>OX411306.1:122134606-122734606 GCA_948150685.1 Rhaphigaster nebulosa | reverse complement strand
ACCCTAAGTGGCTTGTATTAGATGGAACAAAGTTGTCCTAGAGCTAGCCAGAAATATCTAACAGTAATTAGCACCCCTTACCGCCTCCGCTAAGGCGGTAAGGGGTGCTAATTATCTTCTTTATAATTTTGTTCCTTCATTTTTACCTCTTGAATTTGTATTGTGATGTTACTTGCCTTGATATTTTTTTATAACATATCTCTTGGGTGATTATTTATTTGCATATTTTGTCGACCTTCCAACTTCCGCTCGAATTGGCTCGATAAGCTTTAAATTACGCTTTAAATTTGAGCGTTTATCAACTAACAAACTAACAATCTTAGATATCACGTCTAGTATCTAAAAAAGTTAATATATCCACTTTTGGAAAATTATTACAAAAAAATTATTAGGGGGTGTCTCATGGAGATAAGGCAAATTTTTATTGAATATGTTGATGTGTAACACCTGTTTGACTGAGGGAAATTTAAGATTTAAAATAAGCTGAATAATTTTTTGATGTAGAATATTAATTCATCGTAAAAATGTTTGTTTTTGAGAAGTGGATGTATTATCTTTTGATTGAAAATTCCACACGTGTGTATAAATATAATGTATATGTATATACATATAAATGTAAATGATATAACTTATTGTATTTAGTAGAATTAGGTGTTTGCCTACACATTGTTATTTTTATGTTTTGGACCACATAAATTGTAATTATTGTTTTATTCAACTTTATGTTCATTGCAATGCTCTTGGATATAGCAATTCCATTTGGCAAAGATACAAACGAATTCGTTGGCTTTCCTACACGGGAGCATGCAAGACATAATTGTCCGTGAGGAAAACTTGGATTTTTCAGAATTCAATCCACATATTGCAATGATCCACCCTTATTAACGATGCAATAATTCCATTATAATTTTTTCTAAACAGCCATCAAGTTTCACTCAAATAAGCTATCTTACCTTCCAATTTTATTCACAAACTAACATTTTCATCCAATAATTTCACATTGATATAAAAGTTTTTTAGTCAAAATACTTCCACGGGTATAGTTGTCATAGCTACGACATGCATGCTAGTCGGACACTATTTCTCTTTGCTATTCATTCATCACTTTCTTTCTTTTAGTTGATTGATTTTATTATTGCTAAACATTCTGAGGACTATGAAGATGTTGTATTTAAAATTTGTCAATGATCCATTCTCTAGTTTTCGCGGTTACAAACGAAAAACCGGCTGTCCTTTTATATTTAGCATGATTTTAAAATTGTAATATGATGAATTCCTTGATTATTCGTAATTGAATTATTTTTAAAAATTATGTATAACTCAGTTAACTTATAATTTATCAGTTATTTTGAGCTGGTAACCGGGAGAATGAAAGTAGGAAGAAAGAAAATTATTTTTAGAGAAAAGCCCTAAATATCTATAAAAAAAAATGGGTAATTCAAAATATTTGCGTTTATAAATTTGTATTATCAAATAAAGGAAAGAAAAAATGAGAGGCAGAGAGGGAGAGAGTGAAAAACAGGTTTTATTTATGTCTCATAAATTTTTGATAATTGCACAGGAAAAAAGCATTTTTACATCAGTACAATTTTTTCTTGTTAAAAAATGTAATGAAGTATTATAAGTTTGATTTATTATTATTGCCACCACTATCTTATTATTATGTTACTCCTCAATTAAAAAGTACTTCTTAAAAATGTTATACGTTACTCCCGTCCTATTTTGAAAGGGCATCAATGAAAACCACGCCAAAATTAAAGTGGAACGAGTGTGAAATCCTGTACGGATTTTTCGGAATGATGAAGAGCGGCTGGAATACTATCGCTCATCAAACTCCATCACGCCATGACAAAATCCAATCACTCCAACCGATTTGTGGAAAACTGATGGAGTGGGACGATGGACTGCGCAGTTTTTCACTCACTTTTTAAGCTGTATTATAATAATAATAATTCTTGGTCACTAAATACAGTGTTGTTAAAATTTACGATATTGAGTATATAAAATATTGATATGAATAACTTACAATTTTGAATGTCTATTTACTACTAATTGTGCTATATAATATAAATATTAATTAAAAATAAATCAACATTTTTAGTCGATTTATAATTTCTAACATGCTTAAAATCTCCACTATTTACATCTTTGCTATTTATATAATTATTTACTGTTTCTTTTAATTTAAAATTTAATAATGATGCTTGAAATGTTCATTTATGTTATTCATAAGATACTTATTGTAAGTGTCCCAGAATAAATAATCATTCTTCGTTTAATTTCATTTCATACATCCCTCTGATTTTCAAGATTAATTGGTAAATATTGGTAAATTAGTAACTTGGTAAATTGAAATAGTATTTAGTACCTAATATATAATATTATAAAATACGTGTTTACGAAATGGTATATAGAAGGTTAGCAAAGTTGCTAAATTCACTCTTCTGACTGTTAATATAATTTTCATATTATAATGTTACCACTCCATTCGCTCCGCTCCATCGTTCTATTATTCCATTCGTTGCAATGGTCAGTGGCCTCCTTAAGGACATCTCATTGTTCTAATCTACCGGACTTGTTTTAATGAAACCTCAAGAATAAGTAGTTCTGATACTGGGAGTTGAAAGGAACGTAAACAGGAAGCCAGCCGCCTGAGGCAAGTGCCCCAATTGTCCCTCCCTCTAGTTCCTTCTAAAAAAAAAAATAATAAAAGATAATAAACATCCCGTCCAGTTTCAGCGTTTTAAATATATTTATTTTAAATCAGTCTAACCGCATTCTTACAATTTTGAGCTTGATGAAGTGATCGTTACAAATTATTTTATCTAAAATACTATTTTGTTTTTTATTTTACAGAATGTTTGCAGTAGTAAAGGTTAATAATAGAAATTTAATTTCTGGCAACAATACAAATGTATTGTTTTTTTTTTGGAAATCTGAATTAGAAGTTGGCTTTTCCGTTCAAGGCTTGGTAGATATTTCTTCTTTGTTATATTGTTTCTTTCCATTCCTTTGATTTATTTCTCAATTAGAAGTAATGACTAGCTTTATGCTGGTATCCTCAGCAGTTGTAATGTAATTTTTGAAACTGTTTTGACAGTTAGCTTTTATGATCTTCCCGGCCCGAACCTTCTCCGTTGTCATCCTTTATTGTAACGTTTCTTTTCAAACCATACTTCAAAAGATTGCGGCTCTGTCGCAGTGCCAACACTCTATTTTTGTCCTTTTTATAATAATTATTAATTGAATATAGCACAAGTAGGTCTCAATTTCTGAGTTGAATTTTGATCAGGAGAGTCTGGTTACGACAAATATGTTAAAATAATAATAATAAAATCATGAAATTAAAGATAAAAATATGCTATCGTTATAGCCTTATATTTTTATAGGGTGGTGGCAGGATGAGAAACAGGTTATAATTTGACATTTGTGGTGGATTTAATTTATTTTTAATTAAAATCTACTTATAGATTGTTAGATGGTGATGGGCCAGTATTAAATCACTAGCTAGGTTGCATGTTTAAAACTGCTTAATATAATTTTAACATTACGTTCCTCTTTCTGAGGTGTTAGGACTACAACATTTTCAGGTGCTTATGGTGTCATTTCCGTATTTTCCTAGAAGTTGAAAAAAAAAAAAAAAGCTGAACACATTCTCTATGAATGTGAAGATCTTGATTTCTACACCCTACAGCACTTAAATCAGACAATACTTACCTAAATCTGATAGAGGATGTGACAGCCGAGCTCGTTGGGGCGATGGTCCCAGAGTACCTGGTTCGGAACGTTGTAGATTCGATTTCCACCTGCGTCAGTGAATATTTATTTCGCGGCGGTCCCACGAAATGATTCTTTACACTCCCACTCTGGTTAGTACGCAGTGGTGATGTAAATGTACCCGCCAGGATTTGGCTAAAAGGACCAAAAGGCCCACTTGCAGGACTAGTTCCTCCACCAATACCAGTACCTACATCTGAAAATAATTACTAGAGTGAATCTCCAGGACCCTATGTGTTTCGTAAGAAGTCTAAAATTTCTATGGTACCTCTAGATGACTAGGGTAAGAATTAGGTGAAAAATGATTTCTTATCCATCAATCTAATGGAATAACAATATATATATCATTCAAGTAAATTTAAAATATATGTTGGATTGTACTTTTCTTTTTATCATTATAACTGTTTAAATTTGAAATGTTAATAATTGGTTATATCCAAACGAAGCGTATTTTTTTTCTTTTCTTCTGCTAATTGATAGAAACTATAAAACATGTCTATTATTAGGAGGTACGGACCGAGCTCACAAAGGTTAGAAATGTCTGTGGGGAATTGCTGTGGCTTAGTGGTCGTAAACTACCCCAGCCAGTCCTCATTGCTTTCATCAATTTTTTTTTTTCCTGGAACTTACCGCTGAAATGCTTTCCGGCAATTGGCGACTTTTACGATGCTCGAGTCAGTTACTTCTTGTTAGTTTGGATAAAATGAAAACATTTTTGATGTCGGGCACTTTACCTTTTAGATCTATATTATTTTATTAACATCGTATTGTACAAAGTTACAACTTTCAATGTCATGCTACAGAATGACATAAGGAGATTATGATGGTCACTAATCATGAAATGATATTCCAGGCCGACAAAACGATTTGTGATTGAGCTGGTTTTAGAACTTCTGAATAAAGGTGAATAAATAATATATTTAATGTCAATATGACCACCAAAATCTAGATCTGCATTATCACACCTAGCGAAATCCTCCTATTTACCTCTCGGTCTATAGGATACCTTGGGCGTTTGGCCGTCGATTCAGAGCTCATTACTTTTTTTTAATTACTTATTTTGCTTCGTTCTTGGAAAGTTTATGTTTATATTCAGGATTACCGCCATAGTATAAGAGTAACGTCGCGAAAACAAGAATTTTAGGTCTGTTTGTTTTTTGATTCCTATGCAGTATGTATCTGAATATATTAAAAAATGTATACGAATACAGTAAGTCCTTCATAGCAATGAAAGGAAATAGCAGAATGCTGAAAATCCAGAGAGGCGTCAAACAGGGCTGTCCTCCATCCTCAATTTTATTCAACTTGCTGCTAAATCGTGTGATTAACGAGCTAAACTGGGAAGAAAGGGACATATCTATAAGTGGATATAAATTATCAAACCCGAGGTTTGTGGACGATGTAGTGATTTTCCCCAATTCATTAGCAGAGATTTAGCAAACGGCAATAGACCTCCTTGTTCAATGTGAATCTATGGGACTCTATATTAACACTGAAAAAACAAAGATTATGACAAATTCACAGAAAAGCGATTTCAATATTAAAAACCAATAGAAGGATTAACATGGGATGAAAAAAATATTGGTGCATGAATTTTTTAAAATATTTCAAATACCTTCTGGCTTAAAGGCTAGAGTATGGGAAACTTGTATATATCCAATAAACTTATATAGATCTCAGACATGGACCGGAACATGAAAATATGTAAAATTATCCGGAACGCAATTTTCTAGAAGCATCTTAGGAATCAAAAGAAAAAACCGGATCAGCAACAGAAAAGTACAAACTCTAATCGAGGCTAAAAGTTTACCACTAGAAGCACCTCTACTGAAATGGAAGTGGGCTGGTCATATAGCCAGGCTTGGTTCAAGAAGATATTCCAAAATTGCCACAGAGTGGATCCCAACACAAGAGATGGAGAGGAAGACACCTTACAAGATGGCGAGACGAGATTGTACAGAGAGTGGGATGCTGTTGGTCTACTATGGCTTTAATATATGCAAGCAGTTATATAATGAAGTTTTTAACACAATATATAAAATTCTTATTTAGTTTTATTCTAAAAGTAGTATCTGATTTTAAAGTATTATTTTATGTTAAATTAGACTAAAGTGTTTCCTAACTGAAGTAGTAGCAAATTTTATGTGTCTATAATCCAGACTCTTGCCTCCCAAGGGAGAGACTTATATTTCTATAAACAATGAAAATGAAGCTATTATTATTATTATTGGTCTTTTGATATTATTTTTCTTACTGAAGCTTGGTAGGGTTATCGGGAGTGGTTGCGTTTATTTGTGTGCATCCCGTTTTTACAGAAACAAATTTCGTATTTTCAACCATTTTAATATAGCTGAAATTTTAATTGTATATAGTTATGCTGTCAAAGAACCTAAAATTAATTTGCCAGACAAAAATTCGGTTGTTTAATTAGAGCTTGGGGATTAATCAGATTTTCCTGTGCTATTCCCGTTTGTACATGTACAAATTTTAAATTTTCAAATCATTTTAGTTGGAATTTTTCTTTTTCATAATATTCTATATACTTTTAACAAAATAAACTTAAATTGTCAGACAGTTTTATCGTTGCTAACTCCGTGCCAGATTCTATTTTAGTAATTAAAACAAAATTATTTTCAACCCATTTTAGTATACCTGAAATTTTAAGATGATATAGTTATGCTATCAAATAACCTAAAATTAATTTGCCATAGAGAAATTCAGTTGTTTAATAAGAGCCAGACCGATTTAAGTTATGAGGCAGTAGGTGGTTTATCTCTCTCGCTCAACCGACTTCACTTTTCTAAATCACCTACTACTTCCTAGACTTAAATCGGCCTGGCTCTTATTAAACAACTGAATTTCTCTATGGCTAATTGATTTTACTTTCTTTGATATAGCACAACTATATCACATTAAAATTTCAGCTAAACTAAAATGGTTTGAAAATACGCAATTTGTTTCTGTACAAGCGGGATGCGCACAAGTAAACGCAACCACCTCCAGCTGCCAGATGTGATTCATCACTACCAAGCTTTAATAAGAAAAGAAATATCAAAAGACCAGCCGACCTAAAATTCTTTCTCGAAAACGTTTCTAGATCTCATACTATCAGCTGAGCCAGGGTCCAGGGCAAAATAATATTTCACTCAACATTTCATGTGAATTAATTTTTTTTAATAATACTAACTTTCTACTAGATTATAATAACAAAAGTTTTTATTTTACAACATAAAAATTCGTTTTTGTTTTATTTGCAACATTTTTTTTGTAACATACTTAACAATAATAGTATAATTTGATAATCATTACTTAAGTAAAGTGTTCATTTTATCACTGGCAGAATTGAACTATTTTTTATTTCCAATAACAATTATTCACAAGACTCTTCATGCCTTCTTTTTTGCGAAATTGTGAATAAACGTGTCAAATTCAATGTTAATGCCAGCCTAGACTCAATAGACAACACTTTTTTTTCTGTTTGAACTATAAGCAACATACACATTTATAAATTAGAGTACACTCTCAGGGTTTAATGGATGTTCGAAATATTATTCAATATAGATTGAAACACTTTTTTTATTTGCATACATTTGTTCAACAAAATCATAGTTTTCTCATATAATCGATTTGCTCCATTATATAATCTAGTATCTTGTTTTCTCAGCCCTGAAGAATACGTAAAATGTAGGCCGAAACCTCGGTGCACATGTAATTCATTGCTGTATTCTATTTCTGACCGTACATCCCACCATAATTTCCTTTATTTGTTTCGTAGTGTTATATTTATTTCCTTGTTACAATTAGAAAAACCACACGGTACAATGTCATGTTTGTAATTAATTAACTATGATCATCAATAAGGAAAAAATTAAATAAAAAGCACATTCTTTGGTGATCGATTTATGCAATGTGTTACTGTTCGATAAACTTCCTTGGTGAGATTTTTTATTATAGTATAGACTTACTCATAAAAAAATAAGCAAATAAAAAGGAAATTATTTTAATTTTCAAAGAAATGTTATTTTTCATTATTACTGTAATTTAAGACTTAAAAAAACAAACACTGAAGAAGGTATATGGTTGATATGTTTCAGGAATGATTCTAGTCCCCGATATTTTCAGTACAACAATTAGCTGTGTAAATATCCATTGTGTAACAGCTTGTCAAAACCAGGAAAAGAGTGGGCATCGAAAAAAAAGACACCTGACGGGGACAGGTTTGCGCATAAGGTGATGTCACAACGGTGACGTCAAGCCGACAGATCATGGACATTGGCCAAGACGGGCTCACCTGTTGGAAGGGAATGTTATGCGCTCACCTCTCTTTTTAGACTTTGGTGGAATTCGCTGCGGTACTCTGAAAAACATTGAGCAATGAGCTCACATTTGAAAACATTCCAGGAGCTTTCAATATATTTAAAAAGAAACCGTTCTCTGACACCCAGGAGGCACCATACTCCGATGAAGCGTTCACTGGCCCTAGTTTCTCTCATGGATTTACGATTTATTTACAATGTTTTACTACTGCAAAAAATGTTTCGAAATTTTTTATAAAAATTAATTGTATTTGCAAAATAGATGTAAAAACATGACTGTGTTATTCATCTGTTAACAAAAAGATAATACGTTTTATATTTCGGATCATCATCATTTTATTTATAATCCAAGCACATTTTTTTATGTGTTTTTTGTTGGCGTAATGAAAAAGAAAAAAAGCACTTATAGCAATTAGTTTTTTCATTATTTTATTTGATTGGTTCTATATTCAAATCATTATTTTTCTTCTGTGTATGCCACATACTATCTCACACTTTTATGTCCACTATAAATATATTTTTCTCCTAATTATTAAGCCAGTAAGAGGGTGGAGTTAATCGAGAAAGGCATTTATTTCATGTTCAAACTTGTACATTTTAATTTACATCCTTCTTCTTCCTGCTCCGTCACAAACGGATTTGATGAAGTTCCATCTTGCTAATATGTTTAACTCCGGGTTAATTGGAAGTAATTGCTAAAGCGTAGACTCTCAAATAACCAAAGGATTCAGAAATATCGTTGCCTGTGTAGTAGGATATTTTCTCTCAAATTTCAATCTTCAGTGTTGATTGCTTGTTTGATTTAACTCAGCGAACCCAGAGGTTATCATTTTCAATATCAATAAAACATTATTTTAATAATTGCGAATTAGCTAAATGATAAATTGGTGGCATCTGTTATAAGGCTTGACAATGAAATGCAGCTCCTTGAAAATAAATTGAGCATAAATTCTATAGAAATTTTATCCCGGAATATTCTTGCATTGCGAAAGGGTGATAGGAATTCTTGACATTTTGAAAGAATTGGTTTTCTTATGCCACTGCTTCCCAATCCGCAGAGGAATGCGGATCGCTTGGCGTAAAATTGAGCCATGTGCGGACAACCCCAACTCCGACTTGGGGATTAGGATACTTAAAAGTCCATTTTGTGGCAAATTTATGGTGCATTTGCCGGTTAAAGCTTTACAGCAAACACTCAAACCTCAGGAAAGGTAAATAATAAAGCAGTTCTAACAATAAATCCTCACAAAAAAGATACAGGAGCGTGCTGTCGGAATCTCCTGCGAACGACTCCGAAAATCTGGCTCACCGGTTAGGAACGTTTAAAAAATGTATTTAAGATAAATCAAACCTCTTTCGTGCTGGCGGTGGAAGAGAAGAATAGATACATTTGAATGCCTCTTGTCAATTTTTATGATTTTTTATTTATTTTTAAATGAGAAAGAATTGCAATATATCGCCAATGAGGAAAACAAATTTATTTTAATTAAGTCGTCAAATATTTTTTAATTGTATATTTATATATTTTGTTCATGCATATTTAAAATACAACATCTGAAAATAAAACACTCAGCTAATTAAGAAAAACATAAAGATAACACATCTCATGTCAGCAGTCTAATATAGACTTACCAAATGGAAATAAATCAACTCACGTCTATAGCCCAAACTATTAATAATACACAATCTTCACTTTTTTTTGTATTCTATATCTACAAATAAAAACTGGCAATAGAGTTAACTGTAAACAGTGTAACACGTTCATTCTTTAACTTTTTGTCATTTATTTTTAATTTGAAAAGAAAAGAATCTGCTCTCTTTATAACGTTTTTTAATATCATTTAAAAAAAATAAGTATTGTCAATTATCAAACCAATTCTGATAATTATTTAATTTTTAAAAGAAAGCAGACCAGGAGAATGTATATTAATTTTATATTTGTATATTAATTTTATCAATGTACGTTTTGCTATATTCTACAATACCAATTTTTCTATTTTTTTCTCATGAATACATTGCTATCAATTACTATTTTTAACTATATCATTACGCTATTATGAATTAATGCCTTATAGAAAGATCCATTAGGGTGCTGATCATTGAGCCGTTCATCACCGAAGCTCAACTTCATAAGTCAGCTAATTCAAGAGCGGTGAAGCGGTAGCAGATAACACAGGGAATAATCCTGTCGCTCACATCAAGAATCCTGGTGGTTTCCTGCTGTTCACTTTAACTCGGACTTTAACGAACGGGCGAATTTCTATCAAATATTATGAAATATAACATATTTTGTAAATTTAAAATATATTAAATTTATAAATATATTAAAATATAACTTTAAAATCACCTACTACTAATTTGAGGGAGTGACTACCGAGCACGTTGGGGCGAGGGTCCCAGAGTGCCCCGTCCGTTACGTTTTGGGTTCGATTCATACCAGAATCAGTTAATATTTATTTCGCGGCGATCCTACGAAATGACACTCTGGTTAGTACGCGGCGGTGACATTAAGGTAGCCTCCAGGTGTTGGCAAAAAGGATCACAAGGCCCACTTGCCGGACTAATACCAGTACTACTCCTTTGTAAAATGCGATTAAATCACGATTAATCTCAATATATAACGTTCACAATTCAACGAGACATGTGTCCACCAGTTTATTCGGCGACCACAGAATTTCTCATACGGACATAGTACGTTACCTTGGACTAATATTCGACCGAAGGATGACCTAGAGGTTCACACACCAAAATGAAAATAAATACTCTAAACTAACGACTGAAATTACTGTATCCTTTTTTTTCCAAATCGTCAAAACTGAAAATTAGATAGATACCAAATACATAAACACAACCTAGCTACCGTTGTGTCTTATTTGCTAGACATCATTTCAATTCTTTTATAAGAAGCATTCTCAGAAATTCAGAAATCAGTTTTTAAAAACTGATGAGCTATGCTTTATATTGTGTACAGGTGACTGCGTTCCTGAAACGCAGAATAAGCCACTGAATAAGGTGTTAGTGTTTTCACTTTATTCCGTATAACAATTCATATTAAATTTGAACTTTGTCTCTTATCACTAAGCCGGTCAGAGCTGACAAGATCACAGTTCTTTCTTCGGTTATAAGTTTAATGTTAATGGAGTAGCGAATAAAACTGCTTTAGACTTCAGATGTAATAAATAAAAATTTGCGGAAATAAAAAAAAACATTGTGTTATAGTTTGTAACGTTTTTTTTTTTATTAAATACGGTAAATTCATATGTCATATTATTGGATGGATCATGCCGCATAAAAAGAGAAGATCTAATAATTAAACATATTTGTTTGGTTATATTTTGTATTTGACTAAAATAAATAATATCCGTAGTACTTGATAAATTAAATAAAACAGAAGATATATATATATATATATATATATATATATATATATATATATATATATATATATATATTTTAAAAAAAAATATCCTAAAAATTCCTTATTGTGATTCTCACCGCATCACAAAACAAATGATATTTATTAATTGTTAAGCTTTAAATATTTCTGTCCCTCTGACCTACCATTAAACTCACTTGACAAATCATAAATTTATTTATTTAGGTAAATGAGTTATAAGTATACAGGGTTTCTAGGAAACCTCGCTTAAACGGGCACATCTCTCTACAGATAATTTTTAAATGTTCTGGCCTGAAAATATTCATATATATCGACGTCGTTTTTTGAATTCCCGCTCACGATATCTAGAAAAAAATTGAAAATTGTCCACAAATCGACTACTGAGACATAAGCACCAAATTCTGACGACTCTCAGTCCTCACTCTGGTCTTGATCAGTACTAGAAGCTTAAAAACATATTTCAATTATACGGTTTTGCCATCTTAATAAACTGCTACCGTGCACAATAAATAATAAAAGTTTAAAAAACAAATATATTGTTGTTTGGGGAAAAACGTTTCCTATAAATTTTGCTAAGTGGTGCTTACGCCTTTTTCAAAAAACGAAATCGATATGTATGGCTTCATTTTATTATTTTCCTTGTGTTTCTTTGTTTACACTATAATTAATCGATTCCTCCGTCTGATACTTAGTCTCAAAATACGTTTGCATTGTCAAATGGAATTATATATAATAAATTATAAGATAATCTAATATATATGTGTTATGTTATGTAAAATAAACTTTTGAATAAAATCGTGATGTTCTTTATTCCAATAAGTGAATATTATTTATTTACACTTGAAATTATTTTTTCTGTGCTGTATTTTCTAATTGTCTTTATTCTTTGTGATGAGTTGAGCCTACAGTATAAGATTTTTAGACAATCTTTCATTATCAGAGAGATACAACTTTTATAAATTATTCAAATTAATTCTCAATCCTAATTGTACGTTTTATCAGGAGACGACCAAATACTACATTTTACCGTTCCTATTTCGTTTGAAATTCAATCCAATAAATTAACGAAAAGCGCATTGAATTTTATAGTTCACAGCTTTGAAGTCCTTAAATGTTTTCATGTCTTATCGTTGGACATCTTGTTATAGTGTAGGATAATAAGTTAAACATCCCGTCGCCACTACCGTTTAAGCATCGAATGCGAATATATTTTCAAGAGACAATAAAATAACTTGGCATTTTAATTTTGATTTTCCCAATGTGAATAATTTTTTATCTCTCTGCCTTTTTACTTTTGTGAGCTCTAGATTTGTGATTATAATATTTTATTTTGCGAATATATGCTTCTGTTAAATTAATAAAACTAAGGAATTAGAAAAATGCAATTTTTCACATTTGTTACTTGAACCTGATGGCGACTATTTGTCGCCTAAATCTGTCCTCCCCCGTAGCACAAGACCTGCCAACGATATGACCTCCGGCAGACATGGCTTCGCGATATCGTCTGTTTTGTGATCTGATAGATTCCCTTCCTCTTGCTAAATATATCCAAACCAGCGTCACTGTAGCAGCGATATCTGTACAATTATATCGTTTATAGATCTTGTGACCTTTGTAAATGAGATAGGACTCGTGATGTATGTATGATGAAGATTACTTCTTTTTAAAGATGTGTTTCTTATTTTTTTCTTAAACGTTAACGTACTCTTTCTGTTTTAACCATTGATATCCTAGAAGATGAAAAAAAAAACAGCACGGCTACCTTCCCTTATGAGACTTTCCATCGGGAATGACAACCAGAAAACTGTTAGAAAATTAAACATAGCAATAGCTATTCAATCAGTATTAAAAGATGGGCCTTCAAAATGGAAAATAAAACTCTTTGAATCCTGTTCGACCAACAGGATTGAACAAAAAAATCAATTATCTGCCGGTTAAGATAAATAACAGTGTTAATTCTATACAATTTATGTCACTGCATAAAACTTCCACTTTTCAGGCAACCAGACGTGCCATTCCTGATCTTCAGATTTAATAATGAAGATTCATCTTTATAAAAATATACAAACTGATTTACATAAGTTTATTAAACAAATATCACAATATATATTACAGTAAATGTGCTTAAGAAAATAATAAATTAAAATAAAGTTCACAAATCCAAAATCAAAAGTGAAATTAATATCACACATGAACAGCAAAAATTCTGCGGATAACAGTCGAGCCATCAAAAATAAGAACTTTGGCAATATTTTCAAGCCATATTATATTTTGGCAATATGCTGTTATTTATTTATAATCCGACCTTCAATATTTTTATAAAATCATATTATATTTAAATAACAAATTATCATCCCTTATCAAACGTGTTAAAAAGATAATTGCTTGTTCGCGTACCAACTGGAACGTCCCTGCGTACAATCTGTGAACTTAGCAGGCATTTTCATAAAAAAAATTATTATCCGATACAATAAATAGTATCACAATAAATAACTTTATAATTTTTCGACGGCGTTTTGTGTATAGTTGAAAAAAGAAAAAAACGGATTTTTTATTTAATAGTCTAAATAATTATCATAAAATAGATAAGTTCAAGAAAGAAATTGAAAATAATAATTCAGGAAATAAGATAATGATAACAAAATGGACAAAATATGTATATACATAAAACGAAATAAGTGATGACAAACCAAAGAGTGCTAAATTTCAGCGTCTCTCCCGATATGAGAGCAGTAAAGATTAGTAGCTGAATAAAACATTGATTGAAAAATAACTGAACACTAGCCATATATCAACCAACTCTTCTTTAAGGTTATTAGTTCAGCAGTCTGATTTTCTTTTATCATTATTACCCTTCAATGCTGAAACTACATTCAGTTTACACTAAAATGCTAACTATGGACAGACTGTATCTTAAATTTTACAGACTAAATTAGACAAACTTAATTTTACTTTGAATGCATAAAACTTGTCTTACAATTATGCTTGTATATGTAAATGGAAAAGATAGGAGAAGGTAGGACGACCATTTCGTATAACTTCCTTTGATCTTACAAGCACTCGCCTGATCGTATATAACTTCTGTTTTTTTGTAATTTGGAGTATAGATGTAAACTCTAAACAAGTAGCAAACAAGTTAACCGTATGCGGGGAAAAATTTATTTTTTTAAATTAATTCGTTTTTCTGTTTAGTTGCACTTAATGTAGAAATTGTTTCGGTATTTTTTACATTGCTGCATTTGTAGTCTATGTGACGTGTAAATGCATGTAAGGATTACTTTTGGGTAATTTATGGAATTTGAATATATATTTGTGATGTCTATTGGATTAAAGTTTTGTTGTAGAACTGAACTAAGAATTATTCCTACAAAAAATACAAAGCATCATTGTATTAATGGAAACTACAGAATAGGTTTTATGGATGATATTGTTAAATAAATTAAATTTTTAATGCTTTCATACTAAGGTCTCTTTATTATTAATGAGGAAAATGTTTAAAGTGTTGATATGCCGTAGCTTCGAGACAATAACCGGTGTACCGTACCAGTGAGCTTTGTCTTCAAACCAGCTTGAAGACAAAGCTCACTGGTACGGTTTCTTTGTTTTCCTCCCGCTTGGTCTTTAATATAATTTTTTATATCATGCTTTAATTTATCTCTTTTCAAAATTATCCTCTTCGGAAATAATTTTCTCATGTGGAAAACGCTGTATAATACATCAGTTTCTATGTTTGTTTTTTTGTTTTTAGAGAAACGTATTAATGTTTCAAAATAGAAAATATCTTTATTCTATATGAAGAGTTATATTCGTTTGGAATACGACCTCGATACTTCCATCCAACACTTTACGATGTCCGAAAAATAACTTTCCTGAAACTTAGATCAGATTGTTCTTTGCACCAAACCCATGAAACTTAATAGTGCCTATTTTATTAATGTAAACTTTAAAGGAAATAAAGGAAAATAGATTACATTTAAATTTAAAATATTAAAACACGGCTCAATTATAACCGATTATAACCGAAAGAAATAACCACTATACCTAAAACAATTTGATTTCATCAAAATCCTATAAAAATTATTTCCCAAGGACAATAATGATTATTGAATTTTTCGTTATTGCTATTTTTAATTCCACTTACCTATATTTTTTATTTGGTGTTTAACGTCCGATTAAGGCAGACAAGATGGGTTATCCTACAGTTTACCAGCCTATTCTAACTAGAGTGGGATGGTCGAGATTCTTTCCGTGGGTCTGCCACGAAATAAATTCCAGCCCGCCATAGCCGGATTAGAACCGGTGCACTATGGGCCAGAAATCAAATCGAGCTAAAAAAAATCGGAATAATAAGTTGATCGAATACTTCAGGTTTATAATTACTTTGTCTAATACAAGTCCAAGCTTATCAGTCTCTTTTTGTTTTAGGAATTGATAAATTATTTGCCACTTTTTGTTTCATGCCTCGCGTTGGAAGATAAAAACATCTGAGAAGTTAGAATTACTCGATAAAGGAGTCTATCTATAGTTGTGATATCGAATTTTAGCAACTAGTTAGTGTTATCATGTTTGACATTTAGAAGTACCCGCTTACAACTCTTTCCTTTACTAAAAAAAGCTTATTACAATGCATGAAAAAGTAATAGCAACTTTAATATGATTATAATTCGAATAAACGTTTTAAAAAAATCATTTCAAATAAGTTTTTTTCTTTCTGGTGCTATCTAGTAGTCCTAATTGTATAATCTTATTTTTATTTTAGATCCGCTACTCATTTTCGCCGCTTTTTTGGCAATAAATATATATAGAAGGCCCACTAAAGAAGCGGTTCATGCTTTTGGTTGTCTAGAGAAGAGAGATCTACTGGGTTGCTACAAAAGTCCTTGTGAATTAGTATAGCTTTATTTCAGATTACATATTTTAAACATTATTGAATACTACTCTTCAAAGTAAAGTCCATTGTTTTCAATTACTTTCACCCATCTTTCTGCAAATGACTGGATTTGATGCCGGTACCACTCCTTTGGTTTCGAGGCAAAAAACTCGCATCCAATTTTTACTTTCTCGTAATTATCAAAGATGAGCTATTGATCTAACAATTATCAAAGATTATAAACAATTACAAACCATAATCTGATGATGCCATATCTGGACTATATTCAGGATGAGGCAAAACGTTTACTCCTTGGAGTTCCGATAATTTTTTCTTGGTCAAACGAGAACGATGTGCAGGGGCATTGTCGTGTTGCAAAGTAGCTTGGTTTCTTTTGACCAATGCGGGGTACCTTGCACTAAAAACTATATAAACTCTGTCTAGCTGTTCACAGTAAAGATTTGAGTCCCTACTACGGACGATAAATCACTTGTAATTGCAGATGGATCTCCTGGTTCACACATTCAAGAAGAACGTCACCATCAACGACCGATGGGCGACCTGATCTGGGTTATGTGGCAATATTTCGATGGATAATTGACTCTGCTTCTATGACACAAATTTCTTCGGCGGCTGCCTTTGCGCTTAAACCTTTTTTCCAGTAGTATCTCAAAAGACCGAAAACCACGATTTTTCTTTTGAAATTGCACGTGTGATTTAAAAATGTAAACACCATTTATGCCAACTCAAGTCATAAGGAATTAAAGGATTAGTTAAAGTAAACATTGACATAAATAGTAGGAACTAGAGCATTCTTATAGGATTAATTATAAGAGTTGGAATTAAGGGTAGTGTTCATGCACAAGGACTTTTGTAACAAGCTAGTATGGACTACGGACTTAAATTTACTTTGTATTTTAATAAAATATGACTTTAGTGACGAATTATTTAAACTGGTTCATTCGTAATTACCACGATTCGACACAAAGAAAATAGGCAAGAGTGTTATATATTCGTATTCATACAAATCAATGAAGTTGTGGTTTTCTCATCGAATTTTTGATATTTATATCTTTAAGAATTTATAAGAATTATAAGCCATAGCCATAGCTACAGGCTACAGCTATCGCCAGCATATCTGCTTTTTTCTCTAGGAGATGTTAAATTTTATTATAGCCAAAAGCATGTAATACTCTTATAAATATATATTTAATTTGGTTTTCTTCTACTATAATGTGATTTACGTTTCATCTTAGTTGCGTAAAATTGTTTATTTTTCCTATCCTATTCGCTTGCATTTATGAGGTTAAAAAAAATATGTGTAGTTTATCAAACTTTAGAATTTTAAACATTTGTTTATTTAATTATTATCCATCTTCCTTAGGAAGATCTTTTCTGTTTTATATAGATGTTGTGCTAAATATACTTCTTCTCATCATCGATATAAGTAGAGGATTTCGGCCATTATTAAACGTGTTTTTGATTATTAAAAAAGCATTATTAAATCCGAATGGTATAAATGTTGATATAAGTACAATAAAACGGAAAATGTACATAACATGTTTGTTATTATTCTCATTTTTTGATGTTTCCTGATTAGCATTTCCTTTAATATGATAATATTAGAATATTCTGTCGTCATAATTTTTTGCTTGTTAGATATAACTCAACAAAAACATTAACTTCACACTCACATTTACATCGAAATATATCTTTGTTGGCAGTAGAGTGGGCAGAGAATTGGACCTCGTTTGTTTAGGCGAAGGTAAACATTTCAACCGCGACGCACAATTTTTTTATGATTACGTACATGTTAGAAAATTTAGAAAGAGTAAAATTCAGATGGATAATGTATGGTTTTGTTATTTTGAAGTTTCATTAAAATTTGGAAATGAACAATATGCTCATAAAATATATTTTATTGTTATGCCATTGTCTTTAGATTGTTAATATTTCTCTTGATTATAACTTACGAACTTACAAGTAAATAAAAAAAGTCTGTTACTAAGATTAATCATTTGAAGTTATGTATATTTTCTATAATTAATAAGGTGATTTGATATATCTCCCGCAGAATGAAATAAAATATATTTTATGTGTTTATTTCCGAACAAGTTGTATTTAAACAGAAAAAAATCTGGTGCGCTCATCACACAACTTTCATTGAGCATCCTACTTTGGGTAGAAATTAATTTCTACTCAAGTAGGGCTAGTGAAATTTGATATGTTTCCATAGAAATTCCATTTAGTTTACATGGAAACCTTTAGTTTTCATTGAATATTATAAAAGTAGAAAATATTAACTACAAAAATCGCTTAAATTTACTATTACCACCTTGTCCACCGCCCAAAAATCTATCAATAACCGTTGTTACCCCTTGATAATAAGTTATTCAAAATCTTTAGAGCCTCTTTCGAAACAATTGTAAAAAAAATTAAAATTTATAAAATGGCACTATGGCACTCGATATTAGCGAAAAAGTTACTATAACGTTAGAGGCTATAACAACAGATTCCAATTCGTAATTTCAGTTTCGTCCAACTTTTCGTTTTTGAGCTAGGCTGTTCCATGCGCAGACATACATAGTGTATTTTCCGAGACGTGGTTATTTGAACTCTCAAACATCAAAAATAAGAGACCTTAAAACGTTAATTTCCGTTAAAAACTCGGGCTCGAAATTTTTCATGATGAATAATTTTCCTAACTATATTTCATATATGAATAAAAAAATAAAAATAGAAATATTCCATGAAAATAAAAATAGAATGTTCCATTCGGATGTAGTTCACCATATAACATATATATATAATTAATTATTAACCAAAAAATACTACTTTGAATAAATTTAATTTATTTTGAAGGAATATGCAATGAAAAATTATAATTATTTATGATAAAATTGCTGAGATGCTGCTAAGGTTTGAGACTTACAAAAAATAATAATTTTCTATTTCTTGCAACTTAAGAGCTTGTTTTTGAATCAATAGATTCCAACAATCAAACTAAAATATTTATAGTCAGTAATAAAACAACCGCAATCAATAGGTATATGTATTTGTGATTACGCTCTTTAAATGAAAGACAATTAAAATCTGCTCTGAGCTTTTTTATGGGTAACAACTGTTAACATTAATTATTCCTAAGCTAATTAATCCTCTACTCCTTAGGGAGACTTCATTTCGTTTGATATAAAGACGTTACTTACCGGAATCCTTATCTCGGTATCTTATCTTTTTCTTTCCCTTTGCCTTTGACCTTTGGGAGACCAAAATGCGATTGTCTTATTGTCCAGCGACCTTATACACTCCCTTTGACACTCCTTGTGCTTTGACAAAGCTCAAACGCCGCACTTCGATCTTGCCGAGGTTAGTTCATGGTATAATGATCATCAAATACAAAGAATAAAATATTAGTGAGGATATGTGTTTTTCGAGAATGAAATTGAATTGGAAATTTAACTTTAACCTTCTGTTTAAGTTTAATTTAATTTAAGTTCTGATCAATATTTTATTTTTAGTAATTGTTTGGGCCAACACGAAATAATTGTAATTTATTGTACTGAATTCAATTCATCAATTATTGCATCATTAATTATACTTTATACTTACATACTCACATACATATACTTGTGCATGTATATACACAATATCCATTATTAACACAAGCGCATTGGTGGGTTGTTAGTGAAATTGACGCCCATGAATATTGAAGTTTGGTGCAGTAGTTGGATGTCTTCCACTTCCTGTTACGGCCCCTTGTATGTAAATTACGTCCCGTTCATCTGTGCATATAGAAATTTAATAAATGTATTGATTAAAGAATAGTCTTCGTTTTCGTTTGGATGTGGAAGGCAACCTTCTACTGCACCAAGTTTCAATATTCATCGACGCCAACTTCACTTCTAACCCACCAATGTATTTAAATAGACATTGCAAGTACATTCTGTCCCCTATGACGAATAGGTTTGTGAGATATAAAATTATTTCCGTTGCCGGTTTTTTTATTTTTTTTTTTAAAACATAAAAATAAAAAACATTCTAATTCAATAACTTTGTACTTGTAAAAATAACATTGATAATAAATAATACATACAGTAATGTTATACGATAAATATTAGTTATAATAAATAGCTAAAAGTCGTTACTAATAATACCTAAATATTATTTATATAGTCTTAATCAAACATTTTTAATAATAAGCAATACCAGTAACAATAAATTAATTGTAATGTACATGAGGTTGTAAGATTTGACTGGTCATAACCCTGCGCTTTTGAGTGACTTGTTTTATCAATTTATTTCTATAACATTATACTTCTTCTATCTTATGTAAGAGCTCAAAGTGGTAAAATCTCAAAATATCGTCGTATAACTAACGAATGTGAAAAATCTTCGGAATTTCTTAGTTTTATTAATCTACTAGATGCATATTTGCCAAATAAAATCTTATTAACATAAATGTAGAACTTAGAGAAATTAATAAGCCGAGAGACTACAAAATAATTCGCGCAAGGTTTTTTGGTGTTTTAAAAAGTAGTTATATCAACAGTCGTCAGTCATATCTGGTGGCAACGATTTGTAGATTTTATCTATTGAACTTATCCATTGGCCTTCCAATTTTATCTATTGATCTTCTTTATTCAATAATAGGTAATGTGTTATTACCTACTTACTTTATTTAATGTTGAAACTAATTAAAAAGAAAGAAAAGTACCTGTGACACTACAAACCATGAAATTTTTAGAACTGGGTAAGGAAATAGGTACCTAAAGATTATTAATTTTTTTTTATCAGTTAAATTAATCAAATTTTATTTTATTTAGTATCTATTTATTTAAACTTGTTAAACAGCACAATCTGCCATCACTTGAGGATCATAGGTACTTGCTAGTCATATTTGTACCGCATATTTATTATTAACAGCACCAAATCCCTATGCTCGTTTCATAATTACTTTATTTCTCGTTCTATATTACTTTTAGCATTAAAAGTAATATAAGTATAATATATAATATATTAATGTATATATATATATATATATATATATATATATATATATATATATATATATATATATATATAATTATATATTATATTATAATTATAATATTATAATTATATTATATAATAATAATAATAATTATATATATAATTATATATTATATATTATACTTATATTACTTTTAATGCTATATATATATATATATATATATATATATATATATATATATATAGTTTTTTTCCATACATAGCCTTTCGAAAAACATCCCTATTTCAGTTAGAACTGCCTTTCTTCGATATATATATAATATATAAATATATTATATTACTTATATAAATATAAGTAATATAAATATAATATATTTTAATGCATATTAAAATATATTATTATTTATTACATTCGAAGAAAAGCAGATCTAACTGAAATAGGGATGTTTTTCGTGAGGCTATGTATGGAAAAAAACTCCATTTACAATTCCTAAATTTTGTGTGGGGACCGTCACAGTACAGAATGGAAGCAAAACATGTTAAATAAACAGGGGCACGATTCTGGGAGTATAAATTGGAAGTGAGTAATACTTTTGTTTATATTGCCTGTTGCCAACCATAGTGTAATCATCAAGTATAAGCGAGTTTTTTTTTACCCCTTTCTATGTTGACATCAAATGAATTTTCTGACTAAAAAGTTGATATTGTGGCATGATAGAGGGCAATACCCTTCGGCACCTCTATCTGTTTTGATTATTGTCTATTGTTAGGCAAGAAGATCCTCCATCCAGCTACTTTTCAGCCTTCGGCGAGTGTTGTCACCCTGTCTTGTACGAATGATTTTAGTATGTCCATGTAAGTTATCGTGTAATCGTGTGTAGTGGGTCCGTATGTGTCCGTTAACCGTTGGCATGAAATATGGCATTAAATCTAAACTGATTGTTAAAGGATATCAATAGGACGTACTAGAAATGTTTTTCTTATTATTACGGTTTTACTTTTCAAGAACGTTAGGAAATAAACCGCAACAAATTTTATTTTCTGCTTTATAAGCCGTGGATCGATTTCTGGATCACATCCAGTATCTATAAAATCGATATCCGATACTTTAATTGGTTGGGGAAAAAAAAGCTGGCGATTGAGCTGTAGCCAAAAACTCATTGTCATTGTCAAGACTAACTGAGGACCATTCATGGCTTGCAGTTATGCAGGTTTAGCATAATAGCAGTTCTGAAGGAAAGTCTAAATCCTAATCTGCCATATTTTACATTTTTAAAATTGTATTATTTTGTTTCAGGTGAGACATTTGATCTGTACCAGAATAATATTCCTCCCTCCAATGGTAAGATTTTAAAGTAAAATGTATCGTATTTATCAGTGTTTATTTTTACTACCATACCATTTATTTTTTTTTCATATATTAATTTCTCATCTGAACTTCTTACTTGCCATTTATTAATACCAAGCCGATAAGATATATGGAGAATGCACTCGAAACAGCACATGGGCCCCATATGAGATGAGACAACCCACAGCCATATGCGTTAGTGTCCTAGTGCCTTTTTTTCATAGAAATAATGTCAATCATAAATTTTGGCGTTGTCCCACAGATTCCCACAGGTTTTGCCATCTGTAACGTTAATTTAAAATCTAAAATTATTTAAAGAAATTACGATAACCTCTTTACCAGAAACGTTGATTTTTAGATTGATATTTTCTATTTGCTTTCTATTTAATGTTCTGAACGTTTTCTATTATCAGATCTTTATAATAGCTTTATGACATCGAATCGCTTATAGAATAGTTTTATAGAATTTCAAAATCAAATGAATCGTAGCTCTAAATACAAAAGGACATATTTTACAAAATGAACTTGACGGACTTGGGATAAGCTAATAGGTGATATAAGATGTCTTTTAATACTGCTATTTAAAACCAGTATGAAAAGAAAACAAAAAACAAAACAAGAATCTTTATTTCACCCTTCGTATCAACAAAAACGAAATCTATATTTTACACACACAAAAATACAACATATAAATGTATTTTTCAATGTAGGTCATTTTTGGGCATGACATTGGAAGCACTAATTATCAAAATATCTTTTTTTTTTTTATTTACATTAACTTCGCAGTTTTCATCAGGTCGAATTAGCGATGATTGAATCTCCTTGAATAATATGAGATGAAAGGTTTAGCCATATTATTATATCCTGATATTATATGAGAATAAATGAATAATATATAAATCTTAATTAAGTTGTATAAGGAAACAAGACCACCTAGATATGAACCGAAATGGAGATACTATGTTCCACAGTAACTTTTAACCATACTCCAGTTCTCTTATCGCAGCTACAGACGCCTTTCAACTTCCAACAACTTACCTTAAGTCATATAATGACCATTACCATTAGAGAAGTTTGCGGACAATGGTTCCCTTGCAGCATAAGTGGTACATATGTGTACTTTGTTACCATATTAATCTGACTTTTTATTGTCATAATATATTTCATATAGATTGATCATCAATGATATATAAAATTCACGAGAGAAACTCATAGCATTAACAATTTACTTTCATCAAGAATAGTTATTGTAGCTATTGTCTTTAATAGTTATTGTATTTTCTTAGGATTTAAATTTTTCTTTTAATACTTTGTCTATCATTCAAAAATTCAAACGGCTCCAGGATACTGCTGAATAATTCAAAAAGTGTTTACATTAAAGCAATTGCAAACCACATTTGTAAACTAACTATCGAGAAAAAAATAGTTTTATATTCCATTTTTGCATCAAGGGGCTCAGAAAGACTGTCAAACGACAAAGTGAAGCAACTTTTCAATCTTAATTAGTAATTTTTTATTAACACTAAGAGGCACAGAGTAGAAGGGCTTCCGGAGGGACTTCGTAAGCAGAGAATAGGTGAGGAGCTTAGGAGGTGGAAGAAGGCATAGAGGGAAGACTCACCGGATGTGTGGAACTGACGGTGAGTCACTGGTGAAAAGAGCGCAACCCTTGAGATGTTTATTCCTACCGTCTACTCCATACTAACGGCGAAGTGGGTCCGTCCCGATTACTGGTCCTCGCAGATTCTGACATGAGTGTTCCGGGAGAAGCTGCGGAAGCATGGCAAACATATCGATCCGAAGTTCCCTCTCACCTGTAGTGTGTCTGATTCAGCCGAACATGCAGTAATATCCTATACCACCATGGAAGGATATCAAACCTGGCTATCCAGGAAATCCAGATTATACGCCATTGACAAGGCCTACTTCCCGAGTTTGGTGAAGGAGGAATCCTCTTCTGCGTGGAATATATAGGAAGATGAGAGATGTGGTGGGTCCCACATATTTCACCTTTGGTAGGGGCCGCCTGTATCCGAACCAACCGCCTCTGAGGAGGACCTATAGGAAGAAGCTGAAGTATAGTGTTGACTCTGGGAGGGAAGGGAAGCGGCTGGCTAAAACAGCCCTGACTACACGAATCAGGAAGGAAGAAACACGAAGGTGCAGCCTTGTTAGTAAAAGGTGTGCAGTAGCGCATCGGGCTGCACCATAGAATTCTCATTTATTTTCCCCATAATTAACGATTTCCTCAATTATGTAAAGCTGAGTTTTATTGACAGTAGTGGCATACGTACTTCCTCCTATGCGTAACGTCCCTCTCCTGCCGAAACCCCTTATGACAGAAATGAAATGTAGTGATGTCAATTTGACGTGAGACGGGCTGTAATCAATTAGGAGAGTCTTATTTTTTTTCATTTGCAGCTCGTTTAAAATAAATTAATTAAAAACATCCATTTACCATCCAGGCATTTTTATTTATGTGGTATTCAACAGGAAGGTTATCTATTACTTTAAAACACATTTTAGGCTTTTAAGGTTTTTAGACTTTCCTATTCCTATACTGGATGCTTCTTTTACTCCGAACCTGACCTGTTAACTCATAAAAATGGTAAATTTTGAAAAAATTTCTGCTGGTACATATTTTCTCACCTTGGGTAACGGACGCATATGCTCGTGTTTTACTTCAGTTTCTGGTTCTGTTTCAATGGCTTTCAGCAATTCAGGACAAATTTATTCCCAAATTCCTTAAATAAAAGCAATAGCTAAAAATAAAATAATATGAGCATAATTAGGGAGAATAAAAAATAAAAATGTCTTATTTTTCTCGCCGGCCTAACCTTCATGAAAAGGTTATTTTTTAGCATAGTCTTCTAAATATAAATCACTACTGACATAAAACGTTCCACGTGAATCTATTTTTAAAATATGCCAACCACATTTGAATCTTGCACCAGTTACTTTAAAAGATATTAATAACAATCATTTCCCATAATTGCAGTTTTCTCTTCATTCAATCATAGGTATAAATCAATCTTTTGATTCATTACTAAGTTTATTATTTTTTTAATTGGATTCTTAATATAAAATCGGTGTAATAATTTTCAATTTATGTTGACAACCGTTTGTTGTTGATCATGAAAACCATTTGTTCAAAATGAGTGTCGAGTTATAAAACTCGAGTTAATTTATATTTTTTATTTCATACTTTCTTTGCCAGTTTTGAAGCTTACAATAAATATATACACACATATATATATATATATATATATATATATATATATATATATATAATTTTTTTCAAGATCATGCCTGTTGCGTTATTGTTTTCATCTACTCAGGAGTTTGTTGTCAGCTTTATAGACTTCCCCTGTGCCCTGCTCCGTCCACTTTATATAAATAGATCTTTATATTGAAGCCAACTTTTCGGGGTATTCTAATACTATATCAAGGCTGTTTTTACAAACCTACCGTCGGCTTTATTTTGCCGAACAACCTCTACAAGTCTGACCGTACAGTCCCAGAAGAGTAGTATGCTCAGGTTACATGTTGAGGCTCGGAACCGTCATGTTCTTCTGAGTTACATCTGTAGAAAATAATGGTTGGTAAAATAAGAGAGGGAATAAGTGAGGAGAAAAAAAATAATACTCTGTTTTTAATTAAGATGAAACTCTTAAATTGGTGGCTTAAGATCAAAAGATTTTCATTAAAATATTAAATTGACTTAAGAATTGGAATCAGAAGTTAAAATTATATATTACATTTTTATAATTTATTTATATTTATATTTTATACCTAGATTATATTTAGGTAATAGTTTGTTATTAACAAATAGTGAACTTTATATCTAACCGCACCTTTTTATTAAACTTCTGGATCTTTTTTTGTTTTTATGAACCTTTTTATTTTTAGATATTAACAATCACATTGAAGGACAATAACTGATAGTTATCTAAATAATTATTCATACAATATTTACAAAAAATAAAAATAAATATAGAAAATTAAAATTAAACTTGTAAAAAATGTTATGTATATATTTAAACATTCTTATATACAATATTTAGAATCAGCACATGGAACTCTGAGCCTAGACTGTCCCTCCTTCTCCCACTCCCCCTCCTCCCCTGTATCCGCAGAGAAAAGCAGGCTTCCGGGAGATCGCAGTGCTTTTTCCTTTACCGCGTCACTGGGTATTGAACAAGTACATTTTTCAAGATATATAACTAACCGCCATGAAACATTTAGACTAAGTGTTTTAAAAGTATTTTTCATTGAAATTTATACCACTCATTCTTAACTAAAAAGTTTTAGATGCTAAGTTACATTAAATATCACAATCACATCAATTATCATTATTATTCTAACAGAATATACTTTACAATATTTTAAGGAGTAAAAAGTGATAATAGTAGAAAAAAATGTTTTAGACACTTTTAAGTAACTATATTCCTCGAAGAGTTTATTGATTTTTTCGGTTAGTTTTCTGGAAAAATATAATATACATACTCACATATATATATATATATATATATATATATATATATATATATATATATATATATATATATATATATATATATATATATGTAAAAGCTAAATAACCTAATAATTTGATGTTTATTCATACATATGTATATATGTGTGTGTGTGTATATATAGTTTCCGAAAACTAAATAACCGAGAAAAAAACTGTAAGAAATAAATACAATAAATAAAAAATGAATCTGTTTGAGGGAATTTGAATTAGTGCAGAAATGTAAGCTTTGGTACACCTGACATTTATGTAACTGGATTAGAATTCAGCTCAATGAACGCTACTAAAATATAGATTTTTATTTTATCTCTAAAAAACTATTTCCGTTCAAAATGGAAAGGCAATTGCCAAGGATTTTTCATATGGCAGGAATCATTTGCCAGGTTTCAGGATATTTCTGGAATTGTAAAAAGGTGGCCGCCTTGTTATTTTTCTTTTTTATATTTCAAGGTTTCACAACATGATTCCATTTCTATTGTTATCTTAGTATTCAAATTCCGTTCTATTTGCTTAAATGACGCCAACCGCTGCGTTACAATGTACTAGGATAGCCTCCGTAGGGTCATGAAAATTATGAGAAAACATTTTATATTATTCCTTATGGATGATTTTCTGAAATAAAAATGTGCTTACTATCGAAACCATAAGAAAAACTGTTGACTCATACAGTTGAATAGCTGTGTCAATGTGAAGTCCAAACTTCTTTCTAATGCCGATAATGCCATTATTTAATTTAACACTATGATAGGAACTTTATAGATTTTGAGTGTACTCTGAGCTTAAAAGCTAAAGCAAGGAGCACAATGATGATTTAGGAGTGAAAAGGAATACAGTTCATCAGATCGGGAAGAACAATTGATTTAGCAGCGTTCATAGATAGCTTTCTGTGAAATAAAAAACATGACGAGCAAGGGCTCAGAAAATATATAAAAAAATAGAAAACATAAATTTCTAGAATTTATTTCATCGGTTAGTTCTGGATTACAAAAATATCGGAACATTTTTATATGTATTTTCTTATCATCAAACAGGATTTTTTAAAAATCATCCTTGTAGAGAAAAAAACAAATACCGTAAATGTCTTTAGAATTTACCTTTGCCCTTAGTGGCCCCAAATTGATACCAAACGGAAAAACATTGTAAGTAAAATATGTGCCAAATTTACGAAAATGATTTATATTTATAGGAGTCAAAATGTTTACCGTTTTATATTTAAGGGTTTCTCTGCTAAGGTTAGTTGTGCTATGGCAATGAGCAATGCAGGGACAATAATATGAAATGGCTGGTATTAATTAAACAGAATGTAGTTCATATGATAGTGCTAGTAATATTCATAATCCATCTTTGAAAAAAATAACCAATATAACTGATATGACAACATCTTGAAGAAGCTTGAAAACTACAGAGTATTGCTTGTTCACTTGGGTAGTTTATATATAGGCTTTTCTAGAGTAAGCAGAACTGATTCAACTTGCAACCTTGCAACCTTGCAAGGTTCTAGACGATACAATATTGCGAGCTCCTCTTGGTTAGGGCGGAGAGTTTGGGAGGTATGGAAGTAATGGAAGGGGTGTAAACCCCCAAGAGAAAGGGAGAGGTCTGGATCCCTAAAACTATAAATTCGTCTAAAATGTATTAGTCATTTATTTAATTTTCTATGACGCGGAGCCACGGGCGGTCGCCCCATTCGCCCTTCCCTACCTTCTTGGACCCGTCACTTAGTGGAATAGCATTTTGCATGATTTTCCGTATTACGAAAAGTATTATTATGAAGGAAATTAATTCAATTCATGTGCGTTCTTCTTAAGTATACATTATGTTTTGTAATACTACCACTCGAGGACTCATGATTTCGTCTGGCAGTAAGAGGCTGACCTAAAATAATACCTCTGAAAAGCAATAGCTTGGATAACTTGATGATTATCGAACACCACTAGGAACCTATTCTTTAATTGAATATGACTTTCGATGCAATAAAATATTAAAAATAATGTTGTTGATGATTTCACCTATTAGCTTTCAATATTAAAAATAATAGCAATATTAAAAATAATGTTTCTGATGGGCTTTCAAATATTCATTATTGTTTTTTTAATTTTGTAATTTTTAATACGGTACGAAATATTAGCTGGATCTAAAATATTGAACTAATCAAATCACAATCGTTTTTAAATTAATAAATATGGAAAAATCGGATTTACTCTTACATGAGTCGTTCCATCAGGCTTGTCAAATTGGCCCTTCTAACAAGGTGATTTTTAGAAAAAATAAAAAGTGATATATCTTTCTCAATTTTTTTGTGTATGTTCTCTAACATATCTGCTATAAGGATCGGTTTCATTTTTGCTAGTTCTTCACTTGTTAATATTTAAAAAAAAAATTAAATGGTAAAATTTTTATTATTTTTACTTATAAAATTTATACTTTTTGAGTTATTTGCAAATAAAATTTACTATTTTATAACTTATTTTTCTGTTTTTTCTCGAGAATGTATAGTATTTCCACGTCAAATGTAACTTTTTCCAAATCAATTGTCATCTATTCCATTTCAATTGTAACTTTTTCCATTTCAAATGTTACCTTTTCCATTTCAATTGTAACCCTTTCCAAATCAATTTTCACCTTTTCCAATTCAGTTGTAACCTTTTCCATTTCAAATGTAACTTTTTCCATTTCAATTGTAACCCAACCGGACATGAATTAATTCAATATTATTTATTTTATTATTGAAAAATAATTATTTTAATTACATTAATGGCTTTTGAAATTATTTCGGCATATTCTTTCGACATTTTTTTTAGATAATTGATATTAAGTGCTAATTTAAAGTAGTTTAAATTTTTGAATAATAACTTTAACGAGAAAAAGGTCGATGATAACGGTTAGCCCAAATGTGTTGGTTCGATGAAATATCTAATTCCAAAAACTAAATCAGAACCTTTGAAAACCTTTGAAACGGCCCTTAAAAAAGAAAAAAGTTCAATAAGAACAGTAAATCGAAATGCGCAGACGGGAACAAAACTCCGATGGTAAATTCGAAAATATGATGATTGATAACTTCACAAACGATACCTGTACCAAAGAGATGTCAACATTAATAGTAATTCGAAATGCGCAAGCTCGATAAAATAATAACGGATTCAGAACCTTCGAAAACCTTATGAACGATCCCTATATCATATAAAACTCCAGCAGTAACGGAAATGCAAAATTCGCAAGAACAATCCTAAATCCAATTAAAAATGTGGAATCAGAACACTGGAAAACCTAATAAACGAACCCTTTATCATAGAAAACTCCAACAGTAACGGAAATGTAAAACGCGCATGTGCAATCCAAAATCGAACTTACAAAATGGAATCAGAACCCTCCATAACCTAATAAACGATCCCTTTATCATGGAAATCTTCAATAGCAACGAAACAGCGAAATGCGCATGCGCGATCCTAAATCCAATTCAAGAAATGGAATCAGGACCCTTGAAAACATAATAAGCGACCCCTATATCATAGAAACCTCCAACAGTAACGGAACTGCAAAACGCGGATGCGCGATCAGAAATCCGATAGTGAATTCGGAAATAGCGCCCTTGAAAACCTAGTAAACGATACCTATATAAAAGAATTTTGAAAATTAATAATTAAGTAGAAATGCTCGTGGCCGAACAAAATTTCGGTAGTAAATTTGGCATTAACAACTTCGAAAACCTAATGAACGATCAAAAAATCGATCCACCCTCCCCCCACTAAATAAATAAAAAATAATAAATCTTTAAAAATAAATAAAAAAACAATTTTATTTCAAAAATTTAAACTACTTTAAATTAGCACTTAATATCAATTATCTAAAAAAAAAAAATCGAAAGAATATGCCGATATTATTTCAAAAGTCATTAACGTAATTAAAATTATTATTTTTCAATAATAAAATAAATAATATTGAATTAATTCATATCCAGTTGGGTTACAATTGAAATGGAAAAGGTAACATTTGAAATGGAAAAAGTTACAATTGAAATGGAAAAGGTGACAATTGATTTGGAAAAGGTTACAATTGACGTGGAAATACTATAATATAAACCAAAATTTAAAGGGTTTTAAGGAGAAGATTTTTGGCGTTTAATCATAATCGTAAAGAAAAGTAAATCCAGGGTCAATAGAAATACTGGTTGTTCGGTGATCGCGGAGCTGCCGTGGCGCACAGGATGCATCGGCTTGCAGAACTCTACAAGAATAGCAACAGTACCGGTCGACCCGCACAAGAGGTAATCGTGGCACAAAGAGACTGGCCCACATACACGTACCAATTGTTGAAAATTAAGTAAACGCTTGTATTCATTGAAAATAGCTAAAAACATCGACAATTTTATCCGATTACAACATCTTCCATACCTTTGTGGTAACGAAAATTAGAAATTTAAATTAGAAGGAATTCTCATTTGATAAATTTTATTGTAACTTTGGATGCTCGAAATGGTTATTATTTAATTATATTATTTCTTAATTTGTGAAATATTAATTTTTGAGTCAGCAAGTTATGACTGCAATGAGGAAAGTTCCATTAACGACTTCGAGTTTATTAAGAATATTTACAGAAATATTACAATAATTTTACAGCAAATACATCCATCGATAATAATAAATTAAATAAATATCCTGTTAATGATGAAGATGGGAAAAAAATAAATGTCCTATTAATAATGAAGTTGCTGAACGGATTAAATGAGGCTCAAAGATAACAGAGGAACAGGGGCAGGAGCCAAAGCGATCGGGCTCACAAAAGGAATGCTTTCTAATTAGCTGGCGGGACGAGGCAGTATTTCACTAAATTTAGGAGCGACCCAGTTCCGTACCGGGCTCTCAGGGGAACCTCGTGTTACTATCGAAGGGTCAGTTACCCATTTCCTCCAGATAAGCAGGTATGGTAAGGGAAAGAAGAAAGATTTGTCGCGACATGACGGAGGCGTCGCGCAGTGGGCCAAATAGCGACTTTAGCACGAGATAATTCAGTTTTTCAATAATCAATATTGAAATGAAAATTTTTCGCCTCTAAACTTGACTAATTAGCCATGTTGGAACCGAGATATTAGCCTCGATTTTTTGCTCTAATGATTCAATAAGATAACTCAAAATAAAAACAAATAAATCCTTGAATTTTTTCTCATTATGTGGTTGTTCATCAGTTAATACAAATTGTTTGTTAAAACGAAAGCTATTGAAGTTATGTAACTACGTAAAACACAAATTTTGTTTAATTTTATATTAAAGTGCGCAAAATCGACTTTAAAAAAGGTTCAGAAATTGTTGGACACGATTGGATGTCTTGTGGTTATTATATTTATATTCTAAATGAATTGTATAATTTTTAATTCTTATATCATCTGTGAAAACGAAGATAGTGTTTTTTTTTTTGTACTGGGAGTTCCTTTCAATTGTAATACTCCAGGTTGTTTGTGAAATTATTTGACTTAAAAAATAATTGAATAACAGAGAATATTTTTTAATAAATGCAAATTGCGTTTTGTGTGTTAACTTCGTCCCGGGTTGATGAAAAAATTTGGAAAAAAATACATTTTACTGTAATTATCACATCACTATGCAATTTTTTTCTTTAATTTTCTTTACGATTTTGGTTAAACTTGTCAAAAATCTTCTCCTTAAAACTCTTTGTTTATATTACATTCCCGAAAAAACCCGGCAAATAAGTTATAAAATAGTAAATTTTATTTGCACATAATTCAAAAAATACTTTTTGAATTATGTGCAAATAAAATGAAATAAAATTAAAAAAATAAAATAAAATGTATATACATTTTATGATAATACAGGTATACAATATCTGAAAGGTTAATAAATTCTCTACAGAACGAAAAAAAAACCATCGAAGTTGGACCATTATTAGCAATGATACAGTGTATTGAACTTTGTATTACTTTACTTAACACACAAAGTCATCTTTATCGAACCAGTGATGGCAGAGATAAAGTGTATTGAGCTTTGTACACATGCTTAGTAAACTATTTTGCACACTTTTCTGTGGAATCCGGTTCACCTTAGTTTAGTTTTTTGATAACTCGAAAACTGAATTTAAAATTGAAAACTGAATGAAAACATTTGCCGGGACTTTAAAGATTCGCATTTGAAAGATATTATAATTGTCTATAAAGCTAAACATAAAAAAAAAATCTTAATCGGAGTAATAAGTTTTGTACTTCACTTGAACCAAAAGCTGTAAGGAAAGTTGCGTGAATAGACAGACCAGATATTTGAAAATATATTAACCATGACAACATATTCGCAATCTTAAGTTTATATAATTTGTTCTGTTTAGAAAATAAATTAATTAATCAATAAGAGGAATCAATACCTTCATACCATCTCTTGTAACCATTTCCTCATAAAATTGGCCGTTATAATAAACATTAATTCGAGTTACCTGGTTCAATGGCTCGAGTATAGACAAAGTTTTATGTAGCGTCTTTCTCCTTTGTTAGCCAACTTCATTAATACTCCTTCCATCTCAACTTACCCATCTCCGAAGTTTTCCAATCTGTTCGATGAATTAGCTTTGAATGTTGGTAAAAGCCCAATTTGTTCCAAAATTGTCTACTTTCAAGAAACCATAATAAAATTAAATTTATCGAAAGGCGGCAATGATATTCGGCGTTTTCAGGTTCGATAAAAAATGGTTATGCTTAGACAGAAAATCTTTTTTGTCACTGAATTTTAAACAAATACAAGTCAATAATTCTAATATTCCAAATTACAGTCAAAGCCTTGGCTTACCATCTCTGCGAAAGGTCCAAGACCTATGATGTTCTGAATTCCTTCTTACCTTCAAGGGACTCAAAGAAGGGACTCATATGAAATTGATTTGCACATCACATAACCAAATTTCAGGCAAGGAACCACCCACTGCGGAAATGTAATTTTCAAGCCTCTCTATTGACTTACCCTCCTAAATTATTCAATGACACCAGCAGACATACTGCTGTACGAACTCACAAATTAAAAACAACTTTAATAAAACAATGTTAGTGCTATCAACGTTAATTCGTTCAATGGTGAGCATTGAGTTTATTTTTTTCTAAAACAATTCAAGAATAATGCCTTTAATAAGATGATTAAAATAGGCATTATTTTTCATACATAAACTAGAAATTCTACGTCTAACAACGAGATTATTAGTACGAAAAAGATCACTTTTTCGTGGAGCTTGATCCGCACTTCACCTTTATCTTTCCAAATTGACGAGTTTTTAAGTGAACTCTGGATCTCGTCTTCAGTTTGTCCGATTTCGACGTTCTTGGACTCATTAGAAAGAAGAGAGTATTTTATTTTAATCCACATATTCCATGCACTCCGTTTGTGATTTGTAACTTGAACTAAAATGTTATTGTTTGGACTAAAATAAAATCGAGAAATTATATGTCCTCTGCATAAATTTTAACACCTTTCTTTTTTAAATAATATCCTGCTGTCGTTTTTTTTTTTAGTTTTTTATTTCACAACCCTTTAGTATTCTTTCGTCGAGTCATTTTACGTTGTGATTAATTTGTCTGAAGCCAACATAATTTCTTATAATCCAGCTGACAATTTCCTTGCTGGAATGAGCACTAATTATATTCCTTCCCAGGCGCGGAAGGCTTTTGAATCGCTTATTTGCTCTGCGAATTTCTTCGTTTCCAATGCAATTTTTCAGATTTCTTTTCCAATTTGATTAAATACTTTGTATTTTTTATATGAATACTTCCCACAGTAATGCTTGAAACATAAATTAAGATCTACTTATTATTTTAAACAATTTTGAAAGATTTAATAAATTAAAAAAATAACCCTAGATTATATACAACTAGAAAAATAAATGTATGAAATATTTAAAAGACATCAAAACCTACAAGAGATTAACTAAAGCTACTAAAGAATGATGCCTCTAGTCTAACGCAGGGGTGGTTCAAAGTATCAAAATATAATATAAATCAATTAATAGATTATGATCAAGTATGCCTGCATTTATAAAAAAATTTTAATAAACAAAGTTTAATAAATTAGAATTAATTAAAAAATTGTCTTTATATGAAAAATATATATGAACATTACTTAAAATAAGACAATAAAAATTATTATATTCCTGTTGTTTTTTATATTAAATATGCTGATATATATATTTTATCTTTCATTTTTATGTCCATGTCTGTCGCTCAGCCCGTGACAATAAGCGGATATGTTAGTTAATATAATTCATTAATTTATTAGTCAGCATCTTTCCAGCCTTTTTCGGTTGTTTTCTGGCATATTGTGGCCATGTTTTGTATAAGTTGGTTTCTATGTCCGTGAAGTCGTTCCTGAAATTTTATATATGAAGTCCAAATGTGATCTTGTACCATGGGTATGTGTAAACATGTATATGATGTTTTGTTACTGACATGCCAGGGTGAACAAGTAATGAGTCTTAAAGTTTTTGATTGGAAAGTCTGTATTTTTTTAATCTGTTTTTTTAGCTATTCCGTAAATTTGTGAAGCATAGGTTCATGAGGGATTTAGTAAGTGTAAATATTTTGTCTTCGTCTAATTTTTAAAGTTTGCCGTTATTGTAAAAGAGAATACAGAGCCTCAGTCGATTGTTTAGGGTTAGATGTTTCTGTTTAATGTTTGGCCCACAAGCCATCCTTCTGTCGAATGTGAGTCCTAAGTAATTAACTGTGTTAGTCTGTTAGGTGGAAACGTTATTTATGTAAACTGGAGCACAGGTTTCGTGTCAGAGCGTAAAAGTGATTTGTCATTATTGAGTTTATTTTTGAATTTTCTAAACAAGTCTTGTAATTGTTGTAAATGATGTTGAAGGTCAAGTGAAGCCTGAGCGATGTCTGTAAGTCTGATTTGAATAGCTGTGTCATTTGCATAGGTTGCTATTAATTTGTTAGGGTGTTGTTATACCATATGAGTATGTAATGTATAACAAAGATGCGAGAATCGATTCCTGCGGCTCTCTGTCCCTTATATCGGATAGAGGTCTGAGAGATTGTTCTGATCCCTGTCAGAAAGAGCTAATTAGATAAGATAGTTAGTAGAAGGAAGAATTGTTTTAAATTTCAAAAGCAGTCCATTGTGACAAACCCTGTCCAATGCTTGAGCTACATCCAGAAATACGCCAGTAGCATATAATCTGTCCTCTAGTGGAACTGAAATGTAGTCTGTGACTCTGAGCAGTTAGTGTATGGTTGAATGTAGTGAACGCAATCAGAATTGGTGATCAGTATTTGTTTGCTTGTCAATATGTCAAGTAAACGCCTATAAAGTAATTTTTCATAAATATTTGGGCGAACCGGAAGTTGACTGATGACAGACTTGGGTCTGTTTGAAAAAGGGCTAGTCGTATTTTTTTTAGATTTTTGTTTCATTAGTAGGTGTGAAAATTTCTATTGCAATGGAAACTTTGTTGTCCTCAGTATGGAATTGAAGAGTGTCGTTAAAAATACTATGGATTTTCTGGACATATGCTGGATTAGTTCAGCAATGATCAGGCCATCAGGGGCTTTTGTTTTTGGTAATTTCCGATTCTAGCAGAACCTCTAGCATAGTAAAAGCTGGATAAGGTAATGTTAGTTGGTAAAGGGTATCAAGAGAATGTTGTTGGTAATTTTCATGTTCATTGTCTGGGTGGTCTGCATTTGGTGTAAAAACAGTCGATAGGAGATCGGCAAAGAGTTCAGATTTTTCACTGTCTGACGAGGCCGAAGAACTATCTTTTTTTTCGGGGTGGCACAGACCCCTCACGATGCTCTAGTAGCTTTTTAGTTTGCCTCCATAAGCTCCCATCGTTAGTGCTGAGATTATTGATGAATTTATCATACTCTGTTTGAATTTCTGTATTTGTCGCTTTATTTCGTTGTTTATTCGGTAATAAGTCTGTTTATCCGAGGATAGTGTGTTAGTCTTCCATATTTTTCGAACTCATCTCTTGGCTCTTATCAGATCCCTTATGTACTGTGGGTAGTTCAGCTGGATACTTCTTTTGCGTTTGGAAACTGATGAGGATCGTGTAGATTCCTGAATGTTCTTTTTTAACACTTCAGCATCTTCCTCGATTTCATTTTCAGTTTTAATTGCTATAGGGGTCCATGAATTGATAAAAGTCCGTGATTAATATAGTATCGAGATTTTAAAATGAAAAGTGAAACTAACACTTTGACGTTTCTTAAGTCGTGTACCATGTGCTTTAAATGACCGCATAAGGACAACATTTGACTATGTCTATAGTTATGATGATTATAAGATTCATATTAATATTATTATACAGATTAAAATGATAAATTATTTCAACGATTAAGTTATTTTTGTCTAATACGTCTGTTGTTTTATTTTCTGAGAAAACAGCCAACACTTTCTACTAAAAATAGCTCACAATCAGATAAAATTATTAAATACAATGTGACATAAGAAGTACTGAATCTTTTGGCAAGAACATGCAACAGTCGTTGAGACCTTCTAATTATAGCTCTCAATCTTCAAAACAATGCTGAAAACCGTCATTTATACTTGATATCCTCTTTATCACTAAGCAAATGAAGTTCAGTATTACCATCATCCTTTATAATATTTCGTGTTTTTTTTTTTTATACGAAGTCATGTATAGAAGGGTATATATGAATTCCAAATGGTTATTTCAGTATGAATGCGATGGCGGAATGAAGAATGTTTCCGCTACATTTGTACTTTTCCATATTGGAATGTAAGGAGTGTTACATTTATGCCAGAAATTTTTTACTTTTTATGATTTTGTTCATTTGTTCGGCATTATCTGACATTATTTTTTAACCGATCAGTCATCAATATGAACGACTTGATTTTAAAAAATGATCAAACTTATGTATTATTCCTTATTATTTTATTAAATTTAATTGTTATGTTTTAAGAAGTTTATATAAATAAATTAATACACGGAAATTGTTATCTATTTGCCAAATTTTTTTTTCCCCATCATCACGAAAAAACAGCAAAAATGATTTTGATAAAACTTTTATAGAGCCTTAACAATGGTAGGAGATACTAAAGTTTTATTTTATTTTTATTTATGAAAAGAACAAACAAATTAATAATCGACTGGGGTCAATATGCAAATGTTTGCATATCTGTACCTTCTTAAGCCTGCCGCTGCCGGATGAACATAGAGTACGTGAGAAAATGATGAAAATGGAAAGGAAGCCAATATTGGAGACTAACTTGGTGATCCCCGTTGAAGTGGTTATTTTTCATTTTCTACAAAAATATAAACAATTACTGTACAATTACTGCCTTTATGTAACTTTTGTCTCTGAAGAATGGTTAAGAAACCGTTATTTCAAGTTTATTACTTTCCGCTTGTTCATTATGAACACATAAGAGAGTCGCAATAACTATTTCAATCTTCTTGACTTCAATAGATCGCTTGAAACATCCTATGTTGCATTTTTCAAAAATTATTTTACGATCCTTAATGTTGGTAATTCCCGTAATAATTTCCACAGACGCTATGTTTATGGTCTGGTGTTCTTGCAGGAAATTGTTATCGTTTAAACTCTAATGCCAAATCTGTCGGACCCAGTGCTATTCTTGGAAACTCATCTTTTTCCAACGCATTCTCTGTTAATATTTTCAGCTCGACTGCTGGTGTAGTGCATTCTGTATCATTCTCTTTATTATAATTCTTTTCAAAACGGACAGCTTGGGTGCATCCAGAATTCGTAGAAACATTTGTGGTACTCTTACCTTTAGTTCTTGATTATGTAAATATACTTATCGTTTTCGTTTATTAATTATAAAAATGTTGTATTTTTTTTTTTATTTACGTGTCGTGGAGCCCTGTGATTTTGAAAAATGTCTTTTATCATTATTTCTAGCACCCTTTTTTAAAGAACCGATTGTATCTTCAAAACTGCGGAACCACCTTCGTTCAATATTTAACGTTGGAATATTGGACAGTTTAGAATCATGAAGAAAGGATAAGTTTGTTAAATAGGCAGTCAAAGTGTAATGTAAATGTAAATTACTGTATAATGTAAATTTAGAAAAATCAAGACCTATTTTAAAGGATTTTCACTTTTTGTTATACTTTGTAGACCATCTGTATATATATTACATGATATAATAAAAAAAAAAATCGAATTTTTTTTTTTTTTCCAAATCGTAATACTGCGGAAAAGTTGCGAATCAGGAAGAAAAAAAAGGGACAAACAGAAATCAAATCGATTCATATCTTACAATCGCGCAAGATCTTTAATGTTGCAGAAATTTGAAAAAAGTATCTTATTTTTACTAAGTTAGTTGTCTGTATTACTTATGTGAAAGTCTCAATGTAAATGTACACCACTAGTCGATTATTATTCTAATCAATAAAGAATTTGAAAAAATGATGGTTTAAATCGGTCAAAGCCTTCCGTTCGTTCAACAGCTATCAATTTTTAACAAATCCCTTCGCCGAATCTCGCAAAAGCGCTCTCTGACCCCGAAGCATTTAGTCCAGATAATAGAAAAAAAAATGATATAATTCTGGATTTTGATTCAGTTATTCATTGGAGTATCCTATACAACATACTAAATGTACCCGCCGGTGGGTGGGCGGGCAGGAGGTGGGTATGAAGTTTGAAGGTCCCTTTTTTCGGTTTGTAGCTTATATCTCGGGAACTGGGCGGCATGTGACGTCCTACTCTAAAGGTAGTAATTCTTTGTTACATATTATTATATTTTCCTTTATGATTATTGTAGTGTAGAACTGTTTTATCGTCTTTCCTAGATTTTTTCGTTCCAGGACCTTGGCAACCATTTATGTTTTTATTTCCGGTTCGAAGCTGATTTGGACAGCATGTTTGCAATATAAATATTATTAATGTGATCTTATTGCTAATAAAAAGACTGGTAGAAAAATTTATAATTCAAATAAAACATGAAGAAACTGCCTTTCTGAGCGTAAAAAAAAATTAGATTTTGAATTTGTTTTATTTATATTCCATTGATTATTGTTCCTTTATAACGTTTTCCAATTCAAATCCTTGTTCGGAGATGTTATTCAATCTTTTGTGAGAGCTTTTTTAAACTGTTCCAACCAAGATCCACCCTGGACTTGGTTGGCACATCTTGACTTTTTGATTTTGAGGTTCTTCTGAGAACTCAGCATTTTACATGAAGGTCTGAAAAAATATATTATAAAATATATCATTGATGCAGTATTCAGAGATAAATAAAGCATTTGCACACGTCATCCATAGTTTGTATGAAAAATTAAAACTTAAAAAGTGTTGCCAACCAGCCCCGTTATCGTATACTTTTTTCCAATACTTTTAGAACCTAAAGTGTAACTTGTGTAAAACATTAGCGTTTTGAGTGTTTAATCCAAGTTCATTTATTGTTATTTTAGACCACTCGTTTTAATTTATGATAGTTTAACAAAAGTTGGGATATTTCCACCTTTCCGGCATCAAGCAATTCTATTTCCATAATAATTTCGTTTAACAATACTTTCACGATCGAACCAGTAGGTTTTTTCTTCGTGGAAGGATACCCTATATACTCAGACACCGAAGAACAAGAACTAACTCGCGAAGTTACAAGGGAAAGGAAACTCAATAAGGAGGTTTTGTAGGTGGAATTTCGAAGGAGAGCATCTTGGTGAATAACTTATCTGTGCTAACAATTCAGGTAGGCGGTTGGTTGTGGTCTCGGTAGATATTGGTTAAATAACCGATAACCAAATCAGCTCACATCTCATAATTTAAGCCGATATTTCAACTTCTGCCATGGTAACAGCGCATCTTCAAATTTCGAATTATTCAATAAGTAGAATCCCAAACATATTCACTTTAATAACAATAGTACTCCTTTTTGTTCAGTATTTGAACCAAAGCGTATTTGATCATTGGGTTAACTACTTGTTGAAGGATATGTAAAATGTAAAATCTAATTTAAAAAATTTAGAAAGATGTTGGAAAGTATTTCTTCACCTTAAAAGTAGTAAAATTATTTTTTATATAGTATTTTACAGGCCAATGTTTACATTATTTTTTATTGAATTATTTCAAATTCTATTATTATTTCCATTAATCTAAATATGAATAATTAAATTATATTATAATAAATTTGTAATTGAAATTACCTGTAAATGTTTTATGGTCCTAGGAGTTGTTGCTTGAAACCAGAGTATTGCATTTGTATAAAATTTTCAAAGCTATCATATAAAGTTATTGGTAACTTTTTTGTTGTAATAAACTAAAAAGTAACAAAGATAAATAACCTTTTCATATCGAAATTTCTAATGGCTCGGTGTTAAATCAAACGCCATTCCTGGAATGGAGTGTGCCCTACCCAAGGCGACCAGTACTGCTGTTTCATTTGCAGAAGTGTTTTCCCCTCACTCCTTCCAATTTTTTTAATATACTCTTGGTACGAAATCCCTGAGGTTTCCACTTGTTATTTCGCCGGTGATTCGGACTTTCATTACTTACTGTTTTTTGTGCTTTCCATGAACTATTCTCTGATATAAATTTAAAGATTATTATCAATTTGAGTTGATTACATTTATTGATATTTTTATATAGCAGTCCTGCACTTTAGTTTACTTTTTTATCGTTATTGTTTGTGTTTAAACTAAGGTCGTGAGTGTAATTAATTAGTTAAGATACCAATTAACTAAAGAAGGCTCAATGCAACCCCTTATGATACCAAGTTCCACTAACAGTAGTAACGGATTTTATATTACTTACTTATTTCGAAGGATGTGGAATAATGTTTCTCTATTCGAATTTATATAGTCGTGCAATTTTACTAGATTATTTTCCATCTCCTAATAGTAGTTTGTTTTTACTTAGCAAGAACTCTCACTCTTCGCAGTTAAGTTGCCTTGATAAGTGTTAATGGCCGGACTTTATCAGTCGTGGGACAGTAAGGGCTGTCGAAGAGGTGACAAATTGCCTCGGGTGTGACCCCGCCTCCTTCCGGAAATGCTAAATAGGGGATTAGTATTCCGCTCCTATCACTCTTCTAATCACTCCCTATATTTAGGTTCTTCACTTCATACAGAAATTATTAGAAAATGATTCAACAAATATTATTTGTTAAATCTAATATTAGAAATTAACAGATAAACGTATGTGTACCTAGACATATCTACGAAAAAGACTAGGCATAGGATCGGTAGTAAAGCATTATCAGTAGTGGTCATCAGGGCTTAATCCTAGCACTTTATCTCAGTGAGGAAGGATGAATAACATACATACAAATAAGTAAAGAAGATGCGTGATCCAGCTCTAAACTCATCTAAAGAGTTATATATAGTTCCCTTATTAGAGTTAGTGATTCTCGGGGGAAAAAAGAAGTAATTCTGACTCGATAGTTTATTGAATTAAGTGAATGAGTGAGTGACAGTGATGAGATAATTAACGGACAGAAGAAGCGCGAGCGTCTAGGGGTCGACCGAAACGTAGATGGCAGTAATGTGTTAGATCCGACCTTGAGGATTTGGTCTTTGATGGAATTCAGTGGAGGGAGGCAAGGACTGTTGGTGTCATCAGCATCGAGCCTCCGGTTTCTCAATATTTTTGTTTATTTTATTATATTGCTTTATTTTATTTTTTAATACTAACAAGACCATTTATCTTCGATATTAAGAGATATTTGGTTCGTGTTATATTATTATTATTACTGCATTATGTTTTTGAAAATACTCCTTTTTCATTTTTTGTAATTAAAAAATTTGAACTTAATATTTTTAAAAACAAATTTAATTTATAATGTTTCAATAAGTTGAGAATTAAATTATGCTGTTATCGTATCTGACGTCTGCCAGCTGCTTTGCTTAAGACCTCATAGATAGATGTCAAAAGATTTTTATTACTTTAATAGTGTCAAAGCCAAGTATGTTGTATAATAGATGTTATTCAGTTTAAGTGATTGAAAGGAATATATTTTGACTTTTAAAATAATAATTATCAGTCACAAAGCAGTTAAAATTGGAACTTTGTATTACGATAAAGTATTGTGAACAAGATGGAGTGGGGGCGCAGTCTAGGCCTTAAGTTATTTTTATCATGGCCCGCCATCTGTTGTGGTCTATTGTATACACGCCGCTATATTTAACAAACGGTGTAATATTTAGCGGTTTAAATGATTATTTATGTACACCGCTGCGAGGTAATCAAGTCAGTAGTAGGTGAAAAAAATAACAACTGTAATCTAGCTACCCTTTTTAATGATCATATTGATCGCTAAATATCGTTTGCTTGTAAAATTGTTTACTATCGTGTAGTTTATTTAAAATGTGTTTCCTTGGGAGAGTATATGTATATCCTCTGTTTACTATATATTCCAACATTGTTACTAGATAACAAAATCGTTTCTTTTTATATATATGTTATTGTGCTAGTTTTATTATAAAAATGTCTTAGTAAGGATCATCTATTTGCTAACCGTCAAAAGAAATAAAATAATAAAAGATGAAAAAATTTTAAAACTACTTCCGATGGAGGGTAGTGAATGCTGAAGTCTCGAATCCTAGTAATCTCATCCCTCCTATCCGACTATCCACACCTTTTCATTGAAATTTCCTGGAATGTGCATTCTTTATATTGTGCTGTTTTGTATCAACATCGTTTGGCTCATCCTTTGAATTAACCCTCTACAGCTTCGTTCCTTTTTACAATATTATAATAATTTCCGGTGATCTTAAAACCGACTGACTCCAGTGGACTCTTCCTAGAAAAACCTGCTCGATTATTCGACATCTGGTTGGACCTGCATTTCATCCATTCAGCACGGAACCTTCTTTATTTTTCTTAACTGCCTCTTCCGTTCCTCTCCTCCTACCTTATCCAAATATCAAACTATATCCAAACTCTAGCGTTCCTCCCTAAAACTTTCGGCAACATAGACGCTATGAAAACATCTTACATGACCTCGAAACCCTGAAATGCAGTGAATTTGTTCCTTCTCTTTTATTCATTCCATGGTAGATATCCTCATTTCTAATCTTCTCAGTATCCTTGGTACTCATGCTCCTCTAAAAACCTCTACCTCCCGTCGCCGTCCTGCTCCGTTAATCTGTCTAGAAATAAGAGATTTACAAAAGAGGCTTGAAGCAATCCGAAGGTGCTTTAGGTGTAAAAGGCTAGTAGATTATTATCAAGGTATTTGACTCCGCAACTTGATAAACAACAGGTAGACGGGCGAAATCAAACTTTCACAAAGCCCTTTCCTCTACTCCTATTTGATTCTTCATCAAAATCGCAACTCCTTCACAAAATCCCTCTGTGCAAAACCTCTTTCTGATGAATAAAATTAATATTTTTTAGTAATATTGGCTTTTAATTTAACCACATCTCTTATACTGAGCTAACTTCCTCCATAATGGAATACCGTACCAATCTCACATGATTTGGTGGGATACCCGATAAATTGTTAAAATTATGCCTCCATGAAATCTTCTCTTCATATATAATTGTTAAATTCATTATTTCCTACCTCTTGAAAAAAAGCCTATTAACAAAATTTCCAACCATATATTCTATAATGACTTACGCCAAATTTCCATTCCAAACCCCTAGAAATAATAATTCAATCACAAATACCTAATTTCCTCGAAAAGTCTTAAACTGCTCGATGAGTCCTCTCGTCGGGTCGTCTAGGGCAGAGATGGGCATAATCGTAATAAATGATTACCTGATTACTACAGAAAAGGAAGATGAATCATCAGGGTTATTTTATATTTGATATTATCGCACTGTAAATCTAGCTCAAATAAGACATGATTGCATGATTACACTATTACAATCGTAATCACGGCCATAATTATGATTGTAATCGTGTATCACCGTCATCAAAATCACTGTAATCATAATCACAATCACAGTAATCATGTACATGTGATTATAGAGCCCAAAACTTACAGATTTTGTCTGATCTAAACATGATTTAAAGGGCTGCTCAAAATTCCTTTGCGAACCGAGCGAGTTTGGCATAACTATGAAATCTGTGGTGTTTGAATAAAGAGGTTTAAGCCAATTTTTCGCGACAATGGCTTGTTATATTTTGTTATTTGTAATTAACTTTATCTTTAAGAAAAAGAAAATATGTATATAATAGAGTGTTCACATTCTGTGTGAACAGTGTTTCAGTGACTAATATCGTTTTTCTCTAAGAGCATTTTCCCGAAGTATACTAGATGTTTTTTACTTTTCTCGGCAACAAATCGGCCGATTTTGATATGGGTTTCAGTTATTTGATTCGTATCGTTTAGCATAAAATTCCCTCAGTGAACACTGAAATGCTTACTTTGGCCATAAAATTTAAAAAATAAATAAATAAAAAAAAAGTTTTAATTCGAAATTGTAAAAATGTAATATATTCACTGGCGTAGATATGATTGATTATAAAAATATGTTGAACTTTTCACAAAAACAGCTTTAAAATAATAAGTAAGTATTTTATTATAGTCCTGTGAGGGTCCCCGTGGAAAATCATGGAGATTTACTCATTTGTGTTTTTTGGGGTGCTGATTTCGAATTTCAACTTTTCCACCTCAAATTTTCAACAGAAATAGAAAAAAGCTCAACAAATTAATTTCGAAAATCCTTCCCATAATTTCAACTCGCGCTCGCTTCAAAACAGAGCGACTAAACAAAAAAATTATTAGAATCAATAATATGGATAATATAATCTTGTTCAACTTAATGCAAAATGAATATCAGATATTATTCGAATCATGTATGATTTTCAAATCATGAGCAAAAACGGAAAATGAAAACTGTTTTTTTTTTTTTTGATTTATTTTATACATCAGATAAACATTCGAGATGGGAAAGTTGAAATTCGTAATCAGCGCCCTGAAAAACATATCAAAATCGACCGCTTTGTTGCCGAGAAAAGTAAATATGTCTATGTTGTAAGTATGAGTGAAACAGCTGTGATTGTGACTATGATGCTAAATATTGATGAACTTCCTTTATATATGGAAACAATAAAAGTGCAGCAGGTTATCTACAGTAATCAAAAATCTGCTTATTTTGATAATAAAAACATTAATCCACATGAAATATGACAAGTTCTCATTTAGGGCAATACAATATAGGAAATAATCTATGGAGGATTCTATTGCATATATTGAAAATTACCGTAATGTTATTATCTGTGAAGAACAACCTAATGCTTCTACATCGAATACTGCTTATTTTTCCACCAGCCTGGGTACTATAGACGACCATCTTCTAAAGCCAGAAACTTGCTTATTAAGTTTGAGCCAGTGAATCTATCTTCCATATTACAAATACATATATCTGGAGTATTCTGTTGTGCTAACTGTGCAAGGGCTGAAAAGTAATTAAGTAATTAATTAATTACCTAAATAATATTATTGCAGCAACTAAATGAATGCCGCTTTGGGGAATAAACAGCCAAACATGTAAAGAATAGATAGGAAAAAAGAAATTTGTAAAATTCCTAATTTGAAATCGTACATTTTTGTTAGCCAAAATGCCTTATTTTCATGAAATGACCAATAATTTGTTTATGTTTGAAAAAAATTACTGTTTTATTAAATTGTTACAAAATAAATAAATAAAAAATATTTATTAAAAGTGTCAGCAATTACTTCCTTAATAGTTTATTAATTTATTTTTTAAAATTTATGTTTTAACAATTTAGAAAAATCAAAGAAGAAATTTTACTACTGTAGGAAATGGAAGTGATGGTATTTGGCTAATGAGGTTGTTTGAAATCATAACGAAATAAGTGAAATCAGTAAAGTATGTGGAGAAAAAAAATATTGTTAGCAAAGAATTGAAGGAGATTTGATTTGTAATTTTTTGCAAATCCATGGGTTTTTATAAGCCCTTAGTTATTTTAGAAATAACAGACTGATATTTGAAGTAATATTGCAAAATTAGAATAATTAAGATGTTTTTGAAATTGTTCTCTAGTTATTAGCAATTTATGTAACATGCGATTTGCGATATAACAGTGAATACTGTCTTCATATTCACAGTTTTCAAGCTTATCATTCACTGCTCATTACTAAACTGTAATATAATTTTTATGTTTCAGAAGTATTTAGTGACTCACTAAGCTACGATGCTGGTGGTGGTGACAACGATTCCAGTTCGACCCTGGAGGCTGCCAGTGATGTTACTGTGCCATCAAGACCTCAACTTAGGCTAGATCTGATAGGTCCTCCAAGTAATCACCAAACACGAAAATCACCATTGGTATGTCACTAGTTTATATTTTATTATAGACATATGACAACTACTCCTTCAACACCAATAGCTTCAGAAATAATTTATTTTTTCTATACTATTCTGCTTCAAAATAGTTACTTCTGAATCAAGAAAATAAATTATTTATTAGAAATTTTCAAATATTGTATCGGTAATGAAGAATGGATCATCATGCTGTAAAAATTTTAGAACTTGCAATTGAAACCTTGAAATGTACAAAAATCTCAAAAAATTCAAACAGGCAACAATCAAATTCTATTCAAGTTACTTACCAAAGAAGTGCCAGTCATTCTAAGCTGGACCAACAGTGAAAACTACACAATAAAAACATAATACTGAATGCTCATAAACCCAGTTTAATAAATTTTATTAATAATAATGTATAGTGAACCAGAAAGTTAGTCGATGCTGATAATAGCAATACAATTTAACAAAAGTCACTTTAATTTAAACCTGGAGAAGCGAGGTAGCTCACCTGAGAGATAGTGAGTAGGGCTCCGTGCTACAATTTTCCCGGTCTCAGGTCCGAGACCTGCTGTGGCAGATAATTATTTATTCTGCTATCAGCCATGGATCGACCCTGTGGTGTCGGGAGACCCATCAAGCCTCTATAAATTTGGCACCCTTAATTGCGTACAAAACCTGATGGTTGAGTATGATCTCGGTCGAACTATTGGTTGGTCGAATTGCACTACTATTGGCCTAGAAATAGTACTTTACTAAGTTCTGAGCCCAAGGCCATTAATGGGTTATAGTGGTAGAGGTTTTTAAATTTAAACCTAAAATAACAATAAGAAAATAAATAAGTTACAATTTAATTATTAATTTTAAAAAATGTTGATTTACAGCTTTTATAGTACTGAGGTTTTTTTTTTTTTTAGAGCTCTCACTATATTTTCTACTAGCTTTATTAAAAATAATTTTACTCTCTTCTAATTGCAAATAGAATTTTAACCATCCTCTAAATTTTATACTGAATTTATTTTTTTTAAGAAGATATTCAGGCTGCAGTGAAAATAAAATCAATAAAGATATACTGTTTTGTTGATATTTCAACTCATTTTGCAAACCTTCTTTATGGCCCGACATAAGCTATAGATGGGAGGTGAAGAACTGTCTATGAACAGTAAAACAAACACATTATTTCATTCCTAGTTAGTAAACTGAAAAAAACAGAATTTAAACTAAGAAGGGGACAATTTAAAATGTCAAAGCAAAGTTCCATAATTATCCTATCAGCATTTATTGGTAATACACGTCTGATTTTCTCAAAATTATTTTATCAAGGGAGGGCGGTAAAAATAGTAAAAGTTAGAAAATTGTCAAAATAGGACATGTATAACACTCTATTGAACTACTTCCGTTTTAAGATTGAACGACTCCAACTGAAAATATTGAAAGTAAAAAAATAGGTGCATGCTACCCTAATGAGTTTTGATCAACTATTATGGACCAAGTTGGGGGCTCTGTAGAAAATCAACTCTCACAGGCATTTTGATATTCTGTCTTATATTACTTTTATCGCCCTCTCTAGATGTATAATTTGTAAAATGAAATTTTCTCTTCATTGTTATGCATTAATTTTTTTTTTAAGAATTTGATTTTACAAGTAGTTGCCAATAAGATGGCATATATGATATTTATCACAACTTAAATCATTGTATAAAATTATTTGAATTTTTCAAAATCTGAATAAATAATATATTTGGACCATCTGGATGTATTTGAGCCAGTGCTGCTTTTGATTCAAATATGCTCAGGTGATACCTCAGCATACTTAGCCACCTCTGCCCGTTTATTGGATTTAGTACCCCTTATTGTTTTTATGATCCTTTATTAGGTTTAATTGACAAGCAGATCAGAAAAGGTAGGTTATTTATTGGCTACTAACCTCTTCCAGTCAAACTGGAGATGCCCAGATTCATCCTCTGGTCTTCCATGAAATAAATGTTAACTTTGATGGGGTTGCATTCATTCAAGCTGGCACTGCTTCTAGCTCGAGCTTGCCATAGAGCAGCACAAATTTGCCTGCAATAATAATAAACTATATCAACTAATTGACCGATAATTGATAATTTTATTTTTATAAAACTAATTAATTGAACTAAATCTAAGAATTAGCACTAATAAATCCAATCAAATTATTGCAATACCATGAACTAAGAATCCATCTTAAATTCAGATTCTTACGCAAATACTGAAATTTGAAGGAGTATAACCTATAGCCAATTCCTCACATCCAGGGGCAGTTGCAGAGGATTTTATTTGTAATTGATCTTGTTACTTTGTAGATTTCTACTTAATCCTAGAGGGCATCTTTAACATTTTCATTGAACAGTTTTTACTCTGTTCTAGAGTAGTGCTCTTATTTCTCCAACGAGATTATTTTTTAACAATTCTTCCTTTTGCTTTTCTTACTCATCAATTTCATCCTTCTAACTTACTATGCATCAAAGATAAATAAAAGTAGAAACTCTTGCTTTTATTACATGAACTACACTTATTTTACATGTGCCCTTAATTATTCCTCTTTGGTCTGAAAACCGCTGTGAAATCATAAAGAGGTTTGCAAAATTTAGGCTTTCCAGGCATTCCATATATTCCTCATACATTCTTTTTACAAGTATTTGAAGTCTTTCTTTTCACTGCATATATTGATCTAAGAAAGAGACCTGTTGCATGTCTACTAGCAGCAATTCTTAAAGGTTTTTGGCGGACGTTATTTCTGTAGAGTGAGTCAAAAGCTTTCTCAAAGTGTAGAAATGTTGAAAGTTTGTTGATTAAGAATGATTTTGAGGTAATCAGGAGTATAATTTTTATTATTTGTTAAGTTTTTAGCTGAAAAAAGCTTCTTCTTGTTGGTCAGTTGCTCAGATAAAAGCGCAAATATTGAATTTCTTTAGACATAAAAATAATAAATCATTGAGATATACACATGGACATAATACATGTCAGTGTAAAGATGAAAAATTCAACTAGATAACTATCTAGAATAAAATAATTAGTTTAAATAACCTGAAGAATATTAATAAACAGTATGATGATCCTCATTAGATTGAATAAAAAAAAGTTATTTTAGCTGTACTCTAATACTGAATGTATTTTGTTATTCTAACCAATTTTCTTATCTTTCAGAGTGGAGGAGAGACCTACAGTTCACCCCTGAGTGGTGAGCCACTGAAGAGTGGTGGGGAAAGTAGTCTCCCTTCGGTTGGAACTCCTCTTGGAGCCCATCATGAGCTGCAGCTTCTCAGGGAGCAGTTGGAGCAACAAACCCAGCAGACCCAAGCTGCAGTTGCACAAGTACATCTCCTCAGGGATCAACTTGCTGCTGAAACTGCTGCTCGGCTTGAAGCCCAGGTCAGTTAAATTTTCATAAACACTTTTTAATTATGAAGTCTTATCCAATTCAAAACTTAAAACTTTCTAATTATTTTGGATTTGATCAGTACAAATAAAAATCAATTCCTGAAACCAATAATTGTTAGAACTGTCATTAGTTATCATGCCATTAGTTTATAAGGTACAGATTATTAGGAATTTTCATACCATGCTTCATTGTAATTGACACATTTTCTTACAATAACATTATTATTTCACTGTATTATTTAAGAAAACTAGAGTTGATTTTTATACAATTACTAATTTTCAGGAATATTGTCAAGTTAAATGATGTTGACTTGAAAGACATATTTTTTTTTTTCCTTTATCTATTTATTAAAAGTAAAAAAACAACAAATAATGATAATTTCTTAATCACTGATTGAATATATAACACTGAAATTGAGTATAATTGACTATCTATCACTCTATTTTACTATAAGACTAACTAATTTTATGAATTTTAATGTAAGAGTGTAAAATCACTTATTTACTTAGAGTGTAAAATTACTTATTTATTAAGTGTTTTTTGCTACATAAGGCCCATAAGAACCACCTCTGCAGCCCCCATATAATAGAAGACCCCAGACTTGAGGGAGGGAGAGGAGACTTACTTATGTTAAAAGCATTTTATTTGAAAAATAACTGGTAAACAACTTCTAGACAGCATACGTAGCCCAAAATCTACTATTAAAGGAATAAATCCTAAATATCAAGCAAAAATAATAGTTCCAAAGACAAAAGTACATCTATTAGTTTTTGTTGAAGTAAGAAATTGTATTTTCAAGTAAAATATTGGAGGCAAGATAAAAAAAAACTAAAAACTTCTATGAATGAAATTTGGTAGCTAAGTGCTAGTGAACATGCCAAGAAACGATTTTGGTGAAAAAAACGCCGAACTAGCAACATTTTACTCAATGAAATTTCATCATTCAAAATGCCCAGTTTTGGGGGAATCACTAAATTGTTAATGGAAAAATTATAATTTTCAGATATATTGCTTAGTGATGTGTACCTGAAAAAAGTTTTTTTTTTATCCATTATTTATTATCCAGAACCTAAACAGTTGAGAAGAAAAGTGAAATCCATGCTTCTAGACAGAAGTTTTGACAAAGTTATCTACAACTAATCCTTATATTTATTGATTTTCAAATATATGTTTAAATATTTTATGTAGTGGAGGATAAATACTCTTATCTATAATTGAAATAGATTATATTAAGATCAATTAATAGAATAATAAATTTGCAAAGCTGGTACTGTCATACACTATCTTATTTTGTATAGGTTGTATCTTTGATGAGATTTGATTATTACAACCTTAAAGAATTATTTCCAGTGAAGGTTGGATCTGGAACAGTACCTACCAGCCTCATGAAGATATTTAATTAGCTAGTTGTTGATATTTTTATAATAAGTTACTTAATAAGCACATCAATTCTCATATAAGGTTATAAGCTACCTGATCTTCTTAACATGTTGTTTGCGTATTTGAATCAATCCATTTTAATAAATATTGCAACACAGCATGCCCTTCCATATATTCCTCATGAGTTTTCCCGGCAACAACTATTTTCTGGATTTTATCGTTCAAAAATATCAAACATACACACATGTTGAAGTTTCAAAACTGGCATTTGAAACGTTCTAATAAATAATAAATCTGAAATAAATATGCCTGCCCATCATTCAGTTTAATATTGCAAGACATTTTTGCTTCAGCACTCACTTCTATTGTCTCCAGTTTCTTCCATTCAATATGAAACTATCCAGAACTATCTGGGTCTATTATTTAGTAAAACATTTGTCCACACAATGGATGCCTGCTGGCACATAATTTAACATTATGAAGTATTGTAGTTAATCCTGCTTATAAAATTTTATTTCTGTACATAAATTCTTTTGATTAGCTAATTTGGGAAGCTGTTATCAAGCATCCTTTTTGAGACACTCGCTCTCCCCTCTCTCCCATACTGAAAGGGGAATCAGGCCGGGTTCAGGAGGTGTAGATTAACCACAGACCAGATTTTTTCCTTGAGAATGATTCTGGAGAAAGCAAAGGAATATAAAATGGTTACTCATCACCTTTTTCTGTACTTCAAATCTGCATATGACAGCGTAGCCCGATCGGAACTCTATCATGTATTAAAAGAAATGAATATACCCAAGAAGTTGATCTGTCTGGTGTTGATGACTATGATGGGCTTGAACAGTGTAGTTCGCATTGGAGCTGACCTCTCCAAACCTATAAAGACAAACTGCGATGTAAGACAGGGAGACGCCCTGGCATGCCTCCTTTTTAATTTTGCAGTGGAGCGAGCAGTGCGTCGATCAGGTATTCAAACAAGGGCCACACTGTTCAATAATATGTGACCGCTATTGGGGTATGCTGACGACTTCCAACATTGCTGCCAGATCTGAGAATGCCCTAAGAGAAGCGTTCCTTGCCCTGAAAGAAGAAGCTAGAAAACTTGGCCCAGCTATCAACGAAGCCAAGACGAAGCATTTGAGAATAGGAGGAGCAGGAGCAGGAGCTGGATTGTTTGGGGTTGGACCCTACAGTTTTGAGACTGTGCAAAGATTTGTATTCCTGGGTTCAGAAGTGAATGCCCAAAACAACGTCTCTGTAGAAATCAACAGGAGGATAGCTGCTGCCAACTGGAGCTACTTTGGTCTGGCCAAACATTTCAGGAGCAGGTGCCTCTCAAACAGGACCAAGATCAGGTATGCCCAGTTCTCATGTATGGGTCAGAGGCATGGTCCTTCACTAGGGCTAATGAAGCCAGGCTTCTGTCATTTAAAAGAAGAATTTTCGCCCCGGTTCGAGAGGAAGATGCCTGGAGAAGAAGAAGGAATGATGACGTTGATGTGGTCAAGTTCATCAAGCTCGGGAGACTTCGATGGAAAGGCCACGTGATGAGGATGGGAGATGGCAGGATACCCAAGAAGATTCTAACAGATGAGCTCCATGGCAAGCGAAGAGTGGGAGGTCCAAATTAAGATGGGCAGACTGCGTCGCGGCTACTTCTGGGTACCTGAAACTGGCTGCTGCAACAGACCGAGCCGACTAGTAGAGGCTTTTGGAGGAGATCTAGACTCGGTGATGGGTTGTTGCGCCACCCATGATGATGATGATTATATGATACAATTATTTATTCGTAGATAAATAGGAGGACATGTTTTCAATCTTTTTTTTTAATTTACAATCATCATGCTAATTAACTTATTTGCTTCCTAGGCAAGGATACATCAGCTGTTGGTCCATAATAAAGAGCTCCTCGATCACATATCTTCCTTGGTGCAGCACCTTCAGGAACAGGAGAGGCTTCAAGGAAATGCTCCTGTTACACCATTGCCCCAGGTATGAGATGGATAATTTAGATACTGTATATATATTGTGCATGTAGCATGTTGCTTTATTACTAATTTAGCTCAGAAAATATGCATTTGTTAAATAACTCAAAATGCTGCTCACAATTACTGAATACTTTTTATGTTTTCCCATTCATACTCAATTAAAATATTTTGCATTATATTTATGTATACTTAATCATCTAAGTTATATTCAGTAAATCAAGCTTACCTACATTCCATCTATTATTAATGTAAATATTGTTTTTATACATTTTTATTTCCAATAAAATGTATTTTTTATTTTCTTAAGGATTGACTTTATTAATTATTGCTGTTTTTGTTTGTTGGTCTTTATTTATTTTTATTTTTTATAACAATTAATATGTTTTATATTGTGTTTTGTAGTTTAATTATAAATATTCATTTGCTGAATTTACAGGCTTTTGCTGTTTCACAGGTCTTAACTGAGGATAAAAAGAATAATGCTAATAATAATTTTAATGCCAATGAGGCATTAATAGATTTATTTGGAAATGGATAATCTGCTTCTTGCCATTTATTAAAATGGTAATTATTACTACTAAAATGAATGATTTTTTAATTAATATATTTAACTCTGTAATATTGTTTTGTTTGTATTCAATGATTATTACTTTGTAAATTTACTATTAAGTCTATTTTCCTTGTAGGATTTAATCTTTTTCTATTTTTTAATTTAATTAATCTTATTTTCTGTTTTACATCTGTTTTTTAAATTTTTAAAGGAAATATAGGTCATAAAAAATTTGGAACAAGTTAAAGTTTTAAATGATTTGGGACAATGTACCAAATATTATCCTTTTACTTTGCTTAGCATTTTATTAAAATGTGGTTCTTTAAGTGAGTGGCTGGTGGTAATGAAATTGATTATTTATTATTTATCATTCAAAACTGGTTTGACCATGTGTCCATTAGTACAAGAAATTGTGAATATTGAATGTAATATTAAAGAAATCTAGATGATAAGCAACTAAAATTTTGTTCCAAATCATTTACAACGTATTATAAATTTTTTTTTTACTGTGAAATCTAATTTTGAAGTATCAGTCTAAAATTTGGTACATTTACTTTAAATTTTTACTATTGTAAAAAAAGTTGTGAATTTTCCCCCAAATAATTTTTTTTTTCAATTTAGTGAGAGAGTATTTTTAATATTACTTACTACTATTAATCCAGTTTATTTCTGGGATATTTTTCATGCAATCAATGCACTGCAACGTTATTATAAATTGCACTCAATTCCAAAAAAAACTTTGAATTTTTCAATATATTTTCTTCTTATAAAACATTTGCCAATTTTTTATATATGAAATAATAATTATATAGAAATGGAAAAATGAGAAATAAATTAAAACAGTAAATAGGTGAAACTTTTTTTTTAAATAAACAATTTTGTTTTGATAATAATGGTTTCCATTTAAAAATAAGATAACAGATAAATTTAAGGTATGCTATTATTTTTTTTTTTATTCTCAAATGTTTGCCTTCCATTTAATATATTTTTTACGCTGTATTAAAATATTATTAATAATTTATGAATATATCAGGAAGTTAAATTTATTCAAATTTATAGGCCATGCATAAATATAGAACAAGGAAGTTAAATAAATAGAGTAGGACCTCGATAATCTGAATATTTGGTCGTGTGAACGATGCGGTAGAACAAAAAGGCTTCTCCTTCTTTTCTCTTAGAATGTTTCAAGTTTATCTGCAGGATCTTGCCTTTGAACCCCACTCAGCTAACATATTCAAACATAAAAAAAGGAAGAAAAAAATTATTAATTTAAATATTTAATTTATAAATAAACCTATTATTTTAGTTCTTTATTTCTTTATCTGTTATGCATGTTTTCAAAATTCAGGACATAAAATATATTCTATGGCAGCTATTAATATCCTGAAAATAATGCTGGCTATATTAGTAATTTTTTATTCTTATTTTATAATATTTATGTAAAGTTTATGCTTCAGCACCTTGGCTGCGATGCACCGGGTGTAAATCCTATGTTCCTGCCAGATCTTGGTGGTTCTGGATACCTGCATCCTGCATTGAGCGGTTCTTACTACAACCTTGGAGGTGGTTACGACTATCTTCAACGCCTCCGTTCATTCTACAGCCCTCCTCCCGTCTACCAGCAAAGGTCTGGTGCTTCTTCTTTCCCAACAACTCCAGTCCTCAGTCACCGCTCTTCGCAAGCTGATATTCCTGAAGACCAATTCATTCTTCCCTTATCTCCGGAAGGAAAGAAAGACATGGGTCTTGGAGCTCTCCATATTTCTCCTCAGCAAGAAAAGAGATTGCCGTCCAATGGGCCGTTCATTCAGAGATCAACGAGTGAGAAAGTGCCAAATAGAAGTGAACTTATGTCTCAAGTTCAAAGGACGGCTTGGGCAAGGCATACAACAAAATGATGCCTTCCTTCGATTGATGGCTATTCTTGTTTAAACCACTTGTATGACCTTCTGATGGTATTAATTTAATAATACAAATTAAATGCTTTTATATTTGGATTTAATTATTTTTTATATTTTTTTTTTTAAAATAAACTGTAGGCATTGGAGTTAGGTCAAATACAACTTGCTGTGGAGTAGTATATTCAAAAACACTAAAAACTAGCCTCCTCTTGCAGAAGGCCTCTATACATGAATAATATACCTGACATGGAATCGTACTGGTTAAAACATTTGAATAAAATTAATAAAAATTTGAAATTAGCTGCTATTACTTGAAAAAGCAGTTTTAAAGAAAAGCTTCAATACTCAAAAAGTAAATTCTAGTGATACATACTCGTATTTTTTATCTTTTAATAAAAGTTAGATTTGTTATTGTGGATCCTACATAAATAATTGATCGAAATTTGACAGGTATTTTTTTAATGAAACAGTCTATTCACAGTTAAAAAGCATCACTATTGAAGGAAGGATTTTAATATTCTTTACCCTTAGATTTTTTTAATGTAATAAACTGAATTTTAATTATGTTGCCACTTCTCTATTTACAATTGTACTTAAATGCTGGTTTAAAAAAGCATAGTCATCAGTTAGTACCGCCTTACTTAAAGTATTCCTAGTATTGTTTTATTTATGTAAATATAATGATAGTCATTTGTTGATTTTTATTTGTATATGAACAATATATGTATATTGAGAATATAATTATTAAGTGAGACTTACCTAATGATTCTGAAACTATTTTAGTTATGATCAGTAGATAGTTTTTGTATTATGTGTTTATGTGACTGAAATAACTGACTTTGTACAGTTTTCTTTTTTTAATTGTAATGTTTTTATTTTGCATTTGTTGTGTACCCTGATACACAAATATTTTTATGATTGCATCATTATTTGTATAGATAAGATATTGTAGATACAAAGTTCCTAAATTTTTATTATATTTTTGTTCTATGTTTTAAAGTGACAAAAATTCTCATTGATAGTACATTTTACTCAACAAGACACAAATGCACTCTTTACAATATTTATAGAGCAGAATAAAAGACAATGCAATAATTGTTATTTATTACAATTTTACCTTGTTAAAAACAGACTGCTTCCTTTAAATAGCATTGTTTTTCTCTTACTGATATTACTCGAAATAAAACATCATTGTTCTTAGGTTCATAGTGCATATTTAGGAAATGTATCCATTTTAACCATTTAGCAACATTAACATATCTATTGTTCAAACTTTTTTTAGCTATACTATCAAATATAATTTATAAATGTACCGTTATTATATAAACATGTCAATGGTTGTAAACATAGTAAGTCCATAGCATGATAATCAAATTATTCTGTATTGCATCAATAGGCAATATATGTAGTAATACATATCACAACTTAGATAATTATTATAGCTAATTCTATTATGTGTTATTAACTGATGATTCAAGAAAGTGGGTTTGGATTGTGCATTTGTCAAAGGAGTATTTAATTATAGTTTGATACAAATAAAAATTGAAGTGAGCAATGTCAGGGTTGCTATGGCAGCAATAAATGTATTTTTGTATAGGATGTTTACTTTGATTTCCCAACCAGTAATGTATATTATTTATTATATGTAGACTATAAGTGTCCCATTGTTTACCAACGATAAATTCTCTTCGCTAGCCCATTTATTTGGATAAGCACATTGATTTTTGCAAATAATCTTTTCTATTAGGTTATACAGTAGAATCTTTGTAATTTGTATCTCAAGATTATGTGTGACTTGAACATAAAGATCTGTCACTACATGATGTGCTGTTTCTACAAACATTCATAACTTGTTAGAGACTCAGACTGCCTGGAAAAGGATCACCTGGCCTGAGGGCTGCTGTGAACCATGGTTTCCATGAGGCAGGGCCATATCTTAGCTCAGTTATCAGCCCCTTTAGGGTAAATTTAGCAGTCTCCTGCCAACCGAGGTACTTTCAAACTCTTAGGTTCTGGGAGAGAAATGAATTAACCAATAGTTCATAATTAAGGCTGATCAGGATCAGCAGGATATCTAAAACCTGTAGGTTCTTTTCCGAGGAATTCCTTTTCATGGATTAGATTTAAATCTTTCAAGTCTTGAAACCTTCAACGTCCTAAAAAAAAAATCCCAATTCCCGATTGACCTAAGACCTAATCCCGAGAGACCTAATCCATATATATCTCTTATGCCTATTTGGTGTAAGTTTACTTACTATTAAGTATGGTAAATAGGAACTTTCTGAGAATCTTAGCCAAAATGATTTATCACTTATCCAAATGGTGCTATTCAGAGCTTTACTTACATTCATATTACACACATGCTTGTCCACTCAGCCACTCAGCCAGCATTACTACTAAAAATTTATATAAAAATCTTTTTCAAGAATTTGACCAACAATATTTCAAAATTGTTCTGGGTTTGTTCAACCTATCAGTTGTTGATATTTCTTACTTGTTCTCTTCAAAATGACAATTGTTAAGGTTTTATGGTATCAACAATTACAAAAATGAACCTTTTTAATTCTTTCATAACTGATTTATGAATTAAGTAATCATTATTAATACCAGTTATTATTTTGTATGGAGATGATCACCTACTTATTGGAATCCTAATATAGAAACAAATTTTAATAATTTTGAAGTATTATATAAATTTGAAAGAAGTAACAACAATTTTCTATAGAACTATTATAAATGAGACGCTCAGGTTCAAAGCCAGCTTAATTCACTTTTTTCACAAAATGTTTTTTTGTTATTTTTCAATGCACTACATCACATAGCAAAGCTGTATTGACCAAAAGTGTCTAAATGGAGTATAAAAATGGATTCAAACTCTTTGATTCAACCTAGGTCAAATAGGACACAATCGTATGATTTTGATGTCTGCTGTGAAATTTTTGAAAATGGATTGAGCTGATTTTGAAACTAATTGTCACAAGTTTATTAATAGAGGTAAATTTTCATGAAAAATTATTCTTATTTTTTTTTTTAATTTATTCAATACTTAATAATTATTTAAATTTGATGTTGATTATTATTAAAATTATCTTAATAAATTAAGATATTTCGCTATTTTTGATTATCTTATTCTCAATATATTCAGATTTTTCAAAGAAGCTTTTGTAGACTATTAAAACCAAAAACTGAAAAAAATGTTAATATCAATAGGAAATATAAATTGACATGATCTTGTAAAAAAAAAAAATAACATAATGGCACCTAAAATTGATTTATGCACAGCCACAATATTATAAACTCTGCTTTTTACTTATTGCTTCATTACTAACTTCTAGTAAAAGCTTAAAAATTGTATAAAGGAAAAATGGGGTGGAAGGTTATCATAATCATTTGCTTTTAATAGGTAAGTGATGCATGCATGAAGTATAACTGCATGATAGCAGCTTAATGTTGGAATCTACATTTTTATTTTATGTGACACTTTATTTAATTTTAGATGAGTCCTACAAGCAAGGTTACGAGATGGTTTGAAATGCTGCAACCATTGTCCAGACCTGAGAGTGGCTTTGTGGACTCACCAGATGGTGATGACACCGATAACCTCTTCTTAATAAATAGACTTCCAAGCAGAAAACGGAGAAAACTACTTGGGCTGAAAATTGGGAAAGTTACAACGTTCTAATCAAACAGAAAAGATCAAGAGGTTTCTAAGTATTTTTCACTAGTTATTAGCAATTCCAGATGAATACAATTGAAGTGTTGGTTGGCAAATCATATTTTATAATGGGACATAGTTTTGCCAGAAAATATTGTATTTAGGAAAATTATTTAGTCAAATGTAGTTTTTGGTTTTAGACATTTGTAAGATACAACTTTAAATTTTTTAAGATTATAGAGAACCTAACTTGGAACAGCCTTATTTGATAAATTAATTATTTAGAGCCAATTTGTTAAAATTCTTGTTAAACATCAAAAATGAATAACAACAGTTCGATATTTTAAGGAATAATAATCAGTAGAATTAAACTCCTCTCCAATCATAACTTTATTTAATGTTTGCTAAAATAAACTGGTGTTTGTTGATGATGAAGTGGTAAAAACTAATTCAAAAGATGCTATTTCAAATAACTCCTTTTTATTATGCAATCAATCAATTCAAAGTTAATGTTCTCAATGCATGTAGCAAAATTTTAGCATTTAAATAATTAAGAAATACTGTTTATAAATTTTCATACTAATAAATTTTTATATAAATCTTTTTTATGATACAAAAAATATTTGTAAATACCTTGTAGACTAGCCTAATGATTTAAACTCATTTTATAATTTTATTATTGTCTCTTTCATTATTACTTTATTTTTTTAAATTTAAAATTGTAATCTTATCCTTGAAATAATTGTTACTAAAGATTGCTCTTACTCAATTGCTGATGCCATAAACATTCCTTTTGTTTATATTACAGTATAGTATAACAATTTATTTATTTAATACATTTTACTTAGATCTTTTCTTTTCTAGTTTTAAATTATTTTTTACATAGAAATTAATAAGTTAAGTATTAATTTATTCAAACACAGACTGTATGTTTAAATAGAAATATTCTGTTACCAAACAGGTAAATTACTTATTTGCTCAAGCAATCCTAATACTATCCCTCTCACTTTGGAAAAATGTTTTAATTTCTTAAAACATTATGTTTTACATTAAAACATAGTGAAGTGAAAATGAGGAAGTTTTTTTGTTGAGACTAACTAGATCACGATATATTTTCCATCGGAAAATATAACTTCGTAGATATCATATCTTACAGTGTAATGTGAATAGGAAGTGCTCATAAAGATTTTGAATATTGTAAATAATGCTAAGTTTTTATATTGTTAAATAAATACATAAGATTTTGTAGGTTAATATAATATTTAAAAAGACTTTTTCCTATTGTTAGGTTATTTTGTATTTAAATAAACTCATTTTATCATGATATCTGAAATTCATTTTATTATTTCCTGATCCATTCTTCCTACAATTTTCTTCGGAAAATATATTAAGTTCAAAAAGCTTTGATGTCCCTAAGGTAAATCTGAAATTCTGGAAATGATGAATGTTTCATGGCTATCCCTCAACCTGTCTAAGGGCCACAGAGAAATTTTAAGCTTATAATAATGAACATTAGTTCGTTGAGATTTGCTTAAGCAATGTCTACAGGTTTACGTATGCTCTAATTAAAGCACTGCCTTCTGTGAAAGGTGATGAGTTCACACTCTTAAATAATATGTTCTGTCTTTTCTTCATTCTTTAAATATCGATGGTAAGAAGATTTTTCTGCAAGTTTCATCTTCTTGAGATAATATTTTAGTGGTCAGTGACCAGTGAGGAGGCCAGTTATTGTTTTCAACTCACTTTTTGTCAAATTTAGGTTTAATTTTTATTGACCTTTGTTCTAAAAGCACTGAAATCCTGTATGATTACATTTTGACTAGTCCTACTTTCTATAGCTACCAAATGCTATATAGGAAGTAAGACTAGTCACAATGTAATCATATAGGATTTCAGTGCTTTTAGTTCTGCCTAATTATCTGATTTATAATTATAATAAATTGTTTTTCCTTTTGAGCCCTTCCTTATATTCTTTAGTGAAAGCTATTTCTATTACGTGTTTTTCAGTTTGGAAGAGTGTTGAGTGTAATCCCATTGCCAAGGCCTTCTGGTGCATGGATCCATACACTTCAGTCTACACACTTGCTTTATCTCTCTTAGCAAGACTTTTAGAACAATGTTGTCTAGAAAGACAATTGACTAATGAGCTCATCCACAAAGCTCAATATAAGGATTTTTAAATTCCTTTGATGATTTTCTGGTTTGTAATTCCAGATTACAAATTTAAAGGCACATGTTGGTAAAGAGAACTTCACAGGGACAGTTTCCGGGATTAACTCACATGAGCAGACTAATGAAAATGATACGCATTTATGTCAGCTCGCCGAAGCTAATGGCATGATCACCAAGAATATCTGTTTTCTCACAAAAAGGATTCATATGTCTATGTGGATGGCGCCAAATGGTTTGCTCACACCAGTGTTGCCAGATCAGTTCCCCCCAAAACTCTCTACATTTTTTCCTAAATCCACCAACTTTAACCCTAAACTTATCTAAATTTCCTCTAATCAACAAATCAATTAATCATCTAATCAACGAATTTCCTCTAATCATCCATCAACAAACTCTATATGTTTAATTCTTATTTTTCTATTACTGAATAATTAATAGTTGACTGTAAAGATTATATGAAGGAATGAGATGGTTCGGGAGGCGTTCAAAAAGAATGGATCACAAATAGTAAAAACTATTAATTAGAAACCAACGTTTCGACTCACTTTGCAGTTCTTCATCAGGGCTAAATAAACGAAATACAAAAATAAATCAATGATATATACAGTGAATTATATTAAAATTTACAAAGTAAATACTTTGTCAATATTTAATATATTGTACAAATATTTACTTTGTAAATTTTAATATTATTCATTGCATATATCATTGTTTTATATGTTATTAGTCGAAAGTGGGCCGAAACGTCGGTTTCTAATAAATTGTTTTAGCCAATGTAGCATACTTGTAACCAAAGCCAATGTACATAATTGCAATAGCCACCTAGCATACTAAGCGAATTTATGGATTTTTGAGGCATCAAATTTATCAAGGACCACTAAGATAAGGTTAAATAAAACTGTAACTAGACCGGTATTAACATATGGAGACATGGACCATAACTGCTGTAATAGATACCAACCTCAAAACATTCGAATACAAGATTTTAAAAAGGATGTATATCCCAGTATATGATAACGGATCAGGTAATTGGCGAATTCGTAAAAATAAAGAGTTATAAGCACTATATGACAATATCGGTGTCACCCAATTTATAAAAGTACGCTGCATAGAATGGCTAGGTCATGTCGAAAGGATGCCGAATGATAGGATGCCCAGGAAATTGCTGTATGGAGAAATGTTCACAAAGAGAAGAGTGGACTGATCACGCAAGAGATGGCTGCAGGATGCTAAGGCTGACCTGAGAACGCGGGCGTGACCAGGTGGAAAGAAAAGGCAAGGAACAGGTACACTATTAGGAAAGTATTAGGGACACTATTGCATTATTAGGAAAGTCAAGGACTGGACTGCAGATCTATGCACTAAGTAGTAAGTAATTCCAGATGTGTTGTAATCTATATATACTGGTTAAAGCCTTTCTTTGTATCCAATGCCCAATGGAGTGATAAACATTACCCTTATGATGTGGGGAATGTCATTACTGTTTGTTCCAGTTGCATCTAGGCCTACCCATCTTTTGATTTCTCTAGCCTCAGTTTCTTTTTTTCTATTATCTTTGGTCACCAAATAATTAAGTTACTGATAGATAAGAATTATTATAAAATGTTTAGTGAACATTTTAACATTTCTTTTCATACATTGCTTTTCTCAAAACTTTTTCTGACTTTGATAATCTTGTTTCATTCAAAATGATACTACGAATTTTCATTGAATTCAATTCGGTAGGTGTCGGAGAAAATAATGCTTTTGTAAGACAATTTTTAAGATTTGAGAAAATAGGACAGAAAGAATGGTTAAGCTGGATTTTTTTTTTGTTGGGGAAATGAGAATGAAGGGGACCATCTTGAGGAAGTTCTTCCCCATTGTCGGAACAAGTTGGAGGCAGATGAGTCCAGGTCTCTCCCTGACTGTAGGGTCACTGTTGAGGTGTTGACCTCACTGGGCAAGAGGGATTAAGAATGTCAACCTCTGGGGATTTGGGAAGAACGTCAACCTCCTAGGCCTCAGTTGCGGCGTTTTTGAGACTGTCGAGCATATCATCATACCCTGCATCGCATACAAGGGGATATGCAACATAATGAAAAGAGGGCTTGGTGTCCGAAGCATGGGAGAGAAAGTTTTCTCACTGCTGATTGAGAACTACCCTTCGTATACGGTGGAAAGAAGATGGCAGAACTGCACTTCAATCTGGCTCAGGGATCTGTAAGGCCACCAGAAGAGGACCAAGAAGTAGGAGCTGAATAAGGACAGGAGTACATAAGGTGTAGTAAAATTAAAATCTAGCAAAACAAAAAAATCTTGTATCAGATGAGTTTAATAGGGCCTACATATTTATTTTTTTATTTCTCAAAATTTATAAATATCAATAATTAAATAAATAAATAAATACAAATTTATAAATCGATTATTTTAAATTTCTTTGTTGGCGTATTTCTTATGTCTCATAGTTTCTTATTGTTTTACATTTATAATAAAACGCTCATTCGTTACTTAAACAAGGAAACGTCAGACCTTCAGACTTTATTCGTAATAATGCAACTGCGATTTTAGCACTTTTTAATGCTGCAACAGGTTCGTAACTTTACTATCAGCAGTATAAACAGAAACACAATCGAAAAAAAAAATCGAATTTTTCACATTCGTAAAAATGGGGACCGATGTTTTGTTAAAAGGAGTAAAATCATTAATATGTGTGGCTTGTCTGAATTATAAAGATCTGAAAGAGATTTGTGGAACATATTAAAATAAAAACGAATGATATAGATAAATGAAAATTAATAAATAATGATCCTTCGGTCTTCAACATATTTCGAAAAAATCCGTTTGGATAAAAGTGAATGTCCATTGTAGACTGTAATTGATGTTGATCGTATTGGTATTGATGAAAGCATATTAACAATATCAATTTTTACGTGAAAAGTAAATATTGCATTAACAGTTTGTATATTTATATATTGTATTAATAGTTTACAGCGGTTTTGATATATTTATCCATCCGCCTAATCTTAATTGGGAGAAAGAATTAAAAATATTTATGCATGCATAAAATACTAGGAGGTCTAAGGTAAAATTGCTAGCGAATATGAAACTGCTCGTTAAGGTCCTTACAACCTCATCAAGTAATGGGCTAGTTGTGTGGGAGCCTATCTACTACCTTTTACTGAATTAACTTATTATTTATTAACTACTCCTTATCTCGTCTGAGCTTCCATGTGGGGAGGGAGAGAGGGACTTACAACATCGCCTCAAGGATTACACATTATTTTCATACTTTATTTCCACTTTTAATGTTTTTATTCCATTCTAGGTTAAACATTTTTTATTTTATTAGGTTAAGCAGAATCACAATATATGATAATGATAAAAAGCATTCCTGATTTGAAAACAACATAAAAATTGAATTTAACCATTCGCTGGGATTTCCTGGAGCTCTGCTTTATATATATATATATATATATATATATATATATATATATATATATATATATATATATATATATATATATATATATATATATATATATATATATGTATAACACACACACACACACATACTAATTTTATGCCAATAAACTGTATCTTATTTAGTGTTTTCTTTTTTTAACTCCACGCCGAGTTGATCATAAATTGGGTATGATCAACACTTTAACTAGGATTTTAAATTTTTTTGCTAGAGTAGTTTCATAAAATCTATCCCATTCTCTTTTCCATTGCTTTTTCTTCTCTTCTCCTTCCCCTTCCTCCGTATACCTTTCAGTGTGGAGGAGCCTCTACCCAACTGTACCAATCCTGTCGGTCCCATGCCAACATCATCATCTGCTCCAAGGTTTTACCTTTTTCCTCTCCCAACTTGCGAACATTATCTCTATACGAAGTTCGTGGTCTTTTCCATTGCAATTATTGTAATGTGAATATCCTTCTCGATTGTAGCTTTTCTGAACCATAGCAGCCATTTTTGTTTTGAAATCCGGTTCGGGGCTGATTGGCCAACATGTTTCCAATCTAAATATTATTGTTGTATATGATGCGAAATAAATAATTCCAACTGTCATGGTAATTCGAAATGCGAATGCTCAATAAAAAAATCCAATTCAAAAAACGGAATCAGAACACTCGAAAACCTAATGATCGATTCCTATATCGAAAGAAACTTCGACAACACCAGGTAATTCGAAATGTGCATGGCGACCAAAACAAAAAATGGAATCAGAATCCTCGAGAACCTAATAAACGATCTCTGTATCGTAAAAATTTCAACAGTAAATCGAAATGCGCATGCGCGATCGAAAATTCGATAGTAAATTCAGAAATCGCGTCCTTGAAAACCTAATAAATGATACCTAAATTGCAACGAATTTTGCAAACTAATAATTAATTAGGTATCCTCGTTGCCGAAAATAATTTCGATAGTAAATTCGACATTAGTAACTTCGAGAACCTAATAAATAATAAAAAATAAAATAAAATAATAAGTACGTATTTAAAAAAAAAATAAACAACTTTTTTTCAGTGATGTTAACTAATTGAAATTAGCACTTAATATTAATTATCTAATACACAAAAAAAAATCGGAAGAATATGTCGAAATTATTTCAAAAGTCACTATTTTAATTAAGAATTAATTCATGCCCGGTTGGGCTGCAATTGAAATGGAAAAAGTTACAGTTGAATCGGAATGGGTTGCAATTGAAATGGTAAAGGTTAAAATTGAAATAGAAAAAGTTATAATTGAAATGGAAAAGGTTGCAATTGACTTGGAAATGCTATATAAAGATTGATCACAATCCACAACAAGCAATACACTGCGATCTGAAATTTCTTTTTGCTTTCCTACAAAACTTTGAAATATCCTACAAAAAATAGTTTTTCTCACAAAATTATTGAATTGATTTTGATTGATTGGTATATAGATCATATGGATTATTGGTATAAAGACCATAATATAGATCATATGGTGCTTCACAATTATGAAAGTTAAATATTTTTTTCGATCTAAAATCTTACGGGAATTACAGTGGATTCAGGAGTTATTATTAAGTAAATAACCAAACGAATCTAAACCTTAAAGTTCACTTGGGGAGCGTATAATCGGGGCGGGACAAGGCGCTGATATGGCCGACGCCCTAACAACCCAAGTTGGGGCTCGTCGTATGGACTGTAACGACGGTAATAGTGACACGGACGATCCAAATGCTTGGGAAATGGTTACCGGCCGAAAAAGAACTATCATCGCTGACAGAGATCCTCGAAAACAGAAGAGAACGGAAATACAGGTACCGACTAGTAATAGTTTTCAAGTACTTGGTAATACAAATGACCAACATCAAACAATGTCCGCGATCCACCATCTAACACCGAACCACCTCCCATCTTCATTACTGATGTAGAAAGTGATGTCTTCAGTCACTTTTCTTCCAACAAATTCTGGCCCCAACTCATTTTTACTAAAATCCACCTCGAAAAGAGTAACTGTTTACTCTTTTTACCCAAACGATTATCGAAAGCTCATAAGCTGTCTGAGAAATAGTGGAGCTAAACTTCATATACATTAGCTCCCCTAGGGCAGGAATCCTCGAATAGTAATAAAACATCTTCATCACAATACTTCGGTAGATAAAATTAAACAAGATCTCGAGAAGCACGGATACCAAGGTGCAAATTCCATCTCCCATTTCAAAAGGCCATTGACCATGTTTTTTGTGAAAATTACAAAAACAACTTTCACAGAAAAAATGTTTAACATTAAAACAGTTTTTTACAAAAAGATTGCTATAGAAGAACCGAGAAAAAAGAAAATTATACCGCAATGCGTAAGGCGTCAAAAATAAGGTCATACCAGATCTTATTTTAACCACGCACCTCGGTGTTTGCGATGCGGCCATGAAAGCACAAACTGTAAAAAAAACCGAGAGACGCCGGCGACATGCGTGAATTGCGAAGGTAAACACCCAGCTAATTATCCTGGGTGACAAACGAGGGATCTAAGAGCACAGCGAAATACGCGAAGCTATTTTCATTAGAGTTCCATCTCCTTCTATGAATCCCCAAGACTTTCCAAACCTACCGCAGAAACCGAGGTACTTATAGCTTCTCGAAAAACGTATAGACGTATCACTGACAGCAGAGATTCTCCTTGCACTACGATCTAAATTTCAACTTTCTGATTGCATAATGCACAGAACAGACAACCCGCACAAGACAGCTTATGGCGGCACTGCTATACTAATAAAATCATCACTAAAACATAACCTCTTATACCTGCCCACTACACCTGACATACAAACTACAGGAATAACTTTACACATAAAACATTATATAATAACCATAGGTTCGATGTATTGCCCTCCGAGGTACGTACTGACATCTCCGATATTTTGCAATTATTTTCAAAGTCCGAAACGTTGCTTCATAATTGGCGGTGAATTTAACGCTAAGCGCTAATGTTGGGGATCACGGCTATGCACACCAGAGGAAGAAATCTAAGGGCTGTTATCCACTAGCTTTCATTAGACTATATCAACTGATACACCGACGTACTGGCCTGCTTCGCAACGGAATATTCCAGTCCTATTAGATTTTTATTACCAAAGGACTAGGAACCATACCTTACATCATAAATACGAGCTCTTATCTTTGCTCTGACCATTCCCTATTACATTTAGTTATCCTGGTTGAGCCCAGCAATGTACAAAGGACATCAAAGCTCATTAATGGCAGAATGGATTGGGATTCTAACTGTGAAATTCTTGACATAAAACTTTAAATCCCAAGCTCTATTAAAACATAAGATGAACTAGAGGTGGTAGTGAACGAATTTAACCAAAGTGTCCAAAAAGCAGCATGGTCTTCATTTTTACCAATGCCATCGAGAGCAGAGCATTTACCCAAATATCCACAGCGTATAAGAGACTTGATCACAGCAAAGAGAAGAGCCCATAAGGTATGACAGACGAACATACTTCCCTCCGATAAACGAAATTTTAACGGACTAAATAATGAACATAAGCGACAAACCCAAAAATCCAATATGACAATTATGACACTTACATAAACTGCCTATCGATTGACGATGGAAGCATGTGGAAGCATACCAAGAAGTTGCTATAACATCGAGAGGTGTCAGTAATCCTGCGAAAAGAAGATGCTTCATGGGCCGTGTCAGATAGGGAAAAATCGGAACTATTTGCCGATCATCTTTCATCTCTATTTACACCACTCATTGACTTTATAAGTACAGAACATGAAACCTTAGTACTTCGCACTTTAGACATCCCACTACAGTTGGCACTTCTATCTTCACAAGTTTCACAACAAATCAAACACTTACCTAAAAGAAAAGCTCCTGGTTATGATTTAATAACCGCCGAGGCGCTCTAAAAGATGCCCAGGGAAGCCTTAGTGAACCTTGCGACAATGTGCAACTGCATACTAAGGACGTAAGGGCATACTAAATTTCCTTTACAATGGAAATATTCACACATCCAAATGATACATAAAGGGACAAAAACATATTCAATCCCTTTTTCTGCAGACCTATCAGTTTATTTCCGATATGCTCTAAACGCTTCATTCAAACACAAACTTCATACCTGACCATATCGTCAGGAATCAGAGAAATGACCATCATTTCGGTTTTCACACATTACATTCAATTACACAGAGTTACTGACTACATAGCTAGAGGACTAGAGCAAAAACAATACGCACCTGGGGTATTTCGGGACTTTTCTTCAAGACCATACTACCTCACACTTTCTGTCTCATTATCCAGTCTTTCCACTTCGACAGATTTTTCTCTATTCAACAAGGCTAAGAAATTTCCTCAATTCGACCAGTATTGGTAGGCGTACGGCAAGGATCAGTACTGGCTCCAATACTGTACATTATATATACATATAACATACCTACCTCCTCCGAGACACTGACTGCTACCTACGCTGACGATACAACAATTTTAACTATACACCACGAGCCCAGACTAGTCTCGCTGACTGCAAAATCACTTCGTACATTTACATAAGTGGTACTCGCTTTGGAAAATGCGGTTAAATCATGACAAATCACAATATGTAACTTTCACCCTTAGACGAGGCACATATCCACCAGTTTATATCGGCGACCACTGAATTCCTGAGACGGACACAGTACCTTGGATTAATTTTCGATCGAAGGAAGAGGCCCGCACGTAAAATGAAAAGAAAGATTGAATTTACTGTAACGACTGAAACTACTCTACTATATTTTTTCTAAATCGTCAAAACTAAAAATCAGACAGAAATTCAATACATACACATACCTACTTAAGCACATATGTACTTTACGCCACAGATTTACGGTTCAGCAAAAAAGACTCACTTAAAAAAAACTGCAATCTTTTCAGTCCAAAATTTTAAGACTGATAACAGAAGCTCCTCCTTCTGACGACAAAGTCTACATATCGACTTACAACAATCAACAATCGACCAACATATACGTACTCTTTATTCCCGTTTCTATAATAACCTTCACGGACATCACACCAGACTAATAGACGATATGCCTACGGCTGACATGACCATTAGGAGAGATCTGGATGAGATATCTCCTTTCCTGAATTAAAGGACTAATTCAAGACCGGGAAGAAGTGCTGCTGGATACTACCCTTCCTCATATCTATCATGCCACTTATATCTATCCTATCCAAACGTTTGTTTATTGTCACTCTTTGGTTATACAGGTGCGAATATATTGTTGAAAGAAAAAAAAAATTGATTGAAATAGGCTCAGTAATTTTTAATATAACAACAAAATCACAAAAACTGGTGCGCGATTTTCGTTGGAAAATTTGTAATAAACAAAAAGTTATTCCTAGGGAATCTCATAGTGTCAATAAATACCAAAAAAATAAATCGCAATTTTTTTTAAAGGCATTGACATAACTTAGATACGACATTTTTAAAAATGCATTTCAAACTCTAAATTGAAGTGATTCAATACAATTTAAATTGTATTTAAATGAATAATGAATTTAAATTTTAGTACAAAACTTTTGTAAATAGATTCAATTACTCTGACAGGCGCTATAATATGCGGTATGAAAACCTATAGCATACTAATGCATTTAATCTTCGACTCATAAAATTTACTGACAAAGTACAGACTCGTGCAGGAATCTCGTAAGAAATTCAAGAGTTTAATTTATCTACAAAGTGATCCTCAAATATTGTACAAAATTCCATCGTAAAATATTAGAGTTAAAATTGTAATACTAAAAAATACATTCAAGTCTACGAAGCGGTGTCACTTTACCTCACACTTATATCTTTTATTTATTAAATATTACATTTACCGATGCAGTTTCATGGATATATGAAATGTAACTACGATGAACCCAATATTTTTTCCACCTTTCCAGTCCAGATTAAAATAAGATTGAGCATTGGATGATGATAATTAATTTGCTGCATCTGTTTATTCTCTAATCTATCCTTTCAAACCAATGTGCTGTATGTTATATAGAAAGGAGTATATAGTAAGCATTTTTAGATCAATCGTTGCCTTTCATTGAATCAAAGTAAACAAGTGAGTTATTTATTAAAATATATTAAGTTACTTTAGAAACAACCGATATTTTCCGATAAGAGTAACATTCGTGTGGACAAGTTGTTCGTTTTAAATAAATGGTTTAGTTTGTTGTTGTTGCACTATCAAAATAACATAAAAACTGTGGTAAATGTAAAATCCATTTGGTTATTACTTGTTTGGAAGGTTACTCACGACATGAGGGACGAACACGCTTTCCTACCTACAACATCAAATCGATTTTTCTCTATTTATATAGATTTAACGGTATAGTGCACTGTATCAATTACATACCAGTATGAGGGCATGTCACAAGGACGGTTTTAATAACCGCGAAAAATACTCGATATAATATGTATTTATTCATGCCCTCCATTTTTAAGGAATAAGGTAAAAAAAAGTTGTCCAGACGACAAACAGTGGGGCGAGCGCACAGTTGGAAATTGTGGGAAAAATAAAATTTTAAAGTTTTATTACAATAGCGACAAACCAATATCATTTCCTCGTCATGCCCAGCAATTTTCAACATTATATTCGCGTTTATAATAACTTAACATCAGATTATACTTGAAGGAAGGAAAACCATCTTTTTTTTTTTTTTAGATCTCGTTTGCCAAAAGTTTTTGCTTAAACCTGATGGTATATGCTGGATTGAATCCTGCACTGCTATTTAATCGTAATACAGCTGAATCATCGGTTTTTAAAAATATATAGAATTATTTCGGCATTTCAAACAATTGTGAACAATTTGATTCCATTACGCAAACCTTATGAAAAACCACTAATCCTCCGTTGTTAATAAAGGTTTGAACTTTTAAAAACATTTTTCAGATCTTTCCCCAACCTGCCATCTCGCTTGTAATTGAGTAAAACGAACGTTGAGCTTAAAGTGACTGTGATTATTTGTTATTTATTTAATTTTTTTCTTAGCGTGTTCGAGTTTTCATCAACCCATATTTTATACTAAGTAATGCATGTTTCACTACATTTAACAAATACCGATAATATAATTTAAAAATGATTTTAAAAAATCTTCAAAAATATTTTTTATTATTATATAGTTATTAGAGAGATTGTCATTAATAAAATTAGGGAATTTTTAAATTATATTTATTAATGAATTATATATTGATGTAATACAGGAAGAGGTTTATAAGGGTTAATAGAAATAATCTATATAGCAAAAGGGAAAAAATAAATAAATAAATAAAACGCAGAAAATTATATGAAGACCGCAAAAAAAAAAAGACTATATATACTTTTATTATATATTATGAATATTGTAATTATGCTATATATTTATAATAAGTTTTACGATTTGTCTATATGGTGTAACCCAATACGGTTGGGCAGCACCTCTTTTATAATATTCTGCTTCTCTTTCTAATATAATAATATGTCGTTTTTAACAAGATAAAAAATAATGCAATTTAGAAACAATAGAATTATTACAATATTATATATATTGGTAAGGAGAACATTTTTAGAGTCATTATTTTATATGAAATAATTATTTAAACAGATATTTCTTAGTTAGGGTCATATTGGCAAAGGAAAAATAATATATTTGTTTCACTGGTCTCAACAGGTCTATTCTAGTCCATCTATTCTATGAACGATAATAACAGAGACATATTTAACAATCTGTTAATCAATTCCGTTATCAAGTTTCTGACGTCAGACTACCAGTAACGGGACAATAAAGACCTTGCCTCGACCATGCTCTTGTATGTATCACTACTTTTTATATTTTTTTGGAGTAAGAAAAAAAAAGACAGGGAGAGAGATGTTTACTTTCAGAAACTTAATTATAGAGCGAAGTTGAAAATATTTTTAAAAAAGAAATAAGTAAATAGCTATTTCGTTCCGAACTACAATTATTTTATACCAGAAGATGCTGCAGAAATGTACAACATGCTAAATGTAATATTTCATCTTTACTAACTTAAATTTAAAAAAATAAATTAGAGTGTGTAGAATTAATTGAATTCACCATAAAAAAAAATTAATATTTTATTAATATTTTTCATTGCATTAATGCTGTCCAACAAATGGCTTAAATTCAAATTCCACACACTCAAGCACATATACTAACAAACTTTGAGCCGTCCACTGAATTTTTGGAGTAAGTTAGAATTTTCCAAGGAACCTATATATATTCCTATATATAACCTAAATGAAACCTACATGTGCACGCCCCAAGGTGACTAATTAGAGTATTTAGTCTCCTTGTGCACGCCCCAGTGTGCGACAGAAGCTACAAGGACACGGGGTAGGGTATACAGTGCCCGCAATACTGAACGGGTTTACCAACACCTACTACGGACACCTAGTAAGGCGTGACATGCCTTTTTATGTTAAAATTTATATAAAAAGTTATTTCAAAATTACAAATTCGTCAATCGTACAAAACGGTGAACGTTTTCTTCATTCTTTAAGATATAAAATATAAAATGATTATCTCAATATGCATGTATTTAATTGATTAGTTATATATAAAAAATAATAGTTCAGCCATATAAACCAATTTCATATTATTACAATAAAAATTATTGAAATGTTTTATTTTTATTTCTTTTTTTTCGTTTCTTAACATCAAAAGTGGCCAGTAATTTTTTAAGCAAATTCATTGACTTCTAGAAATGATATGATATTATTAATCATCTCCTACACTTAAGGCACTTAAGTCTATATTCTTTTAATATGAGCTAATAATATAATTTCAGTATGTTTCACAGATCGGGTCATATTAAAATTTGTGTACGTGGTGGTATCTTGGCCTCGCAATTGATCACCGTGAGCAACGACACAACACCCAGATCAAAGGCATTACTATTAAATTTTTTGTCATGACATGCGACTGCTTTTTCACTAATGTTTGCAACTTTACACGTTGCAACTGGTCTGTTTCATCGCCAGTTCTAGAAAAGCTATTTACCATTTGACCAAAAAAACATTTCTTTAGTGGTATGTTTTAGTCTTAAATATTCCTCTTTTTTTTTTTCTTTTTATTTCCACCTGTCAAAATTACAGATAACCAGCGAATATGCAAACTAAAAAGCGAAAAAGTGGCATGATAGTCATGAGGGAGAATTTATCATGATGTTACGATTTGTGGTAAGTTAAGGAGATCTCTCATCCGGCTCCTTTCCTGCCTTATAAGGGAATTGTCGGGCATGAGGGTTGTGGCCTTGCCTAAAATGGGTGAGTTAGTATTAGTATGTTGTTATAATTTTTCGCGTAATCTTTAAAAGTGGGTCCGTTAACTGTTTTCAAATGATGTTTGTTTTGCATATGATTGTCTGTATGTCAAATATTTGGAGTTTTAGTTATTCCCCTAAAAGCCTTTAACACGTTCAGTGGGAGGGACATACATGTTCACTTAAAATGAACGTGCATGTCTCTCCCCACTGAACGTGATAATTGAAACATTCAAAATTTGCGTATATGAGTATTTTTGGTTGTTCTGTATATCTGTGAGGCGTAAATCCAAATGGGTTTCAGTAAGTATTCAATTTCTGTCCAAGTATAATAGTGTTAGATGTTTTTTTTTTGTTATAGTGTTAGATATTTTTCGTTTGTTTTTGACGTGTGGGATTTTTGGATATTAGTTAGTACAGTAGGATATTAGTCTACTTTGATACTACATTTCCTCCCTAAGATTTTTTTTCTATTACACCATAATTTCAAATCAGTTAGTCTGTGGTATGTTAGATCTGAAGGACCGGGAAGGCAGAACTGGGGTTCGTAAGGTTCTCAATTCTACATCTACGGAGAACCCCAACAAACCAGGACTGCGACCAATGTTAACAATGCAGCATTCACATAGAAGATCACCCAACGCACAGTGGGCTGACCAACACAATCTAGCGGAACAAAAGTAAAAAAATTGATGGAAGATATTTGTTATAAAATTTAATTCTAAAGTGAGACTAGGGTTCAGGGATATTTGAAATAACCTACATGACATATAAGAAATTAGGTGAGTGCAAAGCCACCAAACCAAGATAAAAAAATAAAGATTCGATGCTTAATTTCTTTAGGTCCTCTTAACTTGTAATATATCTTTGTGATTTCCAATGTCAACAGCTAATAAATTCCACACCTTTAGCTTTAGATTTTTTCTAAAGGAAGCCTATAGGAAGCCGTCTTTAAAATGTTACAATTGAATTCATTAAAAGTTGTTGTAGATTTGTAAATAATTCTTTTTCCAATTGAGTATAAATTTAAATTAAGATCACTTTTTTTAAAAACTGATTTATTGAGTAATATTACATGTTGTCTCAATAAAGAACAATAGTAATAATGATTAGAGAGATCATTCACACCACATAAATTAAGATAACTAAAATACAAATTTTAAAATGTTTTAACGTTCACGAAACTTCTGAGAATAAGCATATATAAGCAGAATAAGCACCGGTGAATAAGTGATTTCAAATTTTAATTGGCGTGAGACATTATTGAAATTTTGTGATTTCAAATAGCGAAATCTTCTTACCACTTTCGATTCTGATTTAGCCATTTAAATACGATGTAGGAGTCAACTTTTAAGACCCAGTAGTGAACCTAACTCATTTTCGTCATAAGTCGAGTTAACCACTTCTTCACTATAGTTACAGATATATTTCCTGTTTATACCAGCCTTGTATTTTATATATTGACCTAATTCAACAGTATCATTTTGCAAATATATAATTTTGTTAGCAATTTTGTTAGCAGTTGTTAGCAACGGAACTTTGTTATGCAGCTGAATAAAAATTAAAGCAGTCAAGGAAAAAGGATGCTGCATTGACGATGAAGACAATTTTGACATCACCTATAAAAGCTGGCAGGAATTTTCTAGAAAAATATCTAGAGCACATACTTCTTATGTAGCTCTACAGCCCAGGGTGGGCCTTGGCTTCACTCACAATGAGACTCCAAATAGTTCTATCTGTAGCTTTCTCTCTCCATCCTGACACGCCTAGCGTACTCAGGTTCTCTTCCACTTCATCCAGCCATCTTCTTCGTGGCTGACCGACTCTCCTCGTTCTGCTTATGACCTTGCCATGCAGCATTAGGCTCGGCATTCTATTTCCTGACATCCTTTCAACGTGTGCCTACCATTCAGTTTGACGAGCTTTGATGAAGCGTGCCACGTTTTCATTTTCATAGTGTGTAAAGATCGTCATTTTTTCTAAGTTTTTATGAGCGAAAAGTAGTATTGAATACCGGATCATAAATCCTTCTCCAGATCTTACCCTCCAATGCATTCAAGCTATTTACCATCATTGATGTGAGCGTCCATGTTTCGGCTCCATATGCCAAAATTGATCTGATTAAGGTCTTGTAAAGTCGAGCTTCTTGAAAAATATGGGATCTTATAGCAGTTTTATGCAAACAAACTAAGCTCGATTTGCGGCCATTATTCTTCTGTTCATTTCTCGTATTATTTTATCCTCAAAATTTAATGCCAACCTAAGTAAATAAAATTCTAAGCTTGTTCAAAATTGTATCCTCCAGCTCGAATTCCAGGGCATTATGCCTTGTACTAATGGTCATATATTTTGTTTTTCCTACATTAATTCTTAGCCCCATTTTTTTACTCTCATCATTTAGAATATCTATCTATTTTAGTGACAGGGTACTGCGAGCTACCAGACATATGTCAATCGTTAATTAGATTTTCGCTAGTTCTATTCCTTTTTTTAATTCTATTTTTTATCGAGCATATGCATATCAAATTACAATTAAACTTGACATTTTTTTGAGTAATTCGTCCTATAAAACTTAATAAACAATAACTTTAACGAAAAAAGGTCAATGGTAAGGTTTATCCGAAATGAGCATATTCTATAAAATATCCAATTCCAAAAACTGAATCTGAACTTTTGAAATTCTAATAAATGACCCTTATAAACTAAGAAAAGCAACGGAAAAGCGAAATGTGCATCCTAAATCCAATTCAAGATATGGAATCAGAACCCTTGAAAACCTAATAAGCGATCCCTGTGTCATAAAAAACTCCAACAAAATCAAATTAGAACCCTCGAAAACCTAATCATCAATACCTGTACCAAAGTAATGGCAACTGTGATAGTAAATCGAAATGCGCATGATCGATAAAAAATTTAATTGAAATAACGGAACAGAAACTTTGAAAATCTTATGGACGATCTCAATATCATAGAAAACTCCAACAGTAACGGAAATGCAAAATGCGCATGCGCTTTAAAAAATTCAATTACAAATATGGAATTAGAACTCTTGAAAATCTATTAAGCGATCCCTAAAGCATAGAAAACTCCAACAGTAACGAAAATGCAAAACGCACATGCGCAATCCAAAATCGAACTAAAAAACTGGAATCAGAACCCTCGATAATCTGATAAACGATTGCAATGTCATAGAAAACTTCAACAGGAATGGAAAATCAAAATGCGCATGCGCGATCCTAAATCCATTTCAAGAAATGGAATCAGAACCCTTGAAAACCTAATAAGCGATCCCTATATCATAGAAAACTCCAATAGTAAAGGATATGCAAAACGCGCATACACGATCCAAAACCCATCTAAAAAAATGGAATCAGAAACCTCGAAAACCTAATAAAACATCCCTTTATCATTGAAATCTTCAACAGCAACGCAAAATCGAAATGCGCGATCGGAAATCCGATAGTGAATTCGGAAATAGCGCCCTCGAAAATCTAGTAAACGATGCCTATACCGAAGAATTTTTAAAACTAATAATTAAGTAGAAATACCTGTGGCCGAACAAAATTTGGTAGTAAATTTGACATTAACAACTTAATGAACGATCACAAAATCTATGAAATCCACCCTCCCGCCACTAAATAAATAAAGCATAATAAATATTTAAAAATAAATAAGCAACAATTTTATTTTAAAAAATTAAACTACCTACTTGAAATTAGCAGTTAATATCAATTATCTAATAAACGAACACAATGTCGAAAGATATGCCGAAATTATTTCATAAATCATTAGTTTAGTTAAAATAATTAATTTTTAATAATAAAATAAATAATATTGAATTAATTCATGTCCGGTTGGGTTACATTTGAAATGGAAAAAGTAACAATTGAAATGGAAAAAGTTACAATTGAAATGGAAAAGGTGACAATTGATTTGGAAAAGGTTACAATTGACTTGGAAATACTATAAACAATCAATCAATTTATATATAATCGATACTCAATATATTAAAATTCTATTTAGGACGCGATGATTGTTAAGAGAGGAGGCAGCTGCCCCTCTAAAGCAGAACTCATTTCATAATAAAGCTTTACATGTGTTAGAAATTAAAATATGTATTTTTAAAGAGATCCGAAAAGTTTTCTTTAGTGGGAAGGGAAGTAAAGAGAAAAACTATTGTGAATGGAATACTGAAGAACCTAATCAACAAACACGGATGGATACCGGAAAGAAATATCTAACCGTGATCTAGGTGAGTAATACTTGCGAAGCTTATCGTCTGATCTATAAATTGGTTGTTTATCTGACATTTAAAAAATAAAAAATACGATCCATAAGCGCGATAATGGATTAAAATGAAAGAAAAGTATTTAGAAATTTCAAATCTCGCGCTGAATGTGACCAATTTCGTTGCGTATAACCAACGAAAAAAGAAATTGAAAAGTATTGCGTGCATCAGAGATAAATATACAGTTCAGTTTAGTGAGTGGATGTGGTATATCAAGCCTGAAAAATAACAACGTTACATGTGGACCAGCTGTATAAGGTACCGCTCCGGAGACGAATTTTTATAAGTCTAACACATTAAAAAGTAAAAAAGAACTGTTATAGCCTTGTTACTATCTTATAACAAACTACCATTACTTATAAGGAATTATCTTATACCATACTAAATTAGGAAGGTACTTTTGGTTCCAACACTTTTCTTCCAATCTACAAACTTTTCGTGCGGTATGAGAGACCCCTTCCAAGTCAAAGAGGTTGGTCTTTCCTGCAGAATAGTCGAAGAAGAAAAGTAAATTGAAGCAAGTTCTTTAGAGTCCATTTTCCGATTCTTAAACTTGAATAAAGTTCCTCAGAGAGGAGGAACATAAGATAAAAGGAAAGTACTAGGATATGCACATGCAGGGGGATCAAGAAGAATTTTTGCTGGAGTATATTGGAGTATCTTTGTTTTGAGGCTCCAATATTACCACTTGTTATGATGAAATTCTAAGGGATTTTCTCTGAGTTAAATGTATTACTAATACGGAGAGATTCTGACCAAGTCCAAAGATGAATGAAATTGGTTTTTCACGAACTATTTGTGGAACATCTTCCAATCGCTATAAAGTTTTCTTAATTGCCAATGCCACACTTTTCATATAGATGTCATAATAACATGTTTAAAAAAGATATAACACTCCACCGCCCTGACTGGATTAAACAAATGGGCCAATATAGCGGAGAGGAGAGGCTCGGCGCAGAGAGTGGGGGCGTGCCGTGGCTAATTGAGCTGGAACCTGGGACTGTATTAATGAAAGCTCCAGTGGTCAGTTCAACAGGTAACCACCTCAGTCAATGTCGCCACACTTTTGACCGTCTTCACGTTCTGTTTGGTTTATTTTACTGCAAACTATTAATTATAAATTATTAATTTATTACATTATAATATGTACATTCTATCTTTTTATTTTATTAATAGCTAAATGAACGTTTAATAGCAAGTTCTCGAAAATATCCAATTGAAAGAGGTAAAAAAACATTCATAATTTGTTATTAGTGTTTATATTACTTTTGTATGACTTGTGTATGTTAAGATAGGTTCATAAGCCGATTTATAAAAATTGAGGTGTATTGGACTGATGTTATTTTATTATTCATAATTATTTATTAATTGTTCCAACCAAAAACAATTAAATTAACAATTCCTGGTATGAATAGCCAGAAGAGATTTGTTAAATATAACTAACAGACCGCGAGCTGTGTGGTAGAAAAAAAAATTGTATTTTATTTCCTTAAATTATCGAGAAAATAGAGCACTTTTCATAATGCCCTTAATAAAAAGAGTATATAATTCAATGTTGTGGTCACACTGTTATGCGTAAACAAGCAGTCTTTAATTATTTCATAGGAAGGAGTGGGAACAGGCTTTATCAATACATTCATATATTAAGGAACAATTAGCATAATAATTTAATTTTTTGATTTCTTAAAAATAATTTTTTATTTTTATTTCAATTTCTTATTTGTAAGTAATTTATGTAAATAATAAGTAAGTCCTATAATATATGAATAATTGTTTTTGATAAGCTTTCAATTTTTATATATTTAATAAAATTATTCTGCTTCTTGTATCAGTATGAATGATGGATTTATTATTTAATATTAAATAAACAATATCAATACAATCAATAAAATTGGGATCCTACAGGCAGGCACGAGTCTGTAGTAGTAGTTGTAAATTATATTTTATGAAAAATTTCTTGATTATTTAGTTTAATAAAAACATTATTCACGCATTCAAAAGTAAATATTGACCAAAAATTAATGAAATGTGTAAGGAATTCTTACACAAAAATAAAGATTTAAAAAATCAGAAACACTAACAAAATCATTCATTAAAAAAAATGTTCACAATGCACCTATTCAACATTACTCGGAATGGTAGACTTTGGAAAGTTCAGAATGTTTTGATAGTACAAACCACGTATTTTGGATTTAAATTGAATATTTTATTTTTAATTTAACCGAAACCATCCATATGCTCCTGTATCGAATCCATACAATCCAAAACCATTCGAAAAATCCTTTACGCTCTTTATTATATCATATATAAAATTATCTAAAAATACCTCAATACTCCATTTGTTGCAGATTTGGTCCGAAATAGATTTTCGTCCTTACAAACTCCTTGCCCACACAAACCCACTAGTTCCTAGCATTTCATCCCTATCTATAATTAATAACTAGGGTTAGGATATTCCTGTAATTAAAAATACCAAATATGTACATGCATATGTATTAATTTTAAACAAATATGTATAAAATATGTAAAATATTTATTTTATACATTTAAAAAAACGATTTACTCTTTATCAGGAAAACGGTTGAAAAGTTAATGCATATTTAAATTTTCAAACGTAAAAGTTCGATCGAGTATTGGTACTGACGTGTATATGTTGAAAGAACGCTCTATTGAAGTAACTGAAGCAATTAAGAAAGTTGCTGTTTCCAAAGGGTTCCACTTAATTGACAGTTTCGCTGCCATCTCCTTTCTACTAATGTCGATGTGAATATGCACCATGTCTTTTAAACCTGGATTGTTTTTTAAGACATGTTGCAGTTTCATCTTTACTTTTTTCGAAATGCTTCATTATAAGCTTTATGTTTTTTTAATAGAGGCACGCTTTGTTATTCAAACTGCGTGATGGTGAGCTCAATTGTGGATGATGAAAGTCAGATTATTTTTCTAAACCGGATTTTCCAACAATTTATGAACTTTAGATGGCTGCTACTGAATCACCATCTAGCTTTCAAACAACGTCTTCTATTTAGACAAAATTCTTGGTACCTTCTCAGTAGCCTCCAACCAAGTTCCATATCTTGTGACTACTGGCTGAGGAGGTAAAGTCATCTCAGGATAATGTTTCTTGAAACTTTACACTCAGTTTGAGGCTTTTAAAAATGTCTGTTTAACAGATGAAATAAACAAATCTACCTTCGAAAATTCAAATCGAACAACTTCAGAAACACGATTGAACGTGTGTACACGACATGTGGCATGAAGCATTTTAGAATAAAATGCCTTAGTGGACTTTCCTACTTTTATCATGTACAGAGCTCCGCTTGACAAAAACACTTTTTCAAGTCGCACATATTTTGGACCAAGAAGATTCATGTAGTCGTTATAAAACCGTATGATTGCATTTTTTCAACTCTTGGAAATTTAGGAGAACTCAGCTGAAACCCAAATAGGTTCCTTATTGACATCTCGAATTTTAGCAAGGGTTTCCTTGGTATACATCTTGCAGATAGTTTTTTTCTTAAGCTGTCTTGATCAGGCATTTGACTACCCGATATATACTTTCCAAAAAGGATTTGAGTTTTTTATTTTGCTCAAAGGGATATCCGTTCTTACAAATTCGATCCAGATCTATGCAAAAGGCGGGCTTATGTCTCAGCTTGTGGGAGATGGCGTCACGAAACTTTGATGCAGTTTTCATTGGTTTTTGTTTATTACCTTGTGTGAGACAGAAATTACGTTGATTAAAATTTAGCCTCAATAAATAAACATTCATTTACTTTATTTTATTTTACAAGATTATACCAAAATTACTATTTATTTTGCACAATACACACGAACAGAATTAGCTTATGATCGAAAATATTAACGTATATTCTCATAATTGATATTAAAGATCAGTGAAACTGAAGAGCATACATCCAAGATGGTGAAATTTAATATTTGTCTCGTGTCATTCGTAATTAAAATATTTTTGAAACCTATAAAAAAACAAAACATAGAACATATCTTTATGTATCATTTAATAATCAACTCAGGAAAATAAATAGTGCAAATCTGTTGATTACTTCTTACAAATGCATATCTAATTATTACAGCAGAGGAAAATATCAAAGGTATGTTAATCTACATAAATTTTATTTTGTTTGAAGTACCGAGACAAAATGGCAGATGATACAGGAACATCGAAAAAACCTGGAATATTGAGAGTTGAGGTCGGAAAAAGAACTTCGTCTGCTTCTGTAGAATTTAAGGAAGACGTAAGTTTTTCAATATTTTAGCAGTTATCTATATAGATTTGTTTTCCATTTAATGGCCTTGAATGATCTTTCATATTATCAATATTTTGTAAATAATTATAAGAATAGATAACTTGAATACAACTATAACAGGTGGAATGTACATATTTCTTGGCACCGAAGTAATTTCAATGGCGGCTTAATATCATCACTATAAATGGTAATAACTGATATATAGTTTTCTTTGAGTGTTACGTATGTGTAAAATGAAATATGCTTTCTATATTCTAATATTTTTATTATTAGAACAAATGCATGTAACAATAAAAATAGGTATTATTATTAGAACAAATGCGTAGCTTTTCATTAAAGTGTTGCAGAGGGATTGACAAAATTCATGTTTTTGCGGTATAACACAAACTGTATGAACAAAGTCACGCGATTCAGAATGATCATGTTAATTAGGTATTGAAAAATTTTAATTTACGAAATAAGATTCTAATATTAAAACACACGCTTTTATAGAATCAGATAGCACTCAACTACCACTGCTGTGAATGGTGTTCAAGGACAACAGTCAATGTATTGTGTGCTGTCGTCAAAATAATTTCTGTCAGTCATATTATGAATAACCTTAAAACTTTGTAGGAGAAATAAATTAGTCTTTTTGCAGAAATAACGATTATATTTTAACACTGTTTTTTTTTTCCTCTTGTTTGCTATAAACCTTTTATTACTCTCTAATCTATCTCTTATTTCTCTTTTCCGGTGATCCTTCACTATTTCATAACTTAAAATAACGCTTTTTTATATATATATATATATATATATATATATATATATATATATATATATGCAAAACAGTAATTAAAATGTAATCCGTTGACATCCGCATGATGGTATAGAAGGATCAATCTAATTAGGGATTGATAAATTATTTGCCACTTCTATAAATTTGTTTTATTGAAAACTAGATGACATGAAATGAAACCATGAATGTTATACATTCATCCTCAGTTCTAAGAGCACACAAAAAATTCAAAAATAAGCAATTCAAAATATAGTTGATATTATTATACATATTAAATTAGATTAATATAAATCAGTATTATAAAACATTTATGAATTATGAATTTAACTAAGACAAGAAATCAAATACATGTTGGTACTCACCAAGGTTTAAATGGATTATATCAAACAGAATAGTTTGTACTGATTTCTTCTCGCATTGTACTAACAATGAACGAGAACTAGGCAGGATGTTTTTAGGTAAACGGTTTAAGGGTCAGGATTTTTTCCAGTAATGCCGGTGAGTAATTGTTTTTTCTATTATTGATGAGAATAAATTTAAGATTGGACTATTGGAGATATTTATTTGGTCATTTAAGCAAAAATCTGGATTTATGATGATGCATAACTGGATGTATAACATTCGAAACTAGTTTTCAATAAAACAAATTTATAGAAGTGGCAAATAATTTATCAATCCCTAAAATTTAATCCAATGTTAATATTTTAGAAACCCACACGCTTCAAAATTAGTACAAGAAATAAGAAATAAATAAAAAGATACGGATTAATAACAATGGCCATTAAGATATTTAAAGAAAAAATAAAGAAAGAAATAAAAAATAACGAAGATATATAGTACATATAAAATGCATACAACGATGCATGGTCGATGTTTAATTAGTGTAAGTCGTCGTGTAAAGTTCTACCAAGAAGCGTCTGTTATTGCTCTTAAAATTTTGAATTGGAAAGATTGTAGTTTTGTAAGTGCGTCTGTTTTGCTAATGCATAAATCTGTGAGGCTAGGTCCCGACGGGTTTAAGTAGGTGTGTGTAAGTGTTTAGTGTATGTCTAATCTTAAGTTTTGATGATTTTGAAAAGAGAATACAGTCGTAGACGAAAGTCTTTCGCTTCATCGTGCGTGGGCCCCAATTCATGCAACGATCGAAGGTAAGCTACACGTAATGTTCTGTTCTGAGAAATTGGATTTTTGCCAATATAAACAGGGCAGGTGTCTCGTCGAAGTGTAAATGTCAAATATATAGGCAGACGGCGGTCTTTTCTTTCGTAGACTCAGCATTTTACTGAGTGCCTGCTCACATAGCAAGCATTTTTTAAGCATGTTTTATTCACTCAGAAAGGTAATGGGATGCAACGATCCAGCCGATGAAGGAAGGAAAGCGGCAGAGAAAGGCTATAGGATATTGAAAGTAAGGTCAAGAAAAATTGTGATGGAGAGTGGAAGAGACAACCAACAGACCATCTCCATTTAATCAGAGCTAATAATTATGCATGGCTCTATCTAAAAAGCATAACCCCGAAGGAATGTTCCGTAGTCAGTAGATAATTAGATACACCCAGCTGAATCAATGCTTTTAGGGTTGCAACGACCAACCTGCCAAATCTGCGACAACGCACCTCTCTAACTGCAGAGCATTGATTCAATTATCAAAAATATCACACAGAGACCACATTCAGTATATTGAAAACTGTGTTCCAAATAAAGAAAGCAGTGGAATTTAAAAAACACTCGATTATCTCAAAGCAACAAAATTAATTCGTCTTATTTAAGAAGACCAGTAAATGGTTCTGATAACGGAGTTCAATAAATTCTAATAAAAAAATTTTGTTTTCTTAAAACTTTGGATTATTTTAAAGTCATAAGGACCGTTACAATTTTTTTCAATATTTCATTAGAAAAGACAAAAGTTTATTTTAAGTTATGTGCTTTTATTAAATTAAAAATGATCAAATCTATTCTTAAATGATAAAAAACAAAGGGAAACAGATTTGGATGCACCTAGCATTCAGCAAGAATAAACCAAGAAATAAAAATAAAAACAAAAATTTTACTAAAGACCAAAAAATATCTCTTTTGTAAAATGATTAAAAATAAAAAAGTATCAAGTTCTGGAAATGAGCATTTTCAATAGTAAATTGCTTCTGTATAAGTATTCATTATTCCCAATTAAAAGATGAATCATAGTTTTCTGGATTGAAATTGCTAATCATTATTCCCTTTAAGAAAAAGTGAGTATGTAATCAATTTCATTGGTTGAAATAAAACACTACAGAGTATTCCTTTCCCATTTTTAAGTACTAATCAAACAGAAAAATACTATTTTCATTTAATTATCATTGACGCCTACCAGTCCTTGTGGTTGGTTCAATGGTTGTTGACGAGTTCTGTAGAAAACGACGCAGGCCTTTCTAAGAAATAAGCTAATTCAATTACCTTTACACGAAAATGTCTCCCTAATGTTCTTTATGTAACCTTGCACGCATGCGCCATTAGCAATTTATCTCTTCTCTCACGTAGCCACTTAATTAATACCCTTATTGAAAGCATTTGGTTGTCCTGAGGCGTTTCTTTTTTATCTTTATGGTTTCAATTACAAGCCACCTAAGCTAATTCAAACTTTTAAAGCATATCTTTTTAAACATATTGTAGCAGCTTAGAGACGATTTAATTTAAGGTATCCATGGAACATTTTTTTGTCTTTAGTTTGAGACAATGATTTTTAATATTTCAATTGGAAAGGAACTTTTTTCGTTAATAATCTTGAGGTTTCTAGATAAAAACTTAAATATTATTCCTCAATTTATACAAGCGATTCACAACTTTTCGGCATCCATCACGAGATGCATTCTCAAGTGCAATATAAAGATAAATAATACTAGGACCGCCCAGTGATCGGAATTTGTCCAAAAAACAATATTATGTCAGGTTTTTTTTTATTTATTTATGCAATTCAAATCTACATAAAACCTATTGAATTAATTCAATTTCAAAATGGAAATAATTTTAAACAAAATTTAATTATTGGCAAGGGTAATAAAAATTTTTGTGGAGTTTTACTTTTAGTAAATACTCTATCCTGATTATTTCAATGCCCTTGCCCCAATGTTCATTAAGAGTTGCGATTTTATTTTTCAGAACATTTAGAAGATCGAATTTATAAATGCTATTACATATAATTGGTCATAACTTTATTATCTGCTTTCAATCGGGAATTCACTATATATATATATATGTATAGTTAAAAGAAATTAAGGAAAGGCTTTAGGCAAGTTTCAACGGAATTGTTTGTGCCGTTTTGGCGATATAATCTAAACAAATAAAAATACGTTTTTTCGGATATTGCGCAAAGGGTGCTCAAGCTGTAACAGACATCCGGAGCCAAAATCCTATAAAACAAAATAAGCCGTTCAAGAGATAATAGTGGCCCAGAAACAAAACAGACCAAAGGCCAAAAATGCGGATTTGGGAATCAGGGAGCTCTGTCCGTTGAAAACTCTACATCATAAATTTAACCCAATAACAAGACTTTCCTTACCTAGTAGCGACAGCAAAGTAAAATCGTGGCTAAAAAGTTCGATAAGCCTTATCTTTGTTAATAACGGGGCGATTTCAATGATTCTTTTATTTTATTTTTATTTTTTGTTTTGTAGGATACTTAACTTACCTTTCAATTGATGATGGATACAGTCAACCAAAAATGTATACTTTCGAGTTATGTGAAAATAAATTATTCTTTCCATCATAACTTTTTTACCAGTATTTTTTCGGTGATGTACAATATAAATGGATAGTTAAAAAGGTTCAAAGAGAAGACGTTAGGCAAATTTCATTAAAATCTTTTTTCGGTCACTGTGAAGCCGCTCGCTGTTAGATATAAGGTGCTTGACTTGGTACAGAGATACCAGAACCTGAAAATCCACAAAACAAAAATTTTGTGCACATTTACTCCATAATATCATTCCAATGATATATCTATTTCCCCCCCCCCTCCCCCCTCCCCCACAATGATTTTTAATATTTCAATTGGAAAGGAACTTTTTTCGTTAATGATCTTGAGGTTTCTAGATAAAAACTTAAATATTATTCCTCAATTTATACAAGCGATTCACAACTTTTCGGCATCCATCATGCCATTCTCAAGTGCAATATAAAGATAAATAGTACTAGGACCGCCCAGTGATCGGAATTTGTCCAAAAAACAATATTATTTCAGGTTTTTTTTTTTTATTTATTTATGCAATTCTAATGTACATAAAACCTATTGAATTAATTCAATTTCAAAATGGAAATAATTTTAAACAAAATTTAATTATTGGCAAGGGTAATAAAAACGTTTGTGGAGTTTTACTTTTAGTAAATACTCTATCCTGATTATTTCAATGCCTACTATGTATGTAGTCGGGGTAATCGGTACGACAAAGAAATTGCTTGGCTATAAATATATAGATAAATTAATTTTTATTAATTGAATCCATAACTATTCATTTATAATTGTAGACTAGAGGATGACATGATTTATGCTGAAACATTTCACACGTTTTTTATTTCACATTAGATATAATTTTATCAATAGTGAATTTTTATTAGAGATCTACATAATTAATTGCGAGTGTTAAACTGGTTTTTCGATGGCTATTTATTGCACATCAGTAAAATGTTCAATTACTCGAATCACTTACAGCAGAGAGTGTCCGAAGTTATTAGCTCCATAAAATTGTTTACTTACAGTAATGTACGCAAATTACGCCACAGATAGATCCGTCTACGTCGGTATGAATTACAAGGCTAAAGGGATCTGTTTGTCACGCAACTTACAGATTCGAATAACAGAGAATATTTCACAGTTCATCATTAGTCATTTTCAAAACATTTTTCCGTTTTATTATAATTATTGAATTTAACATTAATAATTATAGTATACAGTTGTATTCGGATCTGGCAAAAACCGAAACCCGGGTTATCCGGAACTTTTTTAATGTACTTTTATATTCAGACCTTTTTCTAACAATAAAATTTTTTTGTTTATTATTCTACTGATACGAAATTATATTACAAAATGTGCAGATTTTAATTAAATTAGTTAACATGTAAATTAAATTTCATGTAATTTTTTTTTAATTTTAAATATGATGTAAATTAAATTTTATCATCCATTATTAAAAAGAATTTATTAAAAAGAAAAAAAAAACATATATATTTCGTATTTAACAAGCATTATTTGAAATTTCTAAAAGTGGGCCTCGATAGGCTAATTACAGTTTTTGTGAAATTAGGGGTCTAAATTTTTCGTAGAAGCCCTTATACCAATTCATTTTTGTTTCTCATGCATGTTTCAATCTTAGAATTCAATTCATTATTGTCTTTTCTAGTGTTAACTCCTAAGTTTTTATTTAATTTTTCGATTTATTATTTGTAATAACGATCCTTTGTAATCGACAAAACAAACAAATTTTAACCCTCTCAAAATTTTAGGTATTACGTATCAATATATGCAGAATCCAAGATCGAAAAAAAATCCGTCCAACCGTCTTCCACCATACGCAGCTTTTCTCCAAGACTACTGGGCAAATTTTTTTTTTAAATTGGATCCTCAGAACTCGACATTACCATCAGTTTTGTTCCAAAATAACGGCCATATTCCAGCCATTTATGAAGATAGAGGAAAAATATATCATTGGAATTATCAAATATTTCAAATATTTTTTTTGTTGGATAACTAATGTATTTGGTAATGACAAACCATAATGAAATAATTTCAGCGTTTATTTGTAATCTCTATCGAACCAAAAATGAAGTAATTTATACAATATATTTGAAAAAAAAAAAAGATCGTTGCAGAAGACTAAAATGCTACACACACATTTATATATTTGTTTGCATATGTCTTTGATAAATGTCATTAATATTAAGAATTTATCATTTATTGATCTTACCATCTCTTATCTGGAGATCTCACCACCTCTTATTTCTTACCATCTCCACCCGCATTTCGCTTTATTCGGATTAAACCTGGACACATTATTCCGAAATAAACGGGATTTTACTCAATTACTAAGTATTTTAATATAGATTTCTCTGACAAAAATTACTTGTGAACTAATTCTCTATTAGAGGATAACTGTAATGAGTTGTCTTCGTTTGTCTTTATTTTAACCACCATCACGAACTTTTTACTTATAATAAAATTGTTGGCCTTCAATGTAGTTGCGCTTTGTTAGTCATTATCTCCTGAACATGAAGTTACTTTAACTAATACACAATCAAAAGGAAAACCGCAAAAGCACCCACCTTTAAGCTAGGTCGGCACTGTTCGACTTTCTGTTCGTCATGACAAGCGGGGAAGAGAGCGGATGCATGTGATGTCAAATGATTATTTTTATTTGATTACTGATTGAAAAATTATTCATAAATTTATTCACTGAATAACAGGATAATGAATGAATTGGTTTTTCGTCACGTATTACTTTTTTTCTGAATAAAATTTGCCCAACACTGATTAGTACCAATGCGCCTAACCGAAGTCGAACAGTGTGGATAAAGCTTTAAGATGATTACATTACCTGGCACGCACCCTATTTCTGTACATGTCTTCGTCTCCCTAACAAGTCAGAAATTTAACAATCTATCATTGCAACATTATTTTACAGAATAAAACACGTCGCATGGAATACAAATATACTATACGAAAATTATAATAATATAAATAAAAAGAAAAGTAAAAGATCAAAAAATCAAAGAGCAATTTAATAATACTGAAATATAATCATTACGCGTGCCCACACAAAGTTCAGTGCGAAACTCCCTCATTCCATGCAGAAATGTACAAAATAGATCAATTACAACAACTATCCAAATATTCATGAGAAAAGATCAACATTCAACCATGCGAGACGCCGTCCGTCACATTTTCGTTAAATTAGGAAAATTCTGTTGACTTTTTGGAGTCAAATGATTCAATCTGCAACTCATTCATGACAATATCAGAGAGGGGTAAATGTCCTTACTTGAGTTGTTCTGTGTTTAAATGTAAATACTAAAGAAAACTTAGGTCTGCCGTCCTAAGGAGTAAGGTGGTGTAACAAATTTTTCAACAAAATGTATGTAGAAACTAGAGTTATTTCTCTGTTTTTAATTTATTTTTTTTATATTTAATTTATAATTTAATAATATAATTTATTTAATAAACATTGTACCTCTTGATACAATATACATTTTTATGTGTATTTATAATTTTAGATTGTATAAAAAATAGCGTTCCTCTATCAGTTTCGGAATTTTGGATATAAAATAAATATTAAATATATTTATACAATTTACGTAAATATATTTAATATATATTATATATAATATTGACATCATTATGCTGTGTGCGCCTTTAATCGATCAGGGGATTCCACATTTTTCGCATAAAGTTTGTTTCAGTACCCATCTCCGTTCTGCTTTTAATTTGGAGAATAAAATTCAGATATTCATTATTTGCCTATCATCATTCAATGGCATTTCTTTCAACCATTTGATATTCTGAATTTCATCTTCATCGCCTTTCCTGGCTTAACGTGCTGTAATAACATATTATACTTTTTTTCGGTATTATAATGCATAATTATATATAATTGGTCACAAAAAATATTTTTGTTGCATTGCAAGTATCATTTTTCATTTGTACCTGATGAGAAAAATGAACAGAAAAAAATGAAAAGTAATTAATAAAATAATATTTTTTTACTTGAGATATTAATAATTTTATAATTTATAATTCAGTTAAATGTAATGCTAAAGTGTTTCACATTATAATCAAGAACAACCCCTTTAAATCAGTGAGGTACAACACATGACATGGAAGAAGGATTGGTTGATGAAATCACTGAATTGGGGGTGTGGTTCCTCCCACTCTCGCCCATAGTCCAAGCCATGGGGGCGTTCGGGCAGGAACTACAAGCGGTAACTATCTTATCAACTTATTGTTAGCATTTGAAAAATTAATTTGGAATCTATCTCATCTTTTAAAGCACATTAGTAATTTTCAGCTCATTAATGAGCAGTATTATAAGGTAATGTTCTCTTGAGATATATTCTTTATTATGATATGTCAGATATTTATCTCGAGTTATCGGATGTATTTCGAATTTAACCAAACTTCTCTTCAGAATAATTAAGCAAATTGAATATAAACATTGTAACGGAACTTCGAAAATCAGTGAAGGTGAAAAGTTTTAATGAAAAATCGCCAATTATAATACATTTCCTTTACATAGCGAAACTGCAGAAGTTATTTTGATTTGTTCAAGTTACTTTCAAACAATAGTTTGAACAGCTCTTTCTGCGATACTCTTTGAATTTATCACAAACTTAAATTAGCCGCTACACGATACCTCCTCAAGCTTAGACAAGGGGAAAATAAAATAAAACTTTTATGATAGCTAAAATATGAAAAAATCTTTAAAAAATCACTGTTTTTAGACAGAAATATTTAGTTCAATAACATAGATTACTAGATGTTCACTTACTAGTTGTCAGCCAAGAGGCCAATAAATTAAGAAAATTATTAATTGAGAACTGATTTGCCACAATTCTGATTTCATAAAATTAACTAATCATAATTGTGAAAAAATATATCACCATTAATCGATAAGGCATAGTTAGTCAAAATAGTAGTTGAACCTTATTTCAATGGTCTACAATGAAAAATGTTTATCTGCAAAGATAAATAATCCAGGAAAAGTAATATAAATAAGGGGGAAAAAGATGACCTAAGTAGAATGTAAGTCTTTCAAAGTAGTTTTTTCACGTCCTGTATACTTGTATTTTGCAGAAAAAAAATTTTCTTATAGGTCATATAATTTATTCTGTTTTGTATATGATTTACATCAAATTTATTATCAATCGTGACAGCGTTCATTTGTTAATAACATAAAAGTGTTAAATTTATGTTCATTCATTAAAAATTTAAATGCGTTGTAAGACAAAGTGTCATCTTATTCTAATTAATATAATCACTTAAATGATCTTTATTTCTTTTCCAGATCGAGCCTACATCACCACAACCGTCACTCGATAAACTATCAGTCAGCTTCGCAAACGAAAATAAAAAAGGAGAAGAGCAGAAAGCGATTAACAATTCAGTTCCAGGTAATTATATTAGAAGCACGATTTCACTAAGCTAATTAAGCTGGAAATACGCAAGTATTATGTTAAAAAATTAGAATATATAATAAAAGGCATTGGAACCTCTTTTTTTGAAACTCTAATACCATCATGGAATAGGTTTCTAAACCCCACATAAATTTTCTGCCTCAATATGGATCTCTTAGCCTTTTGTAAACTTTCGCATGTACATCTGATAAATATAGTAATTATTTAAGGGATAATATAGTCCCGTAGCTGATCTGGATCGTATGCTCATTTTAGTAAGTCTTGTTCTTAACAGTAGATGCAACACTGCTATCCTATGACCAATCTCAGGAACAGTGGAGAAGCGGTTGCGAATTTGTCTATGATAGATATTAAGAATTTATAGCGGCCAGATCGTAGCCTGGATTCGGATCCTATAAAACTTCTCTGTTATATATAAGGCAGACATGAGTTACTGATCCTTCTCATGAGTTAACAGATTTAGTAGAGACATTGGAGGATATTACACAAGATGTCCTGACGAACAGCAGGGTTGAAATGGTCATTCAAGGAAGTGGAGGTCATATACTCCGACCTCAAAATGTTACGTACTTCATTTTTAATCAATGTATCGGTCATTGATCCAAAGATGTGGTTTGGTATCTAGATGGTGCCATATTAGTTTTATTAAATTCCATTCACTACTTTCGTTTACGTACGCGCAAGGAAATGGCACACATCGACGTCGTTTTTTAAAAAGGCTTAAGCACTAAAAAGTCGGAATTTAGGTTTCAATTTATTAAGGAATGTAAACACCACCCCAATTGGTCCCCGAAAAAAAAATTGGAAAAGGTCTAAAAATCGATGATCGATGACGTAAGCATCAAATACCGACGACTCTAAGTTGTCGATCTAGTCTTGACCAGTGCTAAAAGTCTTAACTATATTTTTTAATTCTAAAAGTTTTACCACCTGAAAAACTAACTCCTACTGTGTACAGTACAGAATAAGGTTTAAAAATATATATAATATTAATTGGAGAAAACACGTTTTTTATGTTTCCTGCAAAGTTTGCTCAATGTAGCTTGTGCCTTTTTCAATAAATGACGTCGATATATATTTCGAAAACGGCTAGTCCGATTTGGAAACTCGCTAAGGCATGTGCAACATATTCTCCTTGGCATTTTTCAAAATTCATCGGCCTATGGATCGTTAATTAGGTTTCCAAGGACGCTAATTCAAAATTTAATATCGAATTTTTGATCGCACATAAGCATTTTGATCTATTATTTTGTATTTGTCATTTTCCGAAACATGTTGAAATAAACATTTCCTTATGTACCCAATAGAAATGGTGAAGAAGCTATACTGACCTGCTTGACAAACTGTTTTTTTCTCGCAAATTTATCATAGTAAATAGATTTGGTTTGTAATATTTGTTTATATTTTATATAGATTTATCTTTATAAGTTTGGCACCTATCTTAACAAAAACGTTTTTAAGGAGTAGTACAGAATAAAATATGTAGACCGATCATTGACGATTGTGTAAATAAACAAGAAGAATATAACGTAAAATGTATCTAGGCAATCTCTGTCACCAGAAATTTTCATATAATCGCTGTAATGCCAAAGTGGCGTATCTGCTAAGTTTGCTATTTTTGAAGTTTGGTTTTCTATTCCCTTCACACAGCCGAAAATACCTAACTGAATTGGTGGAGAATACGAAATACGACCAATTTAATTAAGAAATTAGCTATCTCAAGCTCCAGCCATAATGTTCTCTGTTCCAAGATTTCAGATACGCCACTTTGGCATAGCATCGATGATATGCAATTAATGAAATGCTGTGAGTATGTAATTTCGTTAATCATGACAAATTAATTCAGAAGAGACAGATGACGAAGGTGACGACTACTCGGCCAGCGCTAGCGTCATCTTGGAGAAGGGCCGGGGGGACAGTTGGAGGCGGCGGAGCAGCAAACGGAGGAGGAGTTCTTCTCCTCTGTCCATCTCCCTCAGGAGAAGGTCGTCGGTCTTCACAACCGGTTCCGGCGAGTTAGTATTGGTTTCATAATTTCACTTAGCAGACTCGACTGACTGACCAAAAACTCTTTACATTATATTCAACTACTGAAAATTGTTACATTTTTAGCTCCAGGATATCGATTGAAGATGAGGAACAAGAACAGATTTTCCAAAACATGCGGATCCACAAGGAAGTCGTCGCTCATATTAAATACCAACCGTGGCCGATACAGAAAAAATTGCGATTGGTGCAGGCAGCGAAGTCCTATATTAAACAGCATGAAGGGCAGATCCAGGAGCGCTTGGCACAGAGGAGGAGTGCCAGGGACATTCTAGCGCGCATCAACATCCTCCTCATACATGTAAAATATTTTCTAAAATGTTTTAGCGAATTAAATCGAAGGGATTAGAAGAATGTATCAAACCTGTAGGCCCTACAGGACTTTAGAATACGTTATTCTCTAACAGAAACAAGACATCTTACCAGTATCAGGCCAGTCAGTAGAAAAATTGAATGTTGCAAAAGGTAGGGTAGAATATTTTTTATGAATCTAGTAGGAAATTTAATCCTCTACAAGATTGGTTATTATATATTTTGCACTGAAATATAGTGATTAAGGCTAAATGACGAAGACTGGCATATCGAATATTTTGCGTTTTATAAACCTTTTAACATATTTCCACGTTCCCGCATATTAGTATTTTTAAACATTGTTCCGAATATTTAAAGGTAATTTAACGTTCTTTAAAATTGGAAATGAAAATTGTTTAGCATAAACGCAATGGAAGTAAATTATTGAGGAAATTTTTAAAAAAGTGCATCTTCAAAGCGATGCAATATGGCGGAAAACGCACAAGAAGGAGGAGGTCGAAAACATGGATGCTAAATTACTGAACCTTTGGTTATCAAATATAATATTTTTACTTAACTTATTAGCCAATTGCCGAAAATCGGGAAATTGCCAGTTTCGAGAGAAGTACTAGACTGATTTTTAAAATGTTGGTACACATTGGAAGTAGAATCTGATAATCTGTAACTTTTATTTTATGAGTTTTTTCTTAAAATAGTACTCATTTCCTCATTTTCAAGCTGCAGATTTATATTCAGTTATCTTAGTTTTTGATAATATTGAAAAAAAAAATTTAATCGTGATTTTCGACCATACCATTTTATCGAGTTATTATGTTGTGGTACTCATTCGACGCAGAATTTAATGATCTTTAATTTTTTTATTCTGTAACTTTTTCGATTGAATACACTATTCAAGATTTATAGGCGAAAGAACAAAAAGAGTTTTTGGATGTTAAAAGTTCTCCCGAGGTCACTCGTGTTAGTATCTTTGTTTTTTACGTGATTGCTCCTTTATATACAAGTTAAAAAAATAAAAGCTTCTATCCCATCTTTTGTAACATAGACTCCTGTTTTGATTCTACTGTCCGGCCTATATTCTAATCCTCTGGTCTTTTCGTATAAAAAAAACCCACAAGTTATTTACGTTAAATTTGTACATATTGTACATATTCATTAATTATGAACTGATACATTTCTTTTCTGCTCTCTCAATAGAACCTTGAAGGGTTTTACTTTGCAATACTATTTATTCTTCTCACCCTTACTAATATACATAAATATCTCTTTATTTATTAGAACTTATTTATTCACCTAAATCGGATGTCTATTTTTATTTTCTTCCAGTATTGGAATTATGTTAAAAGAGAGTTTATCAACATGGCAAACAATATCATACCGTGGGAACCAAGAATCAAGAGGATAGAGTCCCATTTTGGGACTGTTGTTGCATCATACTTCACCTTCTTAAGATGGTTATTTTCCGTGAACGTGATCATTGCAGTGGTATTGGTAGTTTTTTTAGCAAGTCCAGAGGTGAGGTAGTATGTTTCAGTACTTCTCGTTTAATTTTTGCTTTGACCATCCCAAATCTATATTGTATTTTTACTTCAGGTATTCTTCGGTCATAAAGGATCTAGCGGAGAAAGGAAAATAATACCTAAAACAGAGCGTCCAAAAGCAATGAATTTCTTGACACTTTGGAATTTTGAAGGAATTTTAAAATATTCCCCATTGTTTTATGGCTATTACAATAATGAAAACGAAAACAATGGCTTTTATGGGAAAAACTTACCTTTGATATACTTTATGGTATCTCTTGGCGTTTATGGCTACAGTTTTGTAGCCATACTCCGCAAGTATACTGTCACATTTTAATCATGTCTGATATGAATAATTGCTCTTCATAATATTTAAACGGCTTCTAGGATGGCAGTGAATTCTAAACAAAGCAAACTATCGGAAAAAGATGATGATTGCATATTCACATGGAAAATGTTTACCAGCTGGGATTTTATGATTGGCAATCCGGAAACGGCTCATAACAGGACTTCTTCGATAATTTTAGGTTTCAAGGAAGCTCTATTAGAAGAAGCTGAGAAGACGCGTGAGGAAGGGAGAAAGTTTGTTATTTCATGCTTATTCTCTTTTACACCTTAGTAAAACTATCGAGACGGGGTTCTTATGCACGTATGGACCCGAAACACATTAAAATATGAGACGGGGTTCGACTGCTGTTCCATCCTCTATAATACAAGTTATTTAGATTAAATTTGTACATACTGTATATGTTCACTAATTATGAACTGATATATTTCTTTTCTGCTGTCTCAATAGAACCCTAAAGGGTTTTACTTTGGAATACTATTTATTCTTCTCGCTCTTACCAATATACAAAAACATCCCTTTATTTATTAGAACTTATTTATTCACCTAAATCGGATGTGTATTGCTATCGAAACCTCGCAAATTCTAGTCCGTTTATTCCTAATGATTTAAAATCCAAATTTCCCCCACAATCTATTATAACTATAAAATCCCGCAAGCGTCTTCCCCTCCGATCTCTCATTTTTCTCCTAGTTCTTTGTGCGGTTGTATATCAATATCTTTTAAATATTTTCAGGTTAATTTTTAAATACTTTGATATGACTTTGACGGCTGTGAAGTTCTTCGGCGGAGGTATACACAAATACGCAACAATTTATAAATTATTTATAAATGCAAGAGGACAGGGAGGTGTTTACAAGAACTTCCTACTTGAAAACACAGCATGAATTGAATGAATATTGATAATACCTAAAGCAGAACGTCCAACAGCAATGAATTTTTGGAAACTTAAAATATTTCCCATTGGTTGACGGCTACTAAAACAATGAAAACGAAAACGAGGGCAAAAACCTACCTTTGATATACATTATGGTATCTCTTGATGTTTATGGTTATAGTTTTGTAGTCATATTGCGCAGGTATGCTGTCACATCTTAATCATGCCTGTAATTAATAATTCCACTTCGTAATTTTCCATCGGTCCCTCGGTCATTGGAGGTTATTACAACAAAATAAGAAATTCGAGTGATCTACGTTTATCAAAATTGATTCAATTAAGTTCAACCCAATTAAAATTGATCCGAAATTGATTTTGGCTTTTATAAGCAAAAATAAAACAGAGTGGTCGATGGTGAAAGGGTAAAACGTAATTTTAAGTTTTCAATGAAAACAAACAGTTGGTTGCTTCTTTGTTTGTATGTAATTTCCGTCAATGTGGTGGGGAGGTGGGCTAGAATTACTCATCAACAAGAGTTACTCATTTTAAACAGTTACTCATCTTAAAAGGCATATTATATAACTAATGCATGAAACCCATCTGGATTGCTGGCAGGCCACGCCAGGCGCGATCGTTCATAAAAACTCCTCTCAATAATTTTATCTATATCTTAATTGTAATATTCAACAAAAACAATTTAATTTTCAGCTGGAAATTGCTTTCTATAAGGATATTTACTAATTTCAATGTAATATGGCTCCTGGCATCTTCTGTATACGCAGTCATATATGTGGTTGGGCGCTCTGATGAAAGCAGTTTAAAAGATGCCAAAAGCTGGTGGCAACAAAATGAAGTGACTGTAGTGATCACGCTCATCGGAACTGTTTACCCAATCATTTTCGATGGAATCAGTTATCTTGAAAAGTACCATCCTAGAAAGGCGCTCAGACTCCAGCTTGCACGGTGAGTTAAGCAACACTTCTGGAGGGTGGAAATGCTAAAAAAACAAAAAAACAAGAACACGTTGCGTAGATATAGTGTAGTCGTAATTTCTTGAATTTTGAATATGTTTATGAATAACTGAATACAAGTTTGATGCCGTCCAGTTGTGTTGAATGCGTTTCTAAGAGAAAGAGAGAATTTGTTAATCAACTGTTTTATTTGTTACAGAATTATGGTGTTGAACTTACTAAATCTATACTCATTCATTTTTGCTACTTTTTCAGTGATTCATGGTAAAGTAAGTAATCGTTTTGTTTTTGTAAGGAATGCATTGATATTTACTGTGAGGCTCTCATAGGTTGAATTTTTTTTTGTTTTTAGTCAACTAGACTTAGTGAGCTCAAAGATAATTTGACTAAAATAATTAACAATATCCCGGAAACGAAATTGAAAGTTGGTGCTATTATACCAACTAAATCCAGTTTTACAACGGAATCACTAGTTGTGGCGGCATTAATTTTAACAAATGTATCTACTCGTCCGAATTTGATTGAGAATTCAACAGCCCTTTTCCTATCTCCCGATTCGAATGATAATTATTCGAAGTTTTCCGAAGACGTTTATACGTCAACTGGTGGAGCAATGATATCTACCAATCATTTTCTAAATTTATCAAGTCCGGAATACTATACAACATACAATTCATTTTTCAACAAAGAATATGAAGACGAATTAAGTACAGAAAAGAGTGAAGAAAAATTGTTTGAAGATAACACCACATCATCTAGCATGTTAAAACCTAATGTTAGTGAAAGTTGTTTGTTCGACTGCAAAACAAACGCTAGTGGTCATGAAGAGTATTCAACATCGCCAATGGTTGACCTGACGCAAGGTAATAGTACTATACCATCAACCACAGCTTCGACTCCTATTACAACACTAACCGAAGCACAAAACGATGCATCTCACAAAATAACAAAATCCGTCATCTGGGAAGGTAACAACGCAACAAGTACTATCAGATCCGAAGGAAAATATACTGTAACTCAAAAACCGATTATCGGTGAGTATATAATGTTTCCCAACACGCTTGTTGAAATTTGGAAACACAATTATTCCCATTCGAAACCCGTTCCTTTAATTGCATTTTAATTTGATTTCAGTTTTTAATAATGGGACAACGCAAATAGATTCCCCTAAAAAAGATTTATCATTTTACATAAAATATCTAGACAAAAAAAGTAAAAAAGAACTCCACAATCTTTGTTGGGAAACGATGTTTGGGCAAGAATTAGTGAAGCTGACAGTCATGGACTTGGTAATACTTTCAGTTTGTGTTTGAATGTATTTCTTTTACTAAATATGTACATGGATGATATAATATTAATTATTATTTTCTAGCTTATGACAGTCCTTGGTATACTAATGGGAGACTTCTTTAGAGCATTATTTGTTCGTTTTATGAACAAATGTTGGTGTTGGGATTTAGAAAAAAATATTCCTCAATATGCAGATTTCAAGATGGCAGAAAACATTCTCCATTTGGTGAACAACCAAGGTATGGTCTGGATGGGTATGTTCTTCTCTCCAGGGTTGCCATTGATAAATCTCCTAAAGCTTATAGTGATGATGTACATGAGATCATGGGCTGTACTTACGTGCAATATACCACATGAAGTTGTATTTAGGTATGAAATTTTAATTTTTGTGATTTTTCTTAATTTCAACTAAATCATAGACATACATTTACTCTCACCTAGTAAATTCAAACCTTAATATCTTACAACTTTCTGTAAAAGGCAGATTATAATATTATACGATTTTTTAAGTTTTAATAATTTAAAGAAATTAAAAATGGAAATAATCAGTTCCTAAATTGTTTTCAGATTATAGATTCACTACGTTCATTCAATTTATGTTAACATTTTCAGAGCATCGAGATCAAACAATTTTTACTTCGCCCTCCTCCTCATCATGCTCTTCCTGTGCGTTCTTCCAGTCGGCTACGCGTTGGTTTGGATAGAACCGTCCTGGCATTGCGGACCTTTCTCCAACTACGATAAGATCTACCACCTCTTCACTTCCAGCCTAAAGCAGCTGATACCTGGGGTGACATTCCACCGAGTCCTGGACTACATTGCCTCCCCAGCTATTGTCATCCCTTTGCTGATGCTTCTCATTCTGATTATATATTACCTATTGTCTCTGACAAATGCTTTACGTGAAGCCAATGATGACCTTAAGGCATGTATTAGGACCTTGCACTTACCTATCTTTATTCTGCATACCATAGAGGAATTTATTTTATTGAATGTTGTTCACTATACAGACAAATCGTAATGGCAGAACGCGTGATGGTAAGTATATTAAAGCGGTGAGGGTTTGATTCCTATCTGTGCCAGTTAATGTTTGTTTCGTGGTAGCTCTTCGAAATGAATCTTGGCACACTTCCGGCCTTATTGGATCTAGACGGCAAACTTTAGGCAGCCGTCAGAAGCTGACGTGGAGGAGCGATAGGCCTATCGATGGACCCATTTGCCGTGTTAGTTACCCTTTTCCCTAACCAATTGGAATACCAATACCACTTTAAACACAAATAAAACATTCAGGGTTCACTGATGCCGATCATCGTTCATTCCGATACTTTCTACGAATGATATTCTAAATATTCAAAGGTATTTTGGGGTTAGACTGATCCACTGAACTAAAAAAAAAAAAATAGGCTTCTTTTTGAAATGTAAGCATCCATCATTATAGCTCTTTTATTTTATACCTTGTCTTCTACAACGTTTGAGGACAACAATTTTTCTACTTCAGCCAAATTGGCTGTTTTTATTTCACTGCGTTCTTGTTGTGATTTCATACATTTTACTTATAAAGTCATTTCTTATTTAACATTTCCAGAGAAATACCTTGGCTTTACTTATCTAACATGCCAAAAAATCAGACATAAGTATTGTGTATTTTTTTAATATCTTAAATGGCAACCAGAATATTGCCTTTTGGGAGAATATTGCCTTTCATGCGTTTCACACAGATAGATTCATGTTGGGAAGATAGATACACTAGAAATTATAATCAGTATTTATATCAGTTGTTGTGTCTAATCAAATCATTAGTTATTATTTCCATAAGATAGGTTGAAAAACATTTCCTTAGTTGGTTCCTCTTTTCTTTTAGATTCAATTGCGAAGAGAAAGAACTGAAGAAAGGAGAAAAATGTTTCAAATTGCGAACAAGAAAAGAAGAGGAACCGAAGTAGATTCGCCTTTTAATAAATGGTGCAAAATGATCAATACTAATTCATTGAAAAAAAGTTCGCTGGATAACTCTGCAAATGCTAATAAAAACGAAAAAAAGCATTCCAATAATAGTACGAACAACATCCATGAAAAGCACCCGGGTGAGTTCTTTTTCTTTATATCTAATCAGTTTTGATTCCAATAATTTTAAAAATAATTTGAAAAAAGATTATACCGTTTAAAAAAATCCAGAAGAAAAAGTTTTAATCAATTGCCTTTCCTTTTAACTTCCCAAAATAAATATATTATTAATGTAAATTATATAAGAATGAAAAGATCTTCACCTTAATTATATTGCATCTTCTACAAGAAAATACCTGATGATGGCTTTGTAGCCGAAACACAATCAACGTACATATACATAGGTGTAGCACAAAATGAATAATAATAATAAAAAAAAGAAAGAAAAACTCTATAACTTTGAGTTCTAAACTAACCCAGTAATTAATTAAGTAATAGCTCCATAATATTTTTCTTTACCACTATGTATTATTTTGTATTGCAATTTGTTGATATGCAATTAGGCACGTGCAATCTTTGCAATAAAAATTAAAAATTCGAATGGAATATGTATTGAAGTGGTCTAGATTATATGTTAATATTTTTTTTATTTCAATCTAAAGTTTCTAATTAAACATAAAAAACGGAAAATACCTGATGATGGCTTTGTTGTAGAAGATGAAATATAATTATGGCGAAGATCTTCCCAGCCTTTAATATAATGTATGTCAATCCCCATTCACCTAAAAGTTAAATGTTCATATATAATTAATGTTTATTCTGATGAGATGTGATGTATTTGAAAAATTTCATGGCTGCTTTCATATTATTTTTTTCAGGCACAATATTAAAGAAGAACAATATTTATGAAGAAAAACTAACGAACAAGGAAACTGTAAATGATAGAAAAGATGTTAGCGACATTGCAGACATAAAATTTAATAGGGAGGATTCTGTGACATCCAAGAAGTCATTTGAAAATGTGCCAGAAATAAAAATTATCAAAACTGATACAATGGTAGAAAATGTTAATGGCGAATTCGTGAAAAAATAAATTAAACCAATAATGAAAAAGAAACAAACAACAGTAAATATTCACGAAACAAATGAAGAATAAAAATAATATACATAAATTATTGAAGAAAAGCGATTCTACGACTAACATAAATGCATTGACTCGAAAGCAAATAAATATATTTCTGAATATTTATTACTTAAATATCATATAATGACTAATATTTGTATTTAATTCAGCCACTGTAAATATGAAATTAATAAAGCATTAAAAATCATAAAATTACCTTTATTGAATAATAAATTTCAATAAACAAGAATTTTTTTATTGAAATTCCCATTTCTTTAACAAGCGGAAAAGTTTTTATAAGTCATAATTTCAAAAAAAAAATGTTGATTACATCTAACAGTAAAATAGAATCTTACCAATTGTTTCACCAGAATAGCAATCAAGGGCCAAGAGATGCCATTCTAAAGTTTCTGGAAATCAGGAAAAGATTTTAGTACATGTATAATTAATATCAAAACATATTCTTGATTCAATAATATTATTTCATAGTTCCACCGTTATGATACTTGACGGCTTTTTGAGATCCTCAACTAATCTTTTATAGTTTTTATATTTGCAGTTGCTGTTTTTGAAATAATAATGTAGTTCCTTTTTTTGTTTAAACAGCAAACCAAAACATTAAAAACAAAAAATTACTATAAATAAGTTAGATTCTAAAAATTATACTTGTCAAGCAAGAACCATGCGCATACAATGCATTATATATAAGAAATATTATGTAGGAAAGGATTCAGAAGTTTTTTCTTGGGGACACTAAACTGTGGAATAAACTATGATCTCGGAATCTTGTAGGCTATTTTTAGCTGTACATAAAACTCTTCCTTCTCTTCATCCTATTTGTTTTCACTTGGTGCTTCTGCATATTGAATAAGTTTCCTTTCAGTGCTATGTAGCATACTCTTTCATTTATTGTCTCGTACTTTAATATTGCTTGTTTCAGTTGATTTTTCACCATGAAACCTGTACCAACAATATTCCTAGCATGGCTGCTATTGATAGGGATATATTTATTTAAATCGACCATAGTAGGCTCCTTTCTCCATCTAATTTCGTGTTAGGCTACCACATCCATTCCGTATTCCTCAAGACAATTTTCCAACATATGACTTTTTCCCGCTTCCGGAAGTCCACGAAAGTTCTATGTTCCAATCATAATCAAATGTTTAGTCCTTTTCCAGGCCGGGTCGTTTATCATGTATCGATTCAGATCCGATTTTTTTTTGCTGTATTTTTTTTTTGTTTTTTTAGCAACATAATTTGCTCAGATTGGGCCGTCGGATCTACGTTGTGCCCTTTTTAGTTGTATTTTACGGTATGCAGGAGCTGGCCCAGAATTACTCTGACCCGATCTTTGATGGATAAATAAAAGTCTTGAGCCTCTGCTAGAGCTCTGCAAGATAACAGCCAGACAACTCAACCTATTCAACTCCTTAAACGAAGTGAAGAAGGAAGGAATACGTTCTACATGTAATATTACAGAAGAGTTATAACGGTGATATCACATAAAAAAGTTATGAATAAATAGAAACACTCGATCGTAAAACATGGTGCCTAAGTGACAAAATGAAAACTTCTGCAATATTTAAATGTTAGTTACAATGTTTTACCCTCAACCAGCAGTCGCTTACCATAACTTAATACCAGTTTTATACTTTAAAAAACAAATTTTCTATGTATTCCTCAGATAACCTATTAAATCAATTGTAAGGAATTCGGTAATGCCAAAAACTTCAGTTCATAAAAAATTTTAGATATCATGTTTCACGACCAAGTTCTTTAATTATGCGTTTTGCGGTGTACATTCATACCATAGTTACAGAACATTAAATAATAAAATAATAGCAAAACAATAAATAAGAAAAAAAAAATGTAAAATTAAATTAAACATAAACATCTTCAGCCCGGGGAACTCCGAGCCAAAGTTGTCCCTCCATTAATGTGTGGAATAGCAGGACTCCTGGATATCCCAGTGCTTCTCTCTCAATTGCGTCACTGCCATTCAAAACCAATAGAGATTGAATATTCTGCTCTAACCGAGGGCGCAGACGCACAGAGCTTGAGTGGAGAATCTGGCCATTGCCAGAACTCCAATACACATATTTACAATAAGTCTCAGGGCTACTGCCGTTTCAAATTCGAGGAGCATTGTAGAGGTGGATGGAGCTGGATAGGGATTAAAGAATTAGAGTGATGAATAAGGCTCTTGTGAAAATTGGAGAATTTGGATAGAATAAGATCCAAAACAAATGGAATAATAAGGTCATGATGTAGGATATTGTTGGTCACATAGTATGGAGCATTGACTATTGTTCGAAGGACTTTTGATTGAAAGCATTGGATGCGCTTGATGTTCGAAATTTTAGCTTTTCCCCACAGTTCGAGCCCATGAGCCCATATAGGTTTCAGGATTGTCAACTAAATTAGCACTTTGTTTTCCACTGAAAGCAGAGTTTTCGATATAATGCACCGTTTAGGAATTATAGGTGAAATAAACGAAGTCCTTAACTTTCGAGTTTTTTTTGTCAGCCAGTATTTTGAAACACGGTCACTCCTAATGTCGGTTGACAAAGTTTTTCATCATCTGGAGTGTCAATAGTTCTATATGTGCTAGAAATAAATCATATGCGAAATCACTGACATATACAACATTTTGAATTTTTTGGACATTTTTGCAGATTTTCACTGTATCCTATTGTCAGTTAATATTCCGAATATTCAAACATATTATATATAAAATTTCAGGAAAAGTAACTTTCTCTAAAATTGGTTTATATAATTTTTTACCTTGAATGCACTAAAAGCGAGTGTTTTGGGAAAAACTGAAAAAAAAAAAGAGAAGATAACACAACTTATAGATGTTGCTATCCATAATGGAAGTACAATAATATAAACTCAATTCTGGATAAGAAACTCCGGAAATATAAAAAACTGGTGGTTAAAAAAAAAAAATAATTACATTCAGAAACTTCAGTGGCAATGCAGGCTATAACATCTACTGGTGGAACAGTTTCAAAGTCAACAGCAGCAGTTCCCAAGAAATAGTAATCATTACTATTTTTCGAAAGGTTATGAGTATTTGAAAAATGAATACCTGTAGATGATTAGGCGTGTTCTCCATCCCAGTTTAGAAGGTTAAAAGAAGTATAGGTGCCTAACATAAGCATGCATGGCATTCTTTATTAGAGGATGCACGAACCATAGTACCGAGGGGTCCTTCCATACTCCCCAGTTGTTTGGACGGTCCTTCGATATTCTCGACTCTTCTGGAAAATTATTTAAATAATATGCTGTCTACAACGTATTTTAAACGATTTTTGTTTTAAAATTAAACCAAAAATGTAATATTCTTGGGCTACAAAAGATATAAGCAGTGGCGTAGCCAGAGCGGAGGTCTAGAGGATCCGACCCCTCTCTCTTCCTCCTTCCCCGAATCGCTTACATTTATCGGTTTCTTTAAAGTATATTCTTGGATGGATCCTTCCCCTCTCGAAACGAAATCCTGGCTATGCTACTTGATAAAAACTAGTTTATTATTATTAGCAGGTGCCTGAATACCTGTGGCACCCTCTATTACATCCATGCAAAGCCATACGACTTACAATGACATAATAAACCTGAAAAAGTCATATATCTAGCCATAGATAAAAATATTAATTGATTGACGGTCACCATCTGTATTAGCCTACGGAAATATTTGAAAGACAAGATATCTCTACTGAGGCCATATTACAATATCAGACCATAATATCCCACAAAATAGGTCAGCCATATTTAGTGTTGGTAAAAGGGTAAAAAAAACCTGTATCATTAAAGTATTGAAATAGGAGTTCTGGCCGAAGACAACGTGCCTAAAACAATATATAAAAAAAAAAATCATGAAATTTCAAAAGTTTTGAGGAAAATTAATGCGATTCCCATGAAAATCCTGCATTCAATAATCTCCCTAGAGCTTTGTAAAGAGATTTAATAAATGCAAAAAGCGGAAGAAAAGCAAAGTTGCTATATCAGTAGCTTAATATTTATCTCTAGAGATCAGCAGCGTCGTTTTTACACTATAAATTATTTATTTTACTATGTGTAAACTATTTATACTCATTCTTGTTGAAATAGTTGGGAAGCGCGGGAAATATTTTTAAAAAAACTTTTTAATGCGAGTAAAACTAATGATTGACTCTATCCCTTGACCATGGCATGAGTATGTGGATTTATCCAGCGATAATGTACCCAGAATAGAAATAAATAATAATTGTTGTGCTGCTGAGCACTCAGCATAGTTAGAAGCTTTATGACTAGAGCTTGTTCTCCTCCCTCTTCTCCCGAAAAAATCTTATTAAGTAAACTGTCACTTGAACATTATCATTATAAGCTATGCTGCTTTGCCAAACGTGATTATTAAATAAACTTTCATGTTAATATTACATTGTTTCTAACATGCGAATATATTATATTGTTTCTAACATAATTCGAAGGAACTTGCTTCTCCAATATAACTAGCTTATACTTCGATTGCATTAGGAAGAAGATATGAAGATAGATGCCTAATGCGAGAGTTCTCGCTCGGGTCTACTAGTCACTACTATATATTATTACGGTAGTATAGATCCCTTTTCCGGCTCTCAGGAGCGATGGATTTTGATGAATGAGGTATCAAAAGAAAGGGAATTTCACAGAGAAGTGACGAATCCCGATTTTGTTTCTAAAATTCTTACTAGGGCTTAAATAAAAGTGATGAAAAACTGGAAGGTTTCAAAACTTTGACGACTGAGAGTCGGCGGATCGAGACGGGATAAGTTGGGTTTTAGAGATTTTGACGCGGGTATCAAAATCATGTATGATCTTTTGGATCATACTGGTCGAGCATTTTAAAGCCTTAAAACCTACCGTTTTCGAGATAATGCACGATATAGGTCCGCATGGACCCTATGCCATCTTGCGTACGTGCCATCGTCATGGCAACTTTATATCAATTTGAGTCTGTTTACAAAAACTTTTAATGAGTTTAATATATTGTTTCTCATGTCCAACTCTAACTGTTAAATATGAATACTACATATAGAAAATGGTATAGCTAGATCTCATTGCCTAACTGCTAAATTGAAGAGATGATTTCCAGTGGGGTAAGCTAATTATTTATTAAGTATGAACTGTAACTTCAACATAGTCATTACAAACTATATAGCTTCCCCAAATCTGCGTGTTAAATACATTTTTTTAGTAATATTATATTGTTTATAAGAATAAATAAGGGAGCGGAGTAGCTCAGTGGTAAGGCACTAAGTTACAATGCTCCCGGTCCCGGGTTCGAGACCGGCTGTGGCAGATAATTATTTATTCTGTTATCAGTCGTGGATCGACCCTGTGGGTTCGGGAGACCCTCCTGGGGACCACCCAGCCTCTATAAAATGGGTACCCTTAATTGGGGGAAAAACCTGGCGGTAGAGCGTGAATTCGGCCAAATCACCTCCTTGCACAACCGTTGGCCTAGAGACAGTACGATCCTTAACAAGTACTGAACCCAAGACCCTTCATGGGTTGTAGTGGTACAGGTTTTTTATAAGAATAAATATGTTTTCCTAATATCGCTTATACTTCCAATGTATTAGGATCTAATGCCAGAGTTCTCGCTCGGGTATACTAGTCACTACTATATATTATTACAGTAGTATAGATCCCTTTTCCGGCTCTCAGGAGCGATGGATTTTGACGAATGAGGTATCAAAAGAAATAGAATTTCACGGAGAAGTGACGAATTACAATTTTGGTTCTTGAATTCCTACTAGGGCTTAAATAAAAGTGATGAAAAAAATGGAAGGTTTCAAAACTTTGACAACTGAAAGTCGGCGGATCGAGATGGGATAAGTTGGGCTTTAATGATTTTGACGCGGGCATCAAGATCACGTATGGTCCTTTGGACCATACTGGTCTAGCGTTTTAAATCTTAAAAACCTACCGTTTTTGAGATAGCGCACGATATAGGTCCGCACGGGCCTCATGCCATCTTGAGCACGTGCCGTTGTCATGGCAACTTTAAACATGTAAAAACAAGTTGGGTCTGTTTACAAACACTTTTTAATAACTTTTAAATTATTCTGTTAAATTGTTGTTTTTAGGTTCCTATGAATGATTGAGGAGATTATAGATTCTTTCCCGTGTCTAACCGTTAACACTGTTTAAATATGAATTCTACATATGGAAAATGGTATAGCTGAGTCTTATTGCTTAGCTTACTTATTAAGTAAACTGTCACTTGAACATTATCATTATAAACTATGCTGCTTTGCCAAACGTGATTATTAAATAAACTTTCATGTTAATATTACATTGTTTCTAACATGCGAATATATTATATTGTTTCTAACATAATTCGAAGGAACTTGCTTCTCCAATATAACTAGCTTATACTTCGATTGCATTAGGAAGAAGATATGAAGATAGATGCCTAATGCGAGAGTTCTCGCTCGGGTCTACTAGTCACTACTATATATTATTACGGTAGTATAGATCCCTTTTCCGGCTCTCAGGAGCGATGGATTTTGGCGAATGAGGTATCAAAAGAGAGGAAATTTCATGGAGAAGTGACGAATCCTGATTTTGATTCTTAAAATCTTACAAGGGCTTAAATAAAAGTGAAGAAAAACTGGAAGGTTTCAAAACTTTGACGACTGAAAGTCGGCGGATCGAGACGGGATAAGTTGGATTTTAAAGATTTTGACGCGGGCGTCAAGATCACTTACGCTCCCGTGGAGCGTATTGGTCCAGCGTTTTAAAGCTTAAAAACCTACCGTTTTTGGGATAATGCACGATATAGGTCCGCACGGGCCTCATGCCATCTTGCGTACGTGCCGTTGTCAAGGCAACTTGATACATACAAAACCAAGCTGAGTCTGTATACAAACAACCACTTTTTAATAAGTTTTAAAATATTCTGTTAAAAGATATGATATGATTGAGATTATATATTCTTTCCTATTTCTAATCCTAAAGGTACCTACGGTTAAATATGATTACGAAACATAGAAAATGGTATAACTGAGTCTTATTGCCTGTTAAACTGAATGGGTTACTATTTACTTATTTAGTATACTGTTACTTCAACATAGTCATTATAAACTATGTAGCTTCAACAAATGTGTGTGTTAAATACATTTTCTTGGTAATATAATATTGTTTATACGAATAAACTTGTTTTCTTAATATCGCTTATACTTCCGATGTATTAGGTATTAGAAGAAGGATAGATAACTAATGCGAGAGTTCTCGCTCGGGTATACTAGTAATAAAATAATAATAATAATTGATCCTGTGGCTTTGGATTTGGATAAGATTCAGAGCGGGAAGGTGTTCAGGTAGCGATTGTTGGTAAGTGGTTCGCTAAACCTTATTGTCATTATTATCATCACCTAAAATCAATAATTAAACAAAATAATAATAATAAATAAGATAATAAGGGAGTGAACAAAACAAGGTAAAGCAGGAGCTCTCAATATATACAACATTTTTAATTCTATTTACTTTATAATATCGCGTTATAACAAATACAATTGGTCTATAAGTGACAAACTGGAAAAGTATTTATCAAATGTATTTGGTGACCAAGTGATATATATATATATATATATATATATATATATATATATATATATATATATATATATATATATATTTAACCCATTAACTCGAAAATATTGTGGAGAACTTGTAGATGCAATTGAAAATATTGCATAATAATTATTAAATATAATTTCCATTATGTATACTTTTTCTATAATTAGGCGGTAAAACGAATCTTTACCTTAACGAGTTATAAAAAGATTTCTATACTTTCCATGTCAAACAATAACGACAACGATGTAATATTGCTGATGTGAAAGTTAATGAAGATATAAAAAAACATTTTATTTAAATACTTATTATCATATTATTATAAAATGAACTTGTAAATCAATGGTAGACGAAGGCGTTTCAAACCTGTGGAATCGATATTTTGGTTTCAATTATATCCAACCAAAAAATAAACAAATAAGTTCATGTGTGTAATTAAGAACTTTGTTATTTTAATTGCAAGTAAGTCTCCCAAACTGCCAATTTTTAAAAATATTATATTATGGTGTCAGAGATAAAATGATATATGTTTGATTATAATTAGTACTAATAAAAATTATTCAGCCGTAATAATGTTAAAATTTTTTGATTAACATGCCTCAGGTGAAACTAATAAAAAAAAGAACCTAACTCAAAAGGTAACTAACTAATATAAATATATCTAATCTAAATATATTCATTTTTCGAAATAAATTGCCAATAGGCTTTCTGGACGTAATAATTAGAACAAAAATAGCAGCAACAAATTTCATATAATAAAATCGATATGTAGCAACCTGGTGAAATTTTTTTATAAATGTGCCGAAAAGTGTTTTTTTTTTACGTTTAAGATAAGAACCATTTTTTTTTTTTTTTAAGAAAAATAAAAATCGTACGTAATAGCGTTTAAAGAGACGGAAAAATGTAGTCGGTCAACAACTTTTCACAAATAAATTAAATAGTGCGAGGTATAGCCACTTTTGGACATTTTATTACAGAGCTTTTAACTGTCGCAGGAACTTGTTTTGGCATTTAAATTGTGGATTTTGTTAGAGCCTATCTATAATAAAAAGTTTATGCACAAAAAAATCATAACTTTTTTTGGAAATTGATAAAATGTGAAAACAAGTGTTTTTGAAAAAGATTTGAACAAGAGCCAAAATAGTCGATGATTTTTCATAACGCTATTTGTTCCCGAGGAGTTTCTCTACAATTCTATTTTCACGAAATATACGTGTGCTTCGATTAAATACCTAAAAAGCGCATTTGAGTGTTGAGCTTTTCTTGCTATGGCCGCTAGTGGCGACGGAAAGGAGGGGAAGTGGCGGAAGGTAGGTGGAGGAAGGCTGCCTCGAACACTTTCCAACGCTAGAAGCCAGAGGTTTTTTTTTTGCGAAAAGTTATTGATCGACTCTAATTGTTTGAAACTCATTTTTATTCAACTTTTTAAACGCTATTACGTGCTATTTTTAATTTTTCTTATAAAAAAACTTTTCGGCACTTTTATGATTTTTTCTCAGCAGTTGCTACATACAATTTTATCAAAAACATATAAAATTTGTTTCAACTACTTTTCTTCTAATTATCACGTCGTGAAAATGCATTAGAAATTTATTTCAAATAATGATTGTATTTTCTCCATCGTGCTTGGACTAGTTAGTGATCTTTTGAGTTGGGTATTCTTTTTATTAGTTTCCCCCCAGGCAAATTAATAAAGATATTTTAGCATTATTACAGCTAATTGGAAATTTATTTTAAAAAAATATAGAATCGCGCCTGGACTAAACCTCTTATAACTCATTGAACGGCTGAACACTGCCGGAAAATCCCCTCTCGATGGGATTGAACTGTTGTCAGGCTGCGGCCGGTAGGGCGTGTGCAGTGTACGCGCTCCAACGCTTTATCTATATTTGGGATCGTTTGGCCGGCCACGGCTCAAAACGGTCTTAACAAGATTATTCGATCGAAAACGGCTCTAGTGGGCGATCAGCTCGACCCGTCGTTCGGCCCTCACCGGCCGAACAGGGTGGGTGCAGTGGACGCGCTCTAACTCTTTCCCTATATTGGGGATCGTTCAGCCGGCCACGGCTCAAAACTGTCATATACAGCTCGAAGATTAGTAGGCCGAAAACGGTTCCAGAGGACGCGCGGCCTTAAGATGCCGTAATTCATTTGTTTTGAGATAGATTTTTATTATTTGAATAGGTTACGCAATATTTAAAATTTAAGTTTGAAAATTTACGATTCTAATCCTAATGCATGTAACGTTTTGGTAAGCGAGGCCTCCTAAAGTTTCTTTTAAAACAGAACCAAATAAATTTTAAATGTATTTATAAAATTGTGTGGTTACTAATAAGTATTCATATATATGTCAGGTTGGTAAAGGAGGACGTGACGGCCGAGTACGTTGGGGCGAGGGTCCCAGAGTGCCCGGTTCGGAACGTTGTGGGTTCGATTCCCACCTGGGTCGGTTAATATTTATTTCGTGGCGATCCCGCGAAATGAATCTTTATACTCCTCCCACTCTGTTTAGTACGCGGCGGTGACGTAAAAGTAGCCGTCAGGGGTTGGCAAAAAGGACCATATGGCCCACTTGCCGGACTAATTCCTCCCACCAATACCGGTACCAGTACCAGTAGGTTGGTAAAGAGTAGCCATTTTGTTTATAGCTAGCAGTTGATTTGTATTTTCCTAGTCAAGTTTAATTGTCTAGAAAGAAATATTTGAAAACCAGAAATAACATGGTCTGTATTTTAATACATTTTCATGAGTTTTAAGCTAATAATGTACTGTAAATGTAATGTTTTGAACATTCATTCAATTTAGAATGAATTACCCTAAAAGTAAATTTCACTTGCACAATGATATCACAAGCTCGATTTTCCTTTAGTTTATATACTTTTTTGGGCCCTTTGCATTTCCTGAATCCTATGCACCTATATATCAATCTTTTGTAGCGTGTTGCACCAGTATATTTTTTTAAAGAATATTCTGGACTGTAGCGGCAAACAATTTTCATTCCCGCTTATGTGAAAGCCTCTAACTAGCAATGGAAGAGTACTGAACAATTCAGTTGTTTCAACGGAGTCAGTTCGTGATACGCAAAAAAGGTAACAGTGTCATAAATATATAGTTATCTAATTCATTATCCGTCATTGATATCAGTTATAAAGATTTAGAGTTTGGTGATTTTTCGAAACTAGTTTTAGTAATAAAGCTATCCAACTCTAATCCTTTATAGCTCCAGTTACATTATTACTTCTGTTCATTATTACCACTGCATATTATTAATTTTCCCGGAAATGAAATTTTCTTAAAGGACCCTCAATTCTTAACCAGAAACTTGCATATTTCGACTTTCAAATTTAAGTTTTCACAAAACTTTTAACCCTGAATATTTCAGCAGACTTCTTCTTTTTTAAGCTTTATAGTTCCCAATATTGTTTGAAAAAAACATGAGTTTCAGAAGCCAAGGGATTCAAGTAATAAAATGTAAATATTGAGTTATTTTCATTTAAAGCGTTTTTACACCCAAAGAAAATCTAGTGCCTTAATATGAGTACTCCTTTTATCTGAGAATAATAAACATCAGATAAAAAAACAAAACACATATTTTAGTTTACCAAAGTATCATTTAAATTACAAGATTGAAGAATGAGTCATTGTTGATAGTAGCGCTACGGATAGCGGAGTTTATTGCGGCTGGAGGTTGTAACATTGTTATCTTTCTAAAGGCGATTTATTTAAAATGTAGAATCAGATATTAACGATTACTTTCAATTAGAATTAACAAAATCAAAATGTTTCCCGAACCCGACGACTTTGGACTAAACTTTTATGAGTTATTCAGAGTAATTCCTGAATTAAAGTAAGTATGGTGATCTCATCCACCCGAAAAATCAATATTCTATTTTCTATACCAACAGGTTGTGAAATTATAAATAAATAAAATATTTATATTAATTTCCTGACCATTTACTGTATAAGTAGCATATCTTTGTTTTGTTTTTTACTATCATTCATATTAATTTACGAACTAATACATAAATTCATTGATAGGAAAAAAATAGAATGGAAAAAACACAAGAACCACAAATCTCTTAAAGGGAAAGAAAATCGAAAACCGAAGGTAAAGTTACAAGTAATGTTTTGTATGAATGTCGCTGATTTTGAAAAATTTGTGATTGTCAATTTTTTTTTTTCATAGCTTGAAATTGTGGGAGAAGTTCCTCCAGAAATTGAGATTGCTGGTAATGCTTCTAGTTTTGCAGTTTTTTCAACAGTAAGACTGGCAGTACTTGAAAGATGGATGAAAGAAGCTAATGATTTATATCTCACATCATCTAGCAGTGCTCCACCACAATCATCTTCAACTTATGACAGTGAAGAGGAAACTTTGCATCCTGCACCACAACCACCGAGAATCCCTAAAGTATTTTTCAAATTCTTTATTAAGCCTAGATTTTGTATGAATCCTAAAAGATTATGTTTGTCTGTTTTATATATATATATATCATCGGTATTAAGGGAATGAGGTGGTCCATATGCATAATCTGCATCATGAGACCGACATGGCCCATATTCATGCATAATCTGCATTATGGGAGTGAGGTGGCATTGTAGCTTGGCATTGGTTTCCTGAGCTGAAGGAGCTTTGGCTAGCACAGAGAATTTGTGAGCTTCAGGGTAATGGCCATGGTTTGATATTTTCTCCGCATGCGTCTCTGACTTTATTTTGGGTAAAAATAAGGGATTGTAGTACTGTACAGTCTCCCTATAATAAGATATCAAGAGCATTACATTTACCAGTGCTTGCCTTCTAATTATATGCCTACATATTTTATTATTTCTAAAATCAATGAAAAAATTATGTAATTTTTATTTTAAGATTGATTAAGAAAAGTAGAAAAAAATTGTTTCTTTAATAATTTATTATTTCTTTGTTTATAATTTATTTTTTCATTTGATTATTTATGTTTCGTTTTTTTAACTTGTTTGTCCTGCTTATTAACTCTGTTTCAAAGAGTATCTTGTAATTTATAATGAACAATAGAAGTATCAACACTTAATTCAATCAGAAACCAGTCAAGTCAATGTGATGGATTTCAAATTTCATAGTTATTAAATAATATATTTTTTTATTGTTAAATTTTATCATTTTTTTAAGTATTTTGATCAATATACTGTCATTAAAATGCATCATTCAATATAACAGTTTATTTATTTTTAAATTGTGCAATAACATACAGATATCTTGAGGTGAGAAAGTTATTAACTATTTGTCTCCTTATCTCAAATAATAAATAGCTGCCATAGTGTCTGATTTGGGTCTTATTTTAAAATATGTAATAGATCTTAGAAAAATTATTTGCTGTGCCATTATCAATCAGTAGATAGATACTGGTACTGATTCTAGTGTTAGTGGGAGATAAGTGAGCCTTTTAGTCTCTTTTATCTCTCCAGTCCTGACTAGAGTGGGAATGTCAAAAGTAATTTATTAGGACTGCCATAAAATAAATATTAACTGATCCAGGTGGTAATCAAATCCATATTGCTCCGAAACAGACATTCTGAAACCGTCATCCCAGCGTGCTCGAATCTATTAGTAGATTAGAAGTTTTGTATTATTACCTATTGTTAATTTTTTAAACCCTATTATCCATTCTTCTGCATTTATTTGATTTGTTTTAGATTGTTGGTGTTGGACTAAGAAGTGTTTTTGAATTAATACGAGAAAGTAGAACTAGTTATCCTGCTTTGTGCACCAAAGCTCTAAGTGCACTTTTGGATGTTGTGCAGGGACATCAACCAGAGGCTTTAAAACTTGAACCACCAGAAGTCGTTGGTAAATTTATAAAACATTTATTTTATGTTAGCTTCATTAATATCTTCCTTTGAAAACATTTTTTGTGTACTTTTTCAGAGCCACTCATGGAATTACTTCTTGAGCTAGCGACAATGTCTCATGAAGCCACTAATGATGCATCACATCTTACATCAGTTGCTTGTTCCTGCCTTATTGCCCTTGTAATAGCAAGAGGAGACACTGGGAAACTTCTCAGTGCACTTGCTGCATTGCTTATGTGCCCTCAGTTTCTTGCTGTTCAACCTATTCATGTAATATTTAAAAACATTTTTGGAGTAGATTTTGAATTAAATGTAATGCACTGCATAAACCTTTTTTTTCTCCATCCTTTTTTTTTTTTTTAATTATATTTTTGTATATAATGGGTAGTTTATTAAACTTGTTACAATTTACCATTAACCAAAAAGATTCATATATTTTTTTCCTGAAAGTTAGACAAAAGAGATTAATTATTTTAGTTGTTCCAGTTAGCTTTTTTGTGATACAACTATGAAAAATGTTGAAGGAACTAAGTTTTTTTATTGCAGTTTAGAAAAGCCCAAATCTTTTCATCGAAGCTACTTTTTTTTCATGGAATTAAATCAAGACCTAATCGTTTTTAATCACATAATCACAAGTATGGTACTGAACAACTGATGTGATAGCCATGTAAATTTATTTATATTCAACAAAAGTATTAAGCCAGAAACTTAAAAGTTGAGGATGTTTTCTCAATAACTTCAGGAATACAGATGGAAAGATCTTATGTAGCATTTTATCTATTAGTCAATTCAAAAAATTCATACTCTTGCTGAATTTATACAATCCTTTGTTACAGTTTAAATGCAAATTCCTTTGAAACTAAAATTATATTCTCAAGATGCATTTTGTTTACTATATTGGAAAAATAATCTAATTAATCATACTTTCATGAATGATTAAATTAAATTATTGATATCTTTGATGAATAATTTCTTATTTGACTGAAATTTAAGCTCAAATTTCAACTATTATGGTAAAGTAAAAAAAAAATTTTAAATGAAGTAATTAAATATTTGCATATCTCCAACACGTAGATCATTCTTCTAATGATTGCAAGAGAACCAACAAATTTTGTTTCAGATTTCACGTAAAAGCAATTGCAGTAGCACAAGATTTAATCGCTGCTAAAAGATTTTTATAATCAATGATAACCTGATCAATGATATCAATATGACCAATAAAAATACGAAGAATCAATGAAGAAAATTGCTTTATTCATGTTTTTTTTTTCTTTTGTTCTTTAAAAGATATTTTAACATAAAATTCTATTTTAGCTCTTTTTCACCCAAACTAATCTCTTCATCTTAAACTGTCCCCCATTACTTACACAAGTCATAATTTCTTATTAATAATTATAGTTAAGCTTAGTAAAACTAGACTTTGGATACCAATACCACCAAAAATGGCTGCTTGCTTACCTTGTGGCTCTGATGGCCTCAGTGGGAACAGGTCGGTACATTTGATTCCCACTCGGCTCAGTTAATACTTATTTCATGAGGATTTCCCAAAATGAATCTTGACAATCCCACTCTGGTTAGGACTGGACGGCAACTTCTTGTTAGCCGCCAGGGACTAGGAGAAATTCCCACATGATTCTACTCCCCCACCAATTCTATTACCCTGTAGAGGTACCCCAATCCGCTGAATGCTATCTAAACTCAAATTATCTATATTGTGTTTAACATTATCCTCAAATTACCTCTTAGGAATCTACTCATTGATTCTATATAGGTTACTTATTTAGTGATTCATTTATTTTCCAGTCTATAAACTTTCCACAGCCATTTCCATTGCAAACATCCTGCATTAATTACATTTACCAGGTACAGGTCATATGATCCTACATCATTTAGTCACTTCTAGTTGATTCATCTTTCTTTAGATTGTTCATTTTAGACAATATTTTGTCACATTCATAAAATTTTTTGTTATTTGGACTGTACCTTCGAATACTTTTATTATAGAAAAGTAAGAAGCAGCTTTAACTATCATTAAAGCTTTTAACTATCCTTTTAAATTTCTTTCTTTCAAATTTTGTAGACGCTAGATACATAAACTTATCTTTATATTTGTATGTATGTTTTTAAACATGAATTCTAAAACATTGTATACACTGTAACAGAAAACCGTAACTTGAAACAATAAATTCTTACTTAAAAGGATATTTCGTTCTTGGTTTAAAAGTGCAACTTGAGTGATATCTGTTTAAATATGCATGTATATTTTCCTTACCTTTAAACAACAATATCAAAGTAGTAATGTTTTTCTCTATCTACTGTTAAATCTTTTCTGAAATTGTGTACCTTATAGTGTTGTATTCTTGTGCTCAATAATATAAAATTGGGGAGGAGAGATCACCTTACTAGAAAAAAAAACAAAAAAAAAAAAAAACTGTAAGGGTCTTGGGTTCAGTACTTGGTAAGGACCGTACTGTTTCTAAGCGTTGTGTAAGTAAGTGTATGCTTAACATTGTGTAAGGAGGTGATTTGGCTGAGATCATGCTCAACTGTCAGATTTTTTTCCCAATTAAGGTTACCCACTTTATAGAAGCTGGGTCGATCCATGGCTGATAACAGAATAAATAATTATCTGCCACAGCCGGTCTCGAACCCGGGAGCATGGTGACACAATGCCTTACCACTGTGCTACTCCACTTCTAATTATCTTTCTATACTATGTTTAGTCAACCTCTTAAATTATTTTTCATTATTTATTACTATTTCTTATTCCACTAAATTTTATTAATATTTACTTCAACTCACAAGTTAATTTACTGAACTTACTTTACTTCAATTACTTATAATTATAATTTTATTGATTCCTATTTTCATAACCCTTTCATGGCTATTTATATAAATATCCATTTATTTATTTTTTTTATGTTCCTCCATCTTTTTTCTCTAGTGCATTGGCTTCTTATCAATATTGTTTGGCACTGCTACCCAATCAGTAAGACTAGCCATAGAAATAAGAGTTGACTTCTAATGCTGCTGTCATCCAGTTGCAAGTGTTCAGTAAGTTCTTGGTGTCTGTAAAAGTCCACCTTAGCCTAACATCTCCATACCGTTCATTGGCTTATTGAGAACTTTTAGTGGTATCTCATTTTTGCTTATATGACCTGATATAAATGTTTAATGTTCTTCACTTTGTGTCAGGTCAGCCCATCACTACTGTTCTTTCATAATATACACATATTTTGTTTAGATTCTATTAACAATTGGTCTTCTTCTGGATGTTATTCATCCAGCTGTTTGAAGGTCTCATAGAATCCTGTGTGGTCCAGAACATCAGCATATCTGAGGATTTCACAGTTTAATACATCCTAAAGTTTGGTTACTTCAATCTGTATCCACCTTCTCTAAGTTCATTCTAAATACAAGACTAGCCGGACTTCAAGACATTACCTTGCCTCACCCCTGACATAATATAATATTAGTAAGCCCTTGAGAGAATTCATTCTGCACCATCACAAACAAGATTTTATCCTCCATTGCCATGCTTATGAGTCTCATCCTTTGGAAGAATATTCAATTCCAGCTCTGCTTTATAAACCATTTCCATATTTAATTATGAATCATAAGCTTGTTGTATATCTATAAATAGGTGATGAGAGACCATTTACTATTTTCTGTTTTTCTTCGAACATAATGAGAATGGTGAATTATTGGTCAGTTGTGGGTTTTCCAGTATGAAAGTCTTATTGATATTTTCCTATTACACATTCTACAAAAGAGAATAAGCTGCTGTTCAGAACAGTGAAGGGATCAGAGAAATCTCTCTGAAGTTACTGTTTATATATGAAACACTTTTTTTTATAGAAAAGGGTCTATCCCTGTGACAGTAGTGCCTTCTTTCTCCATATTTCAGCAAATAGATTCTACAAAAAAATAATGAGTTGGCATACTGTAATTCAAAAGGAATATTAAAACTTGGAGCTTTATTATTTCTTTGTTGCACAACAGCTATAATTTTATTTTCCTCAGATGTCCCAACCAAATCTTCCTCAATGTTTTTCTATACCAATTTTATTCAGTTACATAAAATTTGGTTTCTAATATTATTAAATTAGCACAAAGACCTTGGCTCAAGCTATTCCAGATATCTGTATACTTTATGATAATGTACCCCTTGGCAAAAATAAATCATCTTTAAAACAAATAATTAAATAATCTATTACTTAAAAAATGCATATGTGTATATATATAGCTGATATATCTATGTGTATATAGCTACAGTGAATTAAATTGTCCGAAGCTTAACTTCTTATCTGGAAATACTTATCCAGAGTAAATAGTCTTAAAAAACAAATGACACGAGCAAAGCATTACTTTTAATGTAATAAAGATATCTCAATACTCTAGATGTTAAATTTCATAAGTACGAGTACATTTTTTTAATATTAAAATGTTTTAAAATTAACTGCCATTGGAAAGTTATTAGTTAACTCATTTCTATTTATTTTTGTAAAAATTTTCGGAATAACCGATAGCCAGTTTTTTTACAAAGAGCGAAATCCTTGGTGTATGTGTCAAATTCTTTCAGAAATGAAAAGATGTAGAAATAAAAAAGGGTTATCATTTAGTTGCAGAGGCTGAAGCAAGGAGAAAAAGAGTTAATATAAATCATCTCTCACTACAACTTTAAAATAAGATTAGTAAATTATAATAGTATGTGTATTAAAATGATGGTAGAATGATTTAATTGTGTTAAAATGAATCACTCTGTATATATCAAGTATCTAACAGGAATTGAGCTAAAGGATATCTACGCCATTTTTTGAAAAAGGCTTGAGCACCAAAAATTCAAAATTTAGGTTTAAGTTTATTTTGGGTTGTAAACACCACCTCTATCGATTCCTGGTCACAATATATCTAAAAAAACATTGAAAATGATCTGAAAATCGACTATTGATGATGTCAGCAACGAAAATTGACGACTCTATCATAACTCTGGCCTTGTCCAGTGCTAGAAGTCTTAAAAATATATTCTAATCATAAAAGTTTTGCAGCCTTAGTAAACTGTACACAATAAAGAATAAAATTAAAAAAAATTAATATTGTCAACAGGGGAAAAAACATTTCTTGTGTTATCTGTAAAGTTTGATGGCGTTACTAAACTAAATGGCGCTAACGCCTTTTTCAAAAAACGACCTTGATATGAACTAAATAAATCTAACCAATTTCACACATGAAAAATTATGACATTGTTTTGTTTTTTTTTAATAATAAGCCTTCAAACTAATTACCTTACAAAATCTTCACTATGAGTATCAGAATCTAAACTTATGTATTTGAAATAAAAAACGGTTCAATAAAACACTTAACCAACAAATTTTCAAAACCCAAGATTAAAAATGTTATGCAAATTAAAAAATATAATGGAATGTCCTCATTTAAAAGAAACAAAAATTTAAAAAATGTGAGACAAATTTTACCTATTTCTAAAAATTTTACAAAAATAAATAGAAATGAGTTAACTAATAACTTTCCAATGGCAGTTAATTTTAAAACATTTTAATATTAAAAAAATGTACTCGTACTTATTAAATTTAACACCTAGAGTATTGAGATATCTTTATTACATTAAAAGTAATACTTTGCTCGTGTCATTTGTTTTTTAAGACTATTTACTGTGGATAAGTATTTCCGGATAAAAAGTTAAGCTTCGGATAATTTAATTCACTGTAGCTAAATACAAATAGATATATCAGCTATATATATACACATATGGATTTTTTAAGTAATAGATTATTTATAATTATAATTGTCATTTATTACATGCAGAAAAAAATCAATTGTGCGTTTTCATATTGGAGAGATCACACCTTTAAATATCCTATTTAAATTAATTATTGCCTTATATAGTGTAGTTTTCGGGAGTTATTCTTAAACATGAATAATGTGGTGATTATATTGATTTCTTAGTGGAATACATTTTTTTTTTTTTTTTTTTTTTTTTGGTATCTTCATAATGCCAACTAAAATTTTTGTTAATGAAATCTGCTTGACAAATGTTTTCTGTACTAAATATTTTAAAACAAATAAAATCTGAGTATTTTGGAACATTTAGTTAAATCTTAATTATTAAATTTGACTGATTCCAATCCAACTTCTTGAAGATAACTGATTAGCTGCTTGAATGAAGAATTAATGGTCTAATAATTCAAATATCTCCTCTTTTTCTCACAAACAAAGTAAGTTGGGCTTTTCACTATTAAAGTGACCTTAAAATTTGGATTTGTTTATATTTATTATTTGAAAAAATTTATTTTAAAGTTAATAATTTAAAAAATAATTAATACAACAGTTTTTCATGCATTGTCAAGCATATATATGACAATTTAATAACTTTTTTATTGTTATAATAGTAATTTATTAATTTATGATGCATCACTGTTTTCTGTATTTGATGCAAACAATTTCTTTTATTTATTATTGCATTGGTTTATTAATTTAGAATTTATTTTTGTATTGTTTTTCAGATGCCCAACATCCTTGGTTCACTTCAAAAAAGTGTCTTAGGAGTTATACTTGGAAAAACAGTTGCTCCGGATTGGATTACTCATGGAGTACCACACTCATCCTTACTATCAACATACCAAATACTTCATCCAGGTATTAAAACTATTGAGATAGATACTAATGGCTTTAGGCCGTAACTAATCTTCATATGTTAAATTCTAATTTTTGAACGTAATATAAATGATAAGTCACTTCCAGCTGTATTTATTTGAAATCTAGTCACATAGATTTTTTCTTTGTAACATTATTTGTAATATTATATTTTTATAATAATCATATTGTATATGAGAAATTAATTTGAACAAGTTTATTATATATGTACGGTTTAATATAAGATGGTTTTTACATCTATTTAGTTTTATATAATAAATTATGAAAATTATCAATTACAATTTATAGGAGTATTAAAACTCAGAACTATTTATCATATGGTTATTCATTAAATTTTTATCAAAAATCTTCTTAATTTTATTAGTGAATGTATAAGAGACTATCTTCAAGATGTAGAGTTTGGGGACTCTGACTTGAAGCAGTATGACAAGGTTTAGATTCTTAGAACACCCTTAACTTCACCTCTATTCCAATTTTTTCAGTTTAATGTGTTCAATGTTATAAATTTTTTAGTTGTTCTTCATTTTTATGGTTGATTAATTGTTTTTATTTTTTTTTTTAAGTCAAAAGTATTTCTCAAAATAATGGATGAATCAATCAATCTGTGTCACAAATGATTTACTACACAAGGACTTTGACATTTCATCAGTTTCAGATACTTCCATAGAATATGTACTACCTAAATTTACACCACAGACTGAATTATAACATGAACCCTTTAGCATGTGCTCTGAGATCTAGCTCATCAGTTATAATTTTTCTTATCACTTTATTTGGGATTCTTCATCCTTATTTCAGGGTACTTCTTAATCCCTAACTTTTCTTATTGTTAATTTTTTATGTATATTACTTTGTAAGGCTGCACCATCCAGTCTGGATTAATTGAAAAAAAAGTTGGTAATTTTTTTTTTTTTTTTAAGCGAACTTCTTTTGCTACTATTTTTGAAATTATCAAAATTTATAATGTCTGTTTATGTTTCAAGAACTGAGAACATCAGAACCCTGTGAAAATGAGAAAGCAATGTCAAGTGATGGAAAATATTTGTATATACATACTAGCAGTGGCTTATTCAAGATAGGCTCTGGCTATGGTGGTACTCTTAGAGGTCATGTTTATGCGCAGAATATGGATTATTTTCCAGAAAAAACTGGCTGGCTTGGATATTCAAATGTTCGTAATTTTTTTAATTAATCTTTCATTTAGTTTGATTTCATAAATGTTTTAGTTTATATCTTTCAAGTTCATGTTACTGTTCTTATAAAAAAAATTAATTCTCTCTGGCGTATTTTAATTACTTTTATAAAAAAATGTATAAAAACTAGTTTTCTAAAAAAAAGATATACTTACCTGTACAAATATTTCAATATTTTATACTAAACATATTTCATAACTCTCCTGCTGCGAAATTGCTAAATGTTTTTATTGTTAACATATTTTTTAAATTTTAAATAATTCTAAACTATGTCTTTAATTTTCCAATTTGATAATTTTATTATTAATTTAAGAAACAAAAATGATTTTTATTTAAAAGGGAAAACTCTACTTTCGCATCATAAGATCTGGAGAAAGAGGTGAACTACTTGAAATCAATCGAGATTCTCTTTCTGTCAAAGAAGTTGGACGGGTAGACTGCCCAGGTGTCATGTTTTCTGATGGTGATCATTTAGGAATTGTAACACCAAGTAAAGAGGTAATAAAAGTATAATTTGAATATTTACGATTATTTATAATTGTTATTTGAAGCAGGCAGTCTAGTTTCTCTTTACCGAATGATATTTCATCATTCATTAAATATGATTTATGAGTGTATGCAATTAAAAGATGGAGCAGGGGTTGAAAAATGTTGAAAATCACCAATTTAAAATTCATTATTGCCATTATAAGTCTTAATTACATTTGATTACAACAATTACACACTGGCTATTGACTAAAACAGATATTGGCTAAAAAAAAAAAAAAAAGGATTTAAAACAATAAACAAAAATTTGCATAAATTTATAAAGGATAAAAAAAAATTGCACCTCGAAATTTTTTCAAGATAATAAACTTGAAAACTGGATGATACCTCAGATTCCTGTCATGACCCCCTTTAGCTTTATTGGGATATTTTTGAAATAAGGGATGACCTTTGTATCATTTTTCATGTTTTTCTCCCGTTTCTAATAAAGCTGTTTTTTGTAGAAATGAATTGGAATGTATCAATCAGATATATCATTGTATCAATACTTTATCACTGGTACCGATATGTAGCAAGTACATTGAATTATATACAGAATATAATTTCTGTCTCAACTTTGAATTATATACAGAATATAATTTCTGTCTCAACTTGTAACGACTATCAAGCCTTACTTAGTTCTATAGTTATTATTTTGTCTCTCTTTACAGGATGTTCAGAGACAAGTATAGGAAAGTAGGTAGAGCATGGTAATAATTATAGCTTGTCATTATGGGAAGCTAGACCAATAACTCCTATATATTAAATAATATATTTATGCAAACATTGTGCTGGTTGGTGTATTTAAAATAAGATGAGCTTATAAATAAATTACTACATATGTTACATCAGGTAATAGAATAGTCTGAACTGTAGAGCAGTTGTAGTTCACAAAAATTCACATTGTGTTAAGGCATCCTCGATTCAGAAGCAGTGCCGCACTGTGCTTAATTAAATAGTTGGACAAATTGTAAATTTAGAATTGCAAAACTCTTGGATGTCACTACCATGAAAAAAAGCACTATTACTAATTGTATAAGATACAAAAAGTTACTAAATTGTAATATGAAACAAGAACAAAAGCCCAAAGGACGATTGAATAAATAAATACCACTGTAACTTGTTTAAAGGAATGTAATATTTATATAGATTAATGCTCATTATAATCATGAATAAGAAGAAGAAAAACAAATATTAAATTGTACACTCATTTCACTTTGTAATAGTGGTGCTGTTTTATAATATAATCCCTTATAATCCCTCGCACAGACCCACTCGCTCCCGGCCTGTCCACATCAGAGCACCAGCCATCACCCTCTCCAAACGTATCTCTCTACCTCTATTTATTTAATTGGTTTTTGCAATAAAATATTCAAAAGTTGACATTGGCATTGAAACCAAATCAAATAAAATAGTAACAATTATCATAGCATTTGGGTTTGTCATAACTATAAGAACAAAGTGATGAGTATCATCAAATATAATTCATTAATTGAAAATTACTACATTAAGCACTTAAAATCACAATAGCTTTTATTCAGTCGCTCTCTGTCATCATCAGATTCATTCGGATGATAATTATCATAACAAAATTTGCAACATAAAGTTTTGCCACAAGCCACTCATTTTATAAAACTATTATTATTATTTTTTTCAAATCGGTTAATGAAAAACATAGTTCATTTGGATTCTTGAATATTTCTCATGTCATCAATCAAATTGGAGGGAATTAAGCATACTAGACCATCACTGTATATTTAGGTAAGGTCAATTGATGCGATATAAGGGAATGAATTTTTGTGACGTCTTCTCTTGATGTTAATTTTCTGTTTTATATTTTATTGGGAGCATTTTGGATGTTCTTAACAAATATTTTTTTGTCAAAAAAGTAAACGTCACTGAGTTGGCAAATGAGTTTATATTTTGGTGAAATGATAATATAAACTAATTAAGAAATAATAGAAACTTAACTGTTCAAGAAACTTCACCATTTTCATTTTAAAAATTTGTCTTACAATGTATTTTCTGTTTGGCAATACTTAAAAGAAACTTATTCTGTTGCACATAAAGCAATAGACAAGTTTTTAAATTATAACAATTCCTTTTGTGTGATAATTGTTACTATTTTATTTTATTTCATTTCAATATCAATGTCAACTTTTGAATATTTTACTTTTTAAAAATCACTACATAAACAAAAAACTAATAAATAATGACCATAGAAAAAAGCTTAATTGAAAAATTTTCATCCATATTAAATTAAATTAAAAAAAAAAAAAATTGTTTCACCAGAAATTCGATCTGACCACCTTCAGCTTAGAAAGAGATCAGTTTACCACCTAGCTATGTTGCTTGTGATAGAGTTGATACAGTCACTCCTACCTAATGTTCATGCAAAACTTCAAATCGATATTTCTCGAAAATGAAAGCGAATTGCGTCTTGCCACTTTACGTAAGCATTAAAAGTGACTGGAATCTGTGATTACCTAGTTTAATACTCCCTCTTGTAAGTAAAATATTCTATTTGATTTTAGGTGTATTATTTATTTTTTTTATTTTTGAACTCAAAGTTTCTAGTTCTCTTGGGTCCTTCAGAGGCTATAAAATTCAAACAAATTTTACTTGTAGTAATTACAAGTTTCTTTTTTATTATTTTTAAAATTGTTTATATGTTAATTTTTTCTTTTATTTTAGGATGGATTTGTTGTGCGTAGTATTAACCCTTCTACTGCACCTTTTACTTATATAAATGAGCTTCCTTTGAAATTAGCTCGTAAATGTGTTGTTGTATTTGGATATGCTGTTTTTGATGAAGAAACTTCACTGCATGACCTGAATACTGGTGTTGAAGAAGAAATAGCTAGCGTTGCCTCTGGCAAAGAGTTTTCTTTAATTAGAACTACCACAGGAAAAGTTAGTTGTTATGAACTAGAAATGAAGCATTTATTAATTTTTTAAATGTTAATTATTCTTGAAAATTTTTTTTAGGTTTTGTTTAGTGGTAAGGCAAGTAGTCTTGGATTTAAACAGGGTGGCAAAGGAAGTTTTGGAAAATGGTCTGAACTTGTTATACCAAAAGGTCCAAAAATATGTCAGGTTGTTGCTGGTCATGATGGTCTTCATGCTGTATTGGTTGCAGAAGATGGGAGTGTTTACTTTGTTGGAACAGCAAGAAGGGGAGAGGATGGTGACCATAGTAATAAATTTATTAATTCATTCCCTCTTATTTTTAATTTTTGATTATTAGTATTAAAAGGAAATTTTATTGTAGGTAAAGTCCGTCGTCAGCCTAAGGCAGTGAAACCTAAAAAAATCATGAAAGTAGAAGGCTACATAATTATTAATGCTGCCTGCAATAATGGAACAACTGCACTTGTTACCAAGGATGGGGAACTGCTCATGTTTGGAAAGGACACCTCTCACAGTGATCCTAGCACTGGTACATGAAATCAGTTTATTGTTTAAAATCTGGCTAAAAATGGTTCATTTGATACAAATATTTTTATAGTGTAATAAGTGATTCTGGCTGTGCTATATTCAACTTAAAATTAATTAAATTTTCAATTAAAATAAAGAAACAGTGCATTACTAGAAAAAATATTAGGTTCATTTAAATAAAAACATTATGATTAACACCTCAAACAACATACTAATTAATTAATATATTTACTGTACCAATTCCTAATTGTTTTACTTTTGTTACTTTTTTTTATTTGAGAGTTATCAAAGGTTAATATCCTTCTAAATTATCTTTATGCCATAAATATCTTGCTAATTTTCGTTAGTTAAATTTATTAAAGTTTGTTGTAACTTTCAATAATTAATAATATTTTTGGTTTTAGGACTTGTCACAGATTTAAAGAATTTGCATATAACTCAAGTCGCCTTAGGTAAGGCTCATGCAGTAGCTGTGACAAACAAAGGCCACTTGTATACATTTGGTATTAACAATAAAGGCCAGTGCGGGAGAGAATTTATACCCCAAGTGAAGGAAGGTAGATCCTTCTTTTTTTATGTTTTTAAATTTAAGATAGTTTTATAAGTGGCAATATCTCCAAAACGCATTAATAATTTTACTGAAATAATTATTTTAATTTTAGATAGTACAAGTATAATCTGTGGATGGTTTTTGTCTCTAATATGAAATATATAACTCTAATAATAATACTTCATTTCTCTCTTATATAAAACGATATTCTTCCTTGATTGTAACACAATTAATGATAGTTATTGTCAAGAATCAATCTTGAAACTTAAAAATACTGAAAATTAAAACAGCAAATTAAATATTAGCTTCTTTACCAAGGTTATATTAAAAAAAAAAATCTGCAATTCAAACAGAGCTTAAAAATCCTGACAAGAGTAAGTTAATGTGAATTAAAAGGAAAAATTAGGAACCTTCGGGTTGCTACAATACTCTAAGGACTGTCCTTAGTAGAGATGTTGGAATAAACTGAGATATGTAAGGTAATGAAAACCCAATGGTTCAGTGGTATCCCTTGGACTCTAAGATGACCGAAGAACATCAGGTAGCAGGTGGCAAATTCTATGAAATGAATTAACTCCATGGAAATTTTCTTAGTACATTACAAAAAATTCCATACTCTGACGAATGCTAAACCAAATTACAGTAAAGGCCCACAGAGGCCACTATCTCTACAATCTAAGACAAAAGTCAATGTAAATGAATTAATTATTTTTTAGGTCAAAATTATTTGTACCTAAGTTGTAAAAACATCATTTTAATTCAGAAATGTTTTGTTTGCAATTAAAATATGTCAATACTTCATCTTATCTGGTTTTATTATAATTAAACTGTTTAATGATCATGAGCTACTGACTCCTGTTTTATGAGGAATGCTATATATTGCATTAATGATTTCTTTTATAGTTTTCCAAGCACTTTATATTTATAAACATAAATGAAGTTGTATTGGATCTACTTGGTGGAATGACCCATATTTCTTATTTTTTTTATTTGCCTATGTAGCAGCTATTGTTGCAATGGAAACGGCTGTGGAAGAAGAAGGAATTGAAGATGAAGAGGCTGAATGGGGTGATGAAGGAGGTGTTTGTCCCCCTGGGCAGCATAAATGGAAGCATGACTTATGCATGGTGTGTACTGTATGCAGGGAATGTACTGGTTATGGAATAAGTTGTCTCAGTAGTATGCGTCCTGACAGAATTCCTGGACAGTAAGTTATTATTTTATTTTAATAAATTTTTTAAAGTAAATCTATTAAAATCTGTTAATTTGCAACTTTTAACCTCATTAGGTCCTTAGTCTTTTGCCCGCCTTATCTTTTATGCTTTATTAAAAATGGTGTAATGAATCTCTTCATTTATAATCTTCTAGAAATTATTAGTTTTTACATACCATAGTTAATTAAGAGAACTTGAACAGCTTATCAGCTATTTCATAACTTCCGAAACTATAAGTTGAATTCACTTGATTGCAGAAACAGTGCAAGTTATAACATGTGCAAGTTATAGCATTTGTAAAGTTTGATTTAGAAGTTGTGAAAGTTAATCTAAGAAAAAAATTAATACTGGAAAATATATTTTGTTTGTTAAGAGAATGTGGATGTGGAGAGGGAGACTCTGGTTGCTCTCAGTGCGGAGCCTGCAAATTATGTGCAAATGGTGAAAGTGTTGATAATTCAGAAATGGCAATATTAGGTCCAAGCGGAGCAAGTGACATTGCTGACATGATGAGATTGGATCTTATCTTTGGAGGTAAATTTTTAATTTATCCACATTTTAGTACATGATCTGTGTAAATTGAAAATTTTAAATATAATGATTAAAAAACATAATTATACATTATATGGCTAAAGTATAATTGTGGTATTTTAAAGTATTTCTTGGTCATTTGCAACATTTATTTTGTTCATTGGTATTACTAATATTACAGATTAAAATCAGTATTTTAATAAATTTCCGTGTGATAAATGCGAACAGTTAAAATATGTTGAATGGTAAATATTAGTAGACAGACGTGGAATTAAGAAAAATGGCATTTAATATTATATCTCCTTTCAATTTATAAATATATAAACATAGGTAGATTGATATGGTATACTCAAATGAGTAATGTGAAACTATGAGAAATCAAAATCTTGGTCAAATTGAAGATCCTCATGATGAAAAAATCTGTTAGAGAATCTGCTAAAGTTTTACGTGTCTCTAGAAGGTAAGAATGTGAATGACTGCTTAAAAATGTAAGAGTAAACTTTTTTCTGGGAAAACAAAAGTCTTCGACATAATCTGAAATTTCATAACAATAGTACCTGCTTTAACAAATAGGAAAACATTTTGTTTTGTTAACTTTTAACAAAATAGTATTCATTGTGAAATTAAATGGAATTTATTTACATTGTTTCTTATCTGCTGAAACCAATTACGAAATTTAAAATTAATCTATGTGTAATGGAGGAATGCTTCAAATTTACTACAATCATTTGGGAATAATTTACAATTTCTTATATAACCATGAGTTATGTCTATTTCCCCACAATTACCTCTCATTTGGTTTATTATTTTCAATAACGAACCTTTGAAATCGAGTAAGAATTTTTTATTTTATTTTACTCCTCAAAATTTAAGGTTTTTGTTTCAAGATTGAATTAGAATCGATCTAATTGAATTAGAATCCAAATATAGAATAAAATAAAATAAATGCGTCCGTCTGTCTTCTGCGGCTTTTTTCTGAGACCACTTAACTGATTTTCTTGAGATTTGGCAACAAAGTCACTAGTCACCCCAGAATGATCCTCGGAACTCGACATTCCCACCCGCCATTTCGCTTCAAAATGGCGGCCGATTAGCTATTTTATAAGTCCATAACTCGGTCATTTATAAAGATAGAGGGAAAATGTAAGTTTTTCTAAAATCAGCATATCAAGGTAATGTAAAAAAAAAAAAAATCTGTATAAAAGCTTTGATCTATTATTTTCAATAATGAAGCTTTGTAATCGACCAAGAAAAAAGTTGGTTAATCCTCCCACTCAAAATTCATAATCATCAAGATATGCATAATACAAATGTTAAATAATAAAAAAAATCCGTCCATTCAAAAATTTAGAGATTATAAAATTCTCTACTATATAAAACAAAAAATCATTGAAATCGGAACAGTAGTAGCAGAGATATAGTGTATTGAACTTTGTATTCTAATTCTCTAGCACTCATGATCCCTGGCCGCTGAGTAATCTTTTCCATTTCTTCCTGTCCCGCATCTCTATCTTCTAATCGTCTACTCCCAACTTCCCTGGATCGCTCTCCACTTCATTTTTCCTTGGATCCATCCTCCACTTCCACCAGCTTCTTTGTCTTTCCTTTTCCCACATATCCTAGGCATCTTAGCCTACTTGCTATAAGGACATTGTGTGAATGGACATGTCAGGTATTTTTGAAATATAACTATTTCGAAATAATAAACCATTGTGTAATCAATTGCAGCGTTTTGCTAATTATACCATTATAAACTGTAAATACCCTCAGTTAATAATTCTCGTTTTAGCACTAATTTATAAATGTGTGTGAATAAACATTACTCAATGATAACATTAATCATAGGAAGACCAGGAGGTAGATTCCAAGACCATCTTCAGTACAGATTAGAAGAGAGAAAACAGCGTCAAAGAGCCAAGCTAGCAGCAAAGCATTCTGCTTTAAAGATGAAAGGTAGCTCCAATAATCGTGTCACTTGTCTTCCTTCACAGGCTAAAGTTCTCTTTTCTTGCAAAACCTCAATACCAACAGCATCAACAAGTCATATTAGTAAGTTTGAAATTATTTTTTTATGTTAAAGAACTTTTTTAGTATTATCTTTTTTCTTTTTTTTGTTGATATTGAAAATAATCAATTAATAAATTAGTTAATTAATGATGACTTTGATCTTTGTTCTTTTGGATAAATTAATTTTCAGTGGATAATAATGAACTTCAGTTGTCATTTACTTTCTTATGAAGTAAAAAAAAAAAAAACAAGCTTTTTATTTATATTTTTTTAGAAAAACAAGCTATGCATGTATGTTTTATATCTTTATTTTCTTTTGTTGAATAAAACTTTAATTGTTAGATATTGAAGGAGTACAACCTGTTAACAAAGAGGGTGTTGGGAGCGATGTCGAACGGGATGCAAGTAGGGTCACATCTCTACCTCCTGCTAGGGTGCATTTACCTACTGAAAGTCCAGTTGTGCAGGTGGCTTGTGGACTCCATCATACAGGTATATATTTATACACATATTTTAATATCAATGCAATTTAATATGTTGCTAAAAGAGTTGTTGAATTTCCTGATTGAATTTAAATTTAAAAAATAAGAATTCTGGATTGGGCCAAAATTTCTTAGGAATTGATTTGGCACCATTTTATCCGCCATTTAAGGTATTTGGTAAAAGTTTATTCACCTTAATCTGCATATAAGTTATTAGAAAAAAAAAATTCAACTTATGATAATCACATTAGAATTTTCCATATAATACAATAATTTTATTTTATTTTTTTTTTCAGTTGTGCTTGTTCAAAGTGGTGATGTTTATACATTTGGAAGCAATAGTTATGGTCAACTCGGTGTTGGTGACATGATGGTGCGTGGGGGTCCAGTTCACGTCAAAGTTCCCATGGCTGTCTCTCTTATTGCAGCAGGCAGTAATCACACTGTTATCATGACTATGAAAGGTCAAGTCTACACTTTTGGAGCACATCAGGTATTTTATATTATCCTCTTTCATTCGAGGTAATTTTATTTTGGATTTAATAAAAAAATTTAATAATTGACATTCTCCTGATCGGTGTTTGTAGTTGTTCTTACATGAAATTTTTTCTTTGAGAATGTAATGGCCAGGGTCAAGAGAGCTCCCTAGTATTACACTAATGGGGACATTTGTGGCTAAATTATGACTCATTTAAACATTTATTTTATTTTATTAATTTTTAATGTATAAGGTAATAATTGTGACATTGATTATCGTAAATGTTTGTTGCCTCTTTAATATAGAATATAGAAAAATCTTACAGAATTTTTTTTCCTAATAGCATTGTAGCCTAAGAACGTCTCTTTGGGAACTTCATGTTTTGTGTGTTAATTGATTCTCAATGTTTATTTAATTTCTCAAATGTTTTATCATTTAATAGTATGTATCATTAACATCTATAATATTGCCATAGATATATGGTGCTAAATATTTTTAAATGTGCTGTTTATATAGCTATTCTTAAAAAATAAGTATTATTTATAGATTTTAACTAAAAATTATTGTATCTATTTAGAAAGGTCAACTGGGTAGAGGTGAAGGAAGCTGTAAGTCGAGAGAAGGTAGCAGTCGAGGAGGAGCATGGCAAAGTGTACCAGGTTTAGTTGCTTGGGCAGGGCCCAGGTCTGGAAGACGAGCCACATGGTGCGGAGCTTCTGGAGATCAGACATTCTTAAGAGTAGATGAAAGCCTAATTAATTCTTCAAGCCTTTCACATTCGACCATTATTGCAAATAAGACGTCAATAAGTAAGCAATGTCATTTCTTTTGGCTATACTAAGCCTTTGATTACTTTCTTTTACTGCTTTACTTTCTTTTGAATTATGGCTGTTAGTTAAATTATGAAATAGTTTAGGTATGTTAAGCAAACATAAGACTTTTACCGTAGATCAAGCCCCTCACACAAGTCACAAAAGGCAAGAACTCAACAAAAATTAGGGCAACTATAATAATGTAATAATATAGCCTTCTTACAATTGATGTTTCATATTGCATGCTTATTAGACAAAATAGCAAATCAAAACCTGCATTCATGATAAAAGCTTGAAAAGAATTATAATATATGCTAAACTGCACTTTGAATTTCATTTAAAAATTAAAGATAAAGAAATATTGTTGGGTTTGAACCAGCCGGTTCAATAGGGTGTACTTTGAAGTAATCCTTCTAGGATTAATCATGAATGCTCAAAGATTGCAGAAAACTTAATTCAGTTAGCCTTTAGTTCTGTACAATTGTGCTATATTTCATTTTCATTTTATTGGTATTTTTACTTTTTTTAAAATGGTGTTTGATGCCACGGTATTCGTTCGAATCATTGCATTAATTGAGCACGAGAGAAGCCAGAGATACTCAGCCTACCAGCCTCAGGCTACCAGAAACCAGAAGACAGGCAGCTATTCCAACTATGGCTCCGGGGTCACGGCAGCCAAGAGTGACAGACCAAACCGAGGACCATTTTATTGTGATACAAATTCTCTGAAACTGCTTCCAGATCTCAGAAGAGTCGTCTATCCAGTTGTGTATCGTTCGGGATGTGGATTTTAGTGTACAAACAGTACATTGACTAACTGCTGAAATGAATCTGCACTTCAGGGTGTATACTGCAGGTCCTTTCCTCACTACAGCACACCGTGTTTTCCCCAAAATCATGCCTCCTGTACTACAGCTGATTGGGCTTCTGTTCTGTTTTTAGACGAGTCCAAATTTAACCTTTATGGTTCAAATGCTAGGGTTTGAGTGTGGTGAACATGAAGAAAACGGTACACTCAGTGCAATATGGTGGGTAGAATGCTGCTCAGAAGAGGGTCAGTGAAGGTGTAGGAGGTATTTTTTTTATTAGTGAAGATAGACCTCTGTGTGTTATGGAGACTGTCCCTCAGTGCATATCTGTACATCACAGATATCCTAAAGGCACATATGGTACCTTTTTCTCCTTTTATTTCCTGCTGATGCATGACATTGCCCTGTTCCATGTCGCAAATGTTTTTAGGGAATTCTTGGATAAGGTCGGTGTCCAAACCTTGGAATGGCTAGTTCACAGCCTGAATCTCAATCCCACTGAACATCTTTGCGACCAGCTTGGGAGGTCCATCTAACAACACCCGGATCCTCCTCATTACTGCTAGGAGCTAAGAACTGGCGTGATAGAGGAATAGGATCAGATTTCTCATGATCGAATAACTATCTGGTTTATTTTAAAAAATAATTAATTACTGTGACTTAAATTAATTAATTAATTATTGTAATTAAAATGGCATTATATGTATTTTCAGATGAGAATATACTTAGTTTTGATTTTATTTAGTCTATAAATGTGTCAGTTACTTTTGCCACTCCCTGTATTTTTATTTATTCATATTTTTTTTTGTGATTATGACATTTGTGAATATTTTTCATTTTTTATACAAAAATGCCACAAAAATAAAATTGCTTTACATGCTAAATTAACTATATGAGTAAATTTACTCTCAATTCTACTATATTTTAAATATTATTGATATAAAATAAATTCAGTTGTTAAAATTATTTGTGATTCTGTTCTAGTTTTGGTGCCGAAAAAGAGTGATGAAGACAAATCTTTCAATTGTTTAGTTATCAACAAACGTGACGGAAACTGTTGTAGTTTTGGTGAAGATAATCAAGTCGATTTCTCTAAAAGTGTTGTGTGCTTAGATCCAATTTATAATGTATTATGGAGGTAATTGTTAAATTAATTTAATTAATATTTTCATAATTTCTCTTTTGATTAAATTAATAATAATTAATGTTTTGTTACAATTAGTTTTATGAAACCATAAAATAATGTAACTGCTTTAGTTTTAAGAATTAAGAGAAAAAAATCTAGTTTTATTTATATTTTAGTAAAGATATTTTTTTATTAAGCCCTCCAAGGACGAACAAATTGTTATCCTAAAAAAATGAGATTTTCTTTATTAACGGACAAGCTGAAATAGAAGAAAATAGTTTTTAAAAAAATCGGACTCACCGTTTGCTCATAATTGGCTGTGATCATATTGGCTTTCCTGATGATGTTTGTTCAGTGATAAAAGGAAGTTTTGAATTTTGTTAAATAAACACGTTTTTAATCATTTTAACTTATATAATTATAAATATAGTTAGTACAAATGATAAAAAATGCCCACTCTTGGCTTACTCCTACATCGACCACCAGTTTTCCTGACGAAGTGCTGCCTCCTTCCAATTTCGGGTACCAAGTAGAATCCTGAAATCAGTAGCCACTGATTCCTCCTAACTAAACTTTGGACGGCCTACTCTTCTGGTTCCATATATTTGCTCACTCAATACCTTCCATGGGATTTCCTCTGGATTCATCCTTATGGCGTGATCAATCCATCGTAGTTTATCTATTTTAATGACTTGTACTATGTCTATATCTTTATCCTAAATCTTTATCTAAATCCTAGAGCTTATTGTTTGTCCTTCTTGTCAGGTTTGGCTTATACATATAGGTTAGAATTCGGAGAATTTTCCTCTCACATCTCAGGAGTGACAATTCAATTGCTTTAGTCATTGTCCACATTTCTGAGCCATAGGATAAGGACTGTGCAGATTAGCGTCTTATAGATTCGAATCTTTGCTGTCCTGGACAGAGCTCGGCTACGGAAGTATTTCTGAAGGACAAAATAGCACCTCTTTGCTGAGAAGATACATCTTTTTGTTTAATCTGAACTCCCAGGTACAAACATTCTCGTACGTTCTGAAATGTATGAGGAACTACTTATACTATTCCTTCCTACTCATGTTGTGGGGTATATTACTTTATACACCCATATGCTTGTATTTCATCTTTGTGTTATTCACCCTTAATCCCCTTCTATCAGCCGAGATCTCTAGAACTTCGAATGTTAAAGCTACATCTCTCCATGTTCTGCCCATAAGGTCTAAATCATCTGCATATTCAAGAAGTTGAACAGATCTATTAAACAAGGTTCCTCCATCCTGTATTCCTGCAATCTTACAGCCTTTTCTAACGCTAAATTAAAAACAAGACAAGCCAGACGATCACCCTGTCTGACACCAGTCTCTGTAATGAACCCTCAAGATAAGTCCCCACCAACTCTTACATAACATATATCATTCTCATTAGTCACGCAAGTTTAGGAGGTTCATCTCTAACATGGCTATATATGCCTCCTGACAATTTATTGAGTTATAGGCTAATTGAAAATCTACGAAGATATGGTGAGTTGAGATCTGGTAATCCGCGGTCTTCTCCATTAGCTTCCAGAAGGTAAAGATCTGGTCGGTGTTTGATCTTTCTCTTAGGAATTCAGCATGGTATCTTCTTATTTCCTGTTTCTGCTAGAGGTAGCAGTCTTCCATATAAGATGGTAGGCAGGATCTTGTATACACATGGAAGCAACCTAAGTTGGAGCATGAACACGTATCAAGCTATGGTTATGGAACTTCTCTTTTATCCGCAATATGCACAGCTTTAATGGGTTTATTAAATAATCCTATTACGAGTTATGATAGCTTCTTCCCAACTATAATAAATCCGGTGACACAAGCGTGTAGAGAGTTGTCACAGCTGTAATAGATGGTGTATGCTCCTTTCTTGAAGATAATCTGCTCTGTCCACCTTATTTCCTGTATGGTGGCTCTGTCTATGGTGTAGTTGTCAAGAGTATTCAGAAGCACTTGGAGTGCTCCAGGTCTATAAAGCGACATTCCACGAGGCAGGTGTGAAGTCTGTTTGAAGTTTGCTGTGTTGTTTCCTGAATTCCAGTCTGGTTAATCTTTGTGTTGCTTTCCTGATAGATAAGTTTTAGGGAGAATAGACTTATCTGACCTATGTCTTCCAAATCAGGTGGAAGGACTGCGTTCTGACAGGTTCCACATCCCGCAGAGATTGGGGTGTGTAAAGTTGATTTCCTTTTTCTGTAATGTAGGGATATTGTAGTGTGCTGGATTAGTGCACTGTATGTGTGTCTGTGTGCTGTTCCCCCAACCTGGAGGGTTAGTGGCTGACTATAATACCTAAACCGGGCAATGGGATCACCATCTCTCTACACCAATTTTGCATATTTCATGCAAATTTATAATTATTTTCTTTGGAACACCACTTCTATAGATTTTGAGAAACTTAGACAATATGTAAATCAGTTAATTGTAAAAACGTACAAATTACTTACTTCCATGTCCATACAGTCCTATAGGGCCTTGGCCTCCTCGATGAGCTCTCACCAGTCAGCTCTGTCCTGTATGGCTGCTCTCCAGTTACATACATTGCATACATACATGCGTTAATAGAGTTCTTGGCTAACACATCTTCCCAACGGAGTCAGGGTCTTCCTCTGTCCCTGGAGCGATCCAACTCTTCCACCAGAAATTTTTTTTGGCTTCTCATCGTTATAATATATTCAGCCTTTCTTAGTTGTCCTAACTTTATTGATTGGAGGATGTCTGTTTCTCCAAACAGCTCTTGTACTTCATTATTATGTTGCTGTCTCCAATGGTTTCCTTCTCTGCTGGGTCGAGATCTGATGTAAGATCTTTCTTTCAAAGACAGCTTTGTCTTGTTCGGCCAAGCTAGAAAGGGTCCATGTTTCTGATCAGTAAGTCAGAACTGGCCTAATCAATGTCTTATATAAAAGCCATTTTGTTTTTCTGGTAAGTATAGGACTCCTGCTATGTTTCTGGCAAACTGCTTTTCTAAGGCAGGTGGTGGTTCCAGATACCGCATTTACTTATTTAATATACTCTTTATTTGCATCGGTGCCAGAAGGGAACCGATCTATCAAACTGTATTTTAACTTAAAAGACTAGGGATCATAGACCCCCTGCTATGGTTACTAGGTTGGGATATTATAAATACCATCGGAGATCCTTTCCAAGGGTGTCACATTTACCAATTCACTTGATTAAACTATATGATGGCATGCAGGGTAAATAGAATAATAGATATTGATAGAAGATCTTACTTTATGTAAGAGGATTTTATTAATTAACCTGTTGGTATACTAATTTATAACCTAAATTACTCCCATTATAAAAGAACTCTTTACTATAGCATATGTATTTGAGAATACTGGATCTAATTTGCTTATTTAAAATCTTATTCTGGTGCCACATAATATTAGACAACAATATACACATTGAATGAAGGGACTATCACTTATCTTATTGTTGCCTTCGCCATGTCAGATACTGGCTGCTTCACCACTCGATGGTCTGGTTTTCTCTCCTCACAGTGATCTTCTTCTCTGCCGCCAGACTCATGGACTCCGTCTCGGATGGATTGCTCAGCTGGACCCTCTGCTTCCACTCTTAGCTCTTCACTGTTTCAACTTCCCGCTACAACTGCCTCAGGCCTCATTCTTCTACCTTCTAGCTAGAACTCCCTTACTTCTGTTCGCTCTGCCCCTTCTCTCTCTTTCTCCTTCTCCTTCTTGAAAGATACATTTTGTCCCCACTCTCCTTTTGGGCCTTCCAATTGGTGGTCGAAGAATTTTGCATGAGGGACATGTCCATTTGCATGGCATCGAGATGGATGAAAAACTTTTCTTTGTGCCTTCTCCTTGGGCAGCAGATTTTATTATATCTTGTCGACCAGACTTATCTCTTGGTTTTATGGTGCTTTCAATCTGGCTTATCTTTATGACTGCCGTAGCCGCCTGTCGACCTGATCTCGGCCCTCCTAGGTATTGGCCTCAAGGATCCCAAGCCCGCTGTTTCTTTGTTAAAAATGCAATTTATTTATGTTAATATTGACTGAACCACGTGGCACCATTATTTAATTACTATTACTTAATCCGAAATATTTCCTTCAATCTCTGTATTCTCAATACATAGCAGTAGCTATGGTTGGCTTTCATAATATGGTGGCTGACTTCGATGGAAATCTTATTATTACTCCTTAAGATCAACCTCAGACATGCAAATTGGTTGATGCTCTCAAAGGTATATGATTCCATAATAATTGGTGCTCCAGCATCTTTGCGTACTACCTTACTTACTTTCTCTTATTTGGTTTTCTGGTTGCTGAATTGTGAGCCACATTTCAGCAGCAGCCTCCATTAGTTGAAAGAATGCTTCACTCAAGGCACTAAAGGATCGGGTGACTATATGTGATGGGGAGAGCGATGTTATATAAAACAAACATAGATCGTTTCTACTAACGCCAGTCTTTAGAGCACAAACAATATAAATAATGTTGGGAAAAAAAATAAGTTGATATGCAATAAAATAAATTAATTATAATTTTGAAACGAGAGAAATTACAGATAAGTATAAAAAAACTATAAACTCATTAATATAAACAAAAGGCAACTTACAACTAGACATAAATTAAACTATTTTTCATTAAAAACCATATTACTAATAAAAAATAAGAAAAAAAGGAATTTGAACCTTATTTGTTTTGAAAAATAAATCAATTTGCTATTATAAAAATTAGCATGTAAGTAATAAATTAAACAAATATGTATCTAAAAAGTAGCTGTATTATGTATTAAAAAAAAGCTAATTTTCAATTAAATCGTTTTTGTTCAGTCAGAAATATTGGCCACTAGAAATAAACTAATAACTTATTTCACTTCATAGTTTATTAAATTCACAGATCTCTTCAGGTGAATTAGGTTTGGTACCACCAACGCATGAATGGCGACGAAATAAAAAAATGTCTTTGTTACCTCGATAGTAGTATAACTGTTGTATTGAGAGGAAGGCTTTATTTCCAACTTCCATTGACGAGAGGTGCAGCTGGCAGCTGGTAGACTTCGCTCATCGGGAGAAATGACTATGTCCAAAATGATGAGCGATGTCTGATGAAAATGGTTATGGCTCCTCACTCTTCCGCCTTCCTTAGGAAACTAGCCCATAGGCCAAGGGGGAGGGGGGCACAGTTATCTCTTAATAATCCTAAACTGTATGTGTATCGTGAAAACAAAAACAATGGCACAACTAACTTTCTCTCGTTTCAATATAAATAAAAAGGATAATTACTGCTATTTAATTAAAAGTAACTCTAAGTGGCAAAACAAAAAAAGTAAAGTTTACGGCTTAAACAATATGTCATCGGCAAAACCAAGTATTTGCACAAGTTTGTTGTATATTGTTCCAGTGGTCTGTATACCTGAGCTTCTAACAATGTTCTCTATGGTTAAATTAAAAAGCAGGAGTACCAGAGCATGGCTTGTCTTAGTACTCGTTCTATACCAAACTCTGCAGATATTTCCGACTGTACTCAAACTACACACCTGGCATCATCCATGGTATGCTTGATGAGATAGATGAGTTTTGAATGGACTCCAAGTTCTCATAGAACCTCATAAAGTTTTGGTTTCCTAATTCTATTGTAGGCACTATGGAAATCAATAAATAGATGATGATGTGTGGTCATCTTAAATTCAATATATTTTTCTAATATTGTTCCGAGTCCAAACATTTGGTCAGTTGTAGCTTTTTCTCTTCTGAAACCAGCTTGGTAACTGCCAATTACTCGTGCAGCAAATGGGAGTACCTTCATAAAGAGGATGTTGGATAAGACTTTATACACACACTAAAGTAAAGTTATACCTCTATAGTTCAAAGAATTTAATACGTTGCCTTTTTTGTGGAGTTGGCAAGTGATCCCTTTCTTCCATTCCTGGAGATCATCTCCAGCCCAAATTGACAATAATATATATTGATTTCTGGAATCGTTCACTGCCATGCTTCAAGGGCTCCACTGGTATTCCATCTGTGTTACTAAAATTGTTAAATTCTGATTTATTTATTGCTTATGGTAAAATTATGGTTGTATAAACTAATATGTGATTAAAGATTTTTTTAAAGTAAAATTTATATGATATAGGTTGTATTTTATGATCTGTTTGATTAATTTTTATTTTTGAAATGATTTAACTGTTTTGTTTTTTTACTGAACAGTTACAGAAATGGCCAACTTCTCACCTACAATCAAGTTTGCTCTGAGGGTGGACTTGGATCTTGGTCTCTTCTTTCTGGGCAGCTTGCGTTGCCCACAGTACAAGGCCACACAGTGACCAGATCACAAGCGGCTCTTCATATTCTAGCTGCCCTAGATACTTTAACATCAATTGAAACTGTTTTATCTCCAACTACTGATGAAAAGAGAACTCGACAAGCCCATTCAAAAGTTTATACTAAGGAAGACTTCTCTACTGTTTCAAGATTCGAAAGTAAGTTATTATTCAAACTTTTAGTTGTTTTGAATTTTTTAATGGCTTTATTTCTTTATTTTGTTTCAAACATAGAAACAAATTACAATTGTATCTAACTCACTTTATTTCAAAATTTATGCCAAAGGTGTTATTAAAAGTAATTTTAAAGAAGCCCATTTTTCTCATACATTTTATACTTCAACTGTAAATAAATCCACATAATTATTTTTTATGAATACTATATTTTTTATTATGGATGAATGTACTTAAAAATATAATTTAAAAAAAAAATTGATTTGATTTTCATTTATTTATATTACTATCATCAATACAGTTGGCGTTAGGGAGAAACTTCTTTATGGGATGTTCGTATTTAGAAAAAAGTTTTGAAATCTTCATAGCGATCTTAAAACCAGGGTTTTATGTTGTCAGATACAGTATTTTATTTTACTAAAAAGAATCAATGAACTCTTGAGCAGCTTGGGATATTAGTTTAGGAAGTTTTTTTTAAAGGAATACCTATGTTTTTCTGAAAATATTTTTAACTAGGTCATGGTGGTGGATGGGGATATTCCGGCCATTCGATAGAAGCTATTAGATTCATGGCTGACACAGATATATTGATGGGTGGTTTTGGTCTATTTGGTGGCAGAGGGGAGTACACTGGCAAGATAAAGGTACTTTATCATACTATTCTTTAATTAAGATTAAGAAACATTTTATATCTTAGTTATTTTATCATTTTTATTTATTTATTTTGTATTTAACCATTTGCAGCTTTTTGACATTGGAACAGAAGGTGGAGAGCAAGAAAATGATGGTGAGTTATTGGCTGAAACTGAAGAAATACCCTATGAATGCGGTCCGAGACAAAAATATCCCATGTTATTTGAGGAACCAATCCCACTTATGGTTTGTATTCCTCATTATGAATTGGTATTTAAATTATTTTTAAACGTTAAGTTTTTTTTTGTTATAATTCTTTTTAAGTTCTCAAAACTGGTCTGTTTTGAACATTTTTAATCCCTGTTAATTATTTTACCCTACCTACTGTTTAAATTGATGAATTAAAATGTATTCAGGCTAACAGATGGTATGTAGCTTGGGCTAGAGTTAGTGGACCTTCTAGTGATTGTGGCTCCAGTGGCCAAGGAATGGTCACAACAGAAGATCAGTAAGTTGGTTGAAATTTGTTTCAAAATCTTATCAATTAAATATCTTATAAATAATATCAATTAAATCTTATAACTATTTTAATATTAAAACTATTTTTGTTTATTTTTAGAGTAATATTTTATTTTAAATCCTCTAAGAAGTCAAACAATGGAACTGACGTTAATGCTGGACAGATTCCACAACTTCTTTATAGGGTTGTTACTCCAGAAAGTCAAGCAACCAACAGACAGGCAGATTCTACTGAACCTGCATGTATTCTTTCAAGAGAATTTTCTCGTACTGTCACAAGGGTATTAACTTAAATGAAATGAAATAGCTAAAAACAATCTTTTCATACTTATATTTTTAAAAAATTTTAATCTTAATATTATTAATTTTGTCTAGGACGGTCTCCAATCATTACTTGCATTACTTCAATGGAGTTGGAACACTTTTAAAGTTGGTCTCCTTGAAATGATAAATGCTGCTTACGTTTCTGCTCAGCAGTATGAATACCGTGTTGCAATGCAGGAACAAGAAAGACTAGTTTACATTAGTAAGGCGTCGTTGCGTTTATTGAGAATGTATACTAATGAAATTTATCCCAATCAGAGTAAGATTTATTTTTTCTATGATAGATTAGGTTCATAATCTGTATTGATGATTTAATTAATAATATCCTCTTTATTATTTCAGTTTCATGTAAAAGGCAGCTACCGGAATCTGTTCTGCTGGCGGAATGTGTTGGAGATATCAGGGCTCTTTTAAAACAAATACTTTCAGATACATCAGTGATGTGTGATCCTAGGCCTAAAGGAATTTTAGGTAATTTTATTGATTAAAATCAATCATTTATCAAGAAGTTATTTTGTTAATTCTCTATTGAAGATAAAAAATGATCAGCTTCCATTCTTTAGATATGTTAAAAACTTCTTCTTCTTCTTCTTTCCCTATATCCGTAATGTCGTTAGGCGTGGAGCAGCCTCAACCTATCTTCTATGTGTTTCCCTGTCCTGGGCCATTGTTCTTGTCTCCATCAAGGAGGAGCCCCTCTCACTCTCCAGTCGCTCCATATAACCATGTAAGTCATGTAATGATAGATCCATGTAACCACATGTAAGTCTCGTCCTGCCAACCAGTCTCTGCCCCCTTGTTCTTACTTCTAACAGTCGCCGGGCTTTACGATTGTCGCCTATCCTGCAAACATGTCCATATTCACTTGAGTTGGCGTTCCTCCAGGATATTCCTCATTGGTCTAACTCCGAGGGTTTCCCGGATAGCCTCACTCCTCACTTGGTCTCATCTGGTCTTCCCAGCTACTTTCCTTAAATATCTCTGTAGAATTTCTGTAGCTGTTACCTGACTTCTGTGTTGTTCTAAGAGAAAAAAACTCTCTGGTCCATAAAGCAAGACTGAGAGGAACACTGACTTAAAAATCCAGAGCTTAGCATCATTGTTGTTTTCTTGTTTTCCTATTAGGGTGGTAGATATTTGATAAAGGACCTGATTAGCCTTCTTTATTCTGTTGAGAACCTCCTGATCTATTTTGTCTTCCTGGCTAATCATTATACCCCGTCAAACGTAATCTCCACCAATCTAGTTGTCGTCCGTCATATTCCATTCTTAGATTTTTCTCTTCCCTGCCTACAGGCATAACTTTGCTCTTGTCTGGATTTATAGCAAGACCTCTTCTTCTTAGCTCTTCCGTCCACTCCTCCACTGCGACTTGCAGTCATACTGGATTGTCAGCAACCCAGCACAATGTCATCTATGTATAGGAAGCACTGCACCTGCACTGGTATCATATTCCAGTATCCAACCGCAGTTCTGGGAGTCCTCTCACACAATTTCAGCACCTCACCGTAACAACATTGAAGAGGAGTGGACTGAGGCTATCTCCTTGCTTAACTTCTATAAAATCTGAAGGGGGAGACTTAGATCATTGAGTCAGATGACACCCTTCGGATCCTGGTAGACTGACTTGATGGCGCTAATAAGGTTAGAAGAGACACTCCTCTCCTGGAGCGCCCCCAAATTTCTTGACAAGAAATGGAATCTAAAGCAGCTTTTAGGTCCAGGAAAGCAAGATACATGTTGTGGCCTCTGTCACAGGTTTTCTCAGTTACCATCCGGAGGGAGAAGATGTGGTCCTGAGTTTGTCTGTGGGGCCGGAATGCTGCTTGTTCCTCATCCATGTCCCGTTCCACTCAGCTTCTCAGGCGCTCCTGAAGAATTCTTGTATATGCTTTGTACACTACAGAGGAGAGGCATATCTGTCTGTGAGGCCGGAATGCTGGTTGTTCTTCATCCATGCCCCGTTCCGCTCAGCTTCTCAAGCGCTCCTGAAGAATTCTTGTATATGCATTGTACACTGCAGAGGAGAGGCATAATGGCTTATAGTTTTTGCAAGGAGTTGGGGTTCCTTTCTCATAAATTGGAACAATCCGGTTTTCCTTCCACTCGTCAGATATTGTCGTTTCATTCCAAATTATCTGGAGAGCTTTCGTAATTTCTGGTCCGCCATACCTCACCAGTTCCAGCGAAATCTGATCAATACCGGAAGCCTTGCCAAGCTTTATATTTTCTATTGCAGCTTCGATCTCTTCTTCCTGGATGGCATCACCCATATCCGGTGGTAGAAAATCTTCTGTCCTCAGGCTCCTCCTTCTGTCAATTCCAGAACCTCCTCGATAAACTTATCTTGGTAATAGCGTTGCCAGGCACCTAAAATTCTTCTTTCATCTGTTCCAAGGTTGCCATTCATAATCATTATGCTCCTGACAGGCTTACCTTTCTTCTGTCTTTCCTCTAAGACCTTTCACTGCCGTCCAGAACTTTCTAATGTTCTGGAAGATTTTATCCATGTCTGTTCCGAAATCCTCCCAGACCCTGTTACGAGCTTGTTTTAGAGTTCTTTTAGCTACATTCCTTTTTAACACACACTGTTTCCAGTTCTCAGTCATCCTAGACCTCTTGTACCTGATCCAAGCAGTCTTTTTCTCCTTCACAGCCCTTGCCCCCTCATCACTCCACCATTTGGTCTTCTTCATAATAGGTCTTATCTTCTTCTAACCACAAACCTTCCTGCATGGTGTATGCAATTCTTGATGGTCGCCCAGAGATCGTTCAAGTTTTGGTCAGCATTTACTTCCACCAGCTTAGTCTTCAGTGCATCTTCATACAACCTCTTTTCATCCTGTTGAAGGACCCCTATTGCAAGTCTTTCATGCGATTTCTTCTTGATTTTCCTAGGCTTCACAATTCAAAGTGGTGTTAGCAGCCACTGGGGTAATGGTCTGTCCCGAGCTCTGCTCCTCTAATTACCTTAATATCAGTGAAGAACAATCTTATCTCTCTGCTGTAAATAAAGTAATCAATGATACTGTTCCCTTCTCTTCTCTGAGCCTCAAATGTAATCTTATGGATCCTCCTATGGTTGAAGCAGGATTTTCCTAAAAGTAAATCATTTTCAATGGTGAAGTCGATGAGCCTCAGTTCATTTTTATTGCTCACTGGTTCTCCTTCCCATAATCCCATCACATCATGGTTCTGGTTGTGATTTTGGCTAGTCCTAGCATTCAGTCTCTCAATATTACGATGCTTCTATTCCTGCTGCTGGTTGAATTCACTTTCTTCTGCAGGTCCTGGTAGAAGTTGTCCATATCTCTCACTGAACAGTCTAGGGTAATATCAATGAATATAATCCTTGGAGAGACTGCTTCCCAATTCTCCAACTCTGTCAAAGAGTTCATCCTTTACCACAAAAGCCATTCCTTCCTTAGTTCTTCCTGAATGAACACCCAAGTAGATCATCATGTATCATTGCCAGACTTTTCATGCCACCTTCTCTCCTTCTCACCTCGCTGAGCCCAATCAAGTCCACTTTATATTTCTTCATTTCTTCAATAAGCTCCGCTACTTTCCCCGAGATTGTCTTTATATTCCAATTATTTTATTTTTTTTCTGTTGGCACTATAGACCATGAAAATCTTTGGCTGCGTGATACCGTATTCTTACAGACATTTATTGCTTACGGGAGCACGGATAGCTTGGAGAAGGTCACCCAATCTGACCATGGTGCAGAGGTAGGCTACCCATAGCTCCATAACTGGTCCTTTGGGGCTAGTTCGGCAGTGTCCTTCCCACCGACTCGCTCAGGTTTAAGGACAGTGAAAAATCGGTCTGGATGGTCGGTCTGGAAAAATCGGCCACAATGGTAGTTCGGGGTCAGCAGGCACACAAGGACCTTTTTTCCTCCCCTCCTCCCCCTCCCCCCCTCCTCCTCTCCCCAAAGCAATCTGTCCATGGACCAAACCTCCGGGCAGCTATTTTACGTCCTGGAAAACCTCAGCACAATTCACAATTTAGGTACACGGGGTACGATCATCACTCCTAGGCCTGATCGGTGTGAGTTGCCTCCAGTAGACTGATGGGCTTCATAGACTGGCAGAGGGGTGATTACTTGCTTGAAGAATTAATCAATTATTAATTAAATTAAATTAAAGTAGTGCCGGGACCGGGATTCGAACTCACAACCTTTGGGTTTTTAAGTAGGTGCACTTTTGCAAGCGTGTTAACCCGCTCGGTCACTCCGACTCCCATTTATATTCCAAGTAGCCATTCGTATAATCCTTCTCCTTACCATGCCATAATCTAGTTGACTGTCCAACTCTGAGGCCATTGTTGTTGCTTTGAATCAAGTTTATTCCAGACAAGTGATTAGTCCAGTGCTGAAGGCCTCGTATCCTCAGGACAACTGGCTCCCTGAATATTTATGTCCCCTCAGGAGGAAGGGTGGTCAGGCTATGCCCTCCAGCACTGAGTACCTGTTGGTTCACAGGTTTTTATTAAGTATATTCAGACCACCCCGCCTAAGAGAGATCCCCCATCCGCCACCTAAAGAATGCACACGCTCCCCAGCGGACATGTTCTGCCGAGTGTATGTTAACAACAAAACTTAGAATAATTTTATAAAAATAGCTAGCTCAGGCAGACAAGCTGATAAAAATGTTTATTCATAAAGCCAATTAATAGAATTAGGCATTGGTTCCACAAACCTCAAATTGCCGTAATAATAAGAGACTGAGTTTCTCATAGGACAAATTCCAATTTCGGGAAATTGCATCTTAATTAAAATATGGGGGGAATTATAAATATATAACTTATCGTTATGATCATTTAGAATGCAAACACTAACCTGTGTCTTACAGTGCAATGAGCTTTTTACAAACTGTTTAATAGTTTTCAGATAAATGTTAGTTTAATAGTTTCTGAGGTGGATGATAGATTACCTATCATAATGTTTAATGTTTACCTATCATAATGTTTAATGTTTACCTATCATAATGTTTAATGTTTACCTATCATAATGTTTAATGTTTACCTATCATAATAATAGATTACCTGTAGTAATGTAATGTGTATCCAGCAGGCAGGTATCAATTAGTTCTTAGATCAGATATACCATTTTTTTTTTTTTACTATTAACATTTTATGTGAGGAACTGTTAAAACTAATCTGAATGATTTGGAAACAAATCTGGAAGGTCATAGTTGTAAATATATAAATAAACTGATCATCTCATTGAAAATGACATGGATATCTTAAAATCAGGGTGCCCTATGACAGGACAATAAATAATTAACCAAGCCATAATTTATATTCATTATTTATATTAATTCCATGGAAAAATTAAATGCTGTACTAGTAGAGTTTTTGTCTTTTCTAACATTTTACCTTGATTTTCAAAGAATGGAGCTTATTTATGATATTAAAGAGGACAACTATCAACTTAACCCAAAAATTGTATGGAGATCTAGTTGCTTAACAATTATAAGCCATTGTTATATTATGTGAAAATCCCCATTTATAAATAATTTAAACTACATCAAATATTAGTTATCATAATATTTACTTAGGCTGCTACTTATTTTTTCTTGTTAATGTAATATGATAATAGATTTTCAGGAATTCATAGTTTTAGGATAGTATGAATTTGTTTCTTTGCTTTTTTTATATTATACTTATATGTATATTTAATATTTTTTATATTTATTATATTTATACATATATTTTTTCAGCTGTTGGTGCCAACAAGCGTCTGGTTGAAGAAATAATGGATGAGTGTCATCACACATTTGTTTCATGTTTTCATGCTTTTTACCCTACTGCTTATTTGAAGTGGACTGCACTGTGTGATTTACTGGCTATTATTAATAAAGTAAGACAATTTTCTCGTTATACAAATTTCTTAAAGCTCATGATTTATATTCTTTTAAATTTATCATTTTACATTAATGCAATTTTAAATGTATTGCTTTGAATTAATAATTGAATTTTGTTTGTCAAGAAAAACAATGAAGGGGTGGACCAGTTGTTGACATCAGTTCTCGCCTCTCTTAGGTGCCCTTCAATCCGTCTCCGATCTACATTTCCTATTCTAAGTCCTAATATGGATGCATCAGATTCTCTTAAAAAACAACTTTCTCCATCTGATAACTCAGGGTTGCCAATGATGCCTTGCATTGATACACATTACTATCCTATATTAGTCGAGCAAATGAGTTATAGGAGTCAGGTTTGTTGAATTCTATTTTTTAAAAAATAAGATTTTCAAAATATATTTTTAATTTAACTTCATAAAATATTCACAATTTTATTTTATTTATTTTTATCTTAGACTACATTTGGTTGCAATTTCTTTATACAGCTACTGAATTTACTTTCTAATTAATATAATTATTACAGTTAGGATTTGCATGGTAATTGATGAAATAAAAATTGATTGAATGAGAAAGCATGTGTACAGCACTATTTATTTTCAGTTCTAACGAATTGTTAGAAATATGCTATTTATTTGGTAACCTAACATAGCTGGGCAGCACCTTTTTGAAAATAGAGTGTCTCCCTTTGAGTTAATCATTACTATTAATGCCTATCTTTATTTTTCAGGTTGAAGGAGGTGGAAGCGGGAGCGGTTGGGTCTTACGTGATGTTTTGGACAGGCTGTTGGATATTGTGACCATTCCAGTTAAGGAGAGCCTCTATGGTGCTCCTCTTTCTTACTCTCCTAAATTGTCTTTTAATGCCTGTCATATTTTAGCTCGGATTGTAGCTGAGCTAGCAATCTTTGCTAGTGGCACAACAGTAAGGATCTTTATTCTTTGTAAATATTATCAAAAAGTTATGTTACCTTCATTCTTCATAAATCATGATGTTTTTATTTAAGGATGACATGGACGGAGCCTGTGGAAGGGTTTTGCATGCAACACCTTCAAGATTTACCAGAACCAATCAAAGTCGTACTTGGAATACAGGTAATGGATCACCAGATGCGATCTGTTTCTCTGTCGATCGATCAGGTATAGTCGTAGCTGGAGTTGGAGTTTATGGTGGAGTTGGAAGCTATGATTATGAACTGGAGCTTTTGGATGATGTAAGTTCATTTAGTTTTTTGTTTAAATTGTAGGTGATTTATGTAGCAATAAAATACAAATTTGAAAGAAAGAAAATTGTGTCTGGGAAATTATTCATATTAATTAAAAAAGTAACTATAGTTATTTAATACAGATACTAAATTTTTAATTTGAGTATTTCTAATGTAATTTAAATTCACTGTTTATCATATGAGACCGCTTATTATAGCTACTCAGTTTGCCACTTGATATTGTTATAATCTTCATCTAATTTTTAAAAAATATCTTGGTTGATATATTTTGTATAATTCTGGTTTATAAAGTAGAGAAATAGGTCCCTTTTGTGCCGGTTCAGAAGAGAATTGCAGATTGATATTTGGTTGGCCAGATTTGCCTCAGTCAGTTTATGTGGCGGCCAAACATCTAGGCGGGACACAGCAAAGCTGTTTTAAATACCTTTGAACGGTTCCAAAACCTATTTCCAGTGTCTCCGCAATTTCTTGTACCTGTAGAGACCAGTCTTGTTTGAATAGAGCCTTGACATCACTCGAATCAACCTCGGTGGACCGACCGCTGTGGGGTGTATCTTCGAGACTCATATCTCCGGAACGAAACTTGGCAAACCATTTTTGAGGAGTACGTTCTGTTAAGGCATCGTCCCCTTATACCTTACATGTCTTTCTGTGGACCTCCGAAACTCGCTTGCCTTTTTTGAAATAAAAAAGCAAAATATGCCGAAAATGCACTTTATCTTCTGACATATTCACTACACTGTAGCATAAATAAAACTATTGCCGATGAAATCAAACACAACAGTTTCGAAGAGCGGACTTTGACCTTTCCGATAAGTATCATTATTGTCAGATAAGGCAAAGAGAACTGGAGGTTTTTGAAAACAATTGGCACTACTAACACAAACCGAACAAACTTATGGATCCCTTCTTTAGATATTACCACTCTTTCCTCTTTTCAGTGTTATTGGCCATTATAACCTTTTTGGGTGGTACAATTTTACTCATAAAAGTATAAATTTTATTATATTGATTTGTAAAACTTTTCTAATTACACTCCTGAGGCAGTGTTAGCATTTTGTTATTGGCATTAGCATAAGTAATGATTATACAAAGGTTTTATTTCCTCTCATGTTAGCCTAAGTATTCAATTATTTAAACAAGTTAAAATAACATATTTAGTGTTCCTCTTTGGGAGAGTTCTCAACCCTCTCTACATTTGTACGATTCTATTATTATTGATATCATGTTTATCTTTTTAGAGTAATACTGGTTATGATCCTACCCATACTCAGAGATGGAACAGTTTGCAATTAACAAGAGGTTCATTTGGTCCAGATGATTGCCTTGCAGATGATATTGCTGAAATTAAGTTTGATTTTCCTATATTTATTAAAGTAAATATTTTAATTTCATATCCTTAACAAACAAGACATTAGTATATTTTTATGTATTTACTAAAATGTCATACTGTGCAGGATGGAGTGAAATATGCAATTAGATTGAGAAACCATGGTGGCCGTACAAGCAATGGTGATGGTGGTTTAAGTTCCGTGAAAGGGCCTGATGGAACCAATTTTACATTTTCAACTTGTTCATTAAGTTTTAATGGAACGACACAAACAAGAGGACAGATACCTTATATTTTGTATTATAGGTAGTTATTCTTGATTCTTGCTTATTTCTGTTTGACCTTATAGCTAATTTAGTACTTATATTTCTATAGCTTTTAAGTTGAAAGCACAAATAAATAATCATTATTTCTTATCAGATTACGTAATGGTCTTCCATGTACTGGATTTTTTATTTTATTTTTTTATGGAATGAGTGTGACTTTGATTCTTCAATTTGAAAGTAAGTTTGATTATTGTAACAACAACTTGCAATTTCTTTCTAATCATGGTTTAATTGTATTAATTAAATTGTAAAGTAATTATTAAATCTCTCAAAAACTGGAATTTAAGATGAAAGATACATTACCACCATGCTTATGGTATACATTCTGTAAACAGAATTGAGCCATAAAACATTCCCTTAAAACTGATTCGCCTCATAATGATGACGATGGAGGATAATGCATGTTTTGTGAGGAAGCCTGTCGGAGTGTGGAAAACTCTCGAGAGGATTTTTCACTGAAACTGGAGTCAGACAGGTTGATAGCTTTGCTTTTCTAGTATTTAACCTATCTCTAAAATAAGCTATAAGAAAATCAGGTACTCAGACAACAGAGACTTTAGTAAACAAGACAATACAGGTTCTTGGACATGCGAATGATCTGGACCATGCAGTAATTTCTTTCGATGCCGTCAGAATAGCCTCCCAGGCACTGGAACAATCAGCAACATGATTGGGTCTCAGCATAGAGGGATATGTCTTGAGGTATATGAGAAAATATGGATTTGAAAGAGTTCAATCCTTTATCTATCTAGGATCCCAAGTTAAAAGTCAATTATAATATGGAGGAAGAAATACAGAGACAAATACTTCTAGCAAACCGAACATATTTTGCTCTCCAAAAGTAGTTGAGAATTACGTAAAAACAATAATTTATAAAATGCTTATTTGACCTGTGCTTTTCAAGTTCGAGAGGAGGTGCTGAGAAGAATATTTTATTTTATATTGAGTTTATGAACAAGGTACCTGGAGAAGAAGGAATAATTCAGAATTAAGTGCCGTATATGATCTAATGCCTGATCACTGATAAGTGCCTAGGTGCCTGATCTAAATGTAAGGACCATAATTAAATTATTGAAGCTTCGATTGAGGGGTCATATAATAAAAATGATACCGAACGAGATCCTATATAAAATACTGTGTAAGCGTTTATATGGCACAAGACGAGTTGGACGTCCTAAGCTTCGTTGGAAGACGAGGTGGCTGCCGATGCAATGGCTCTACTTGGTATCAGAATTTGGAAGGTATCAGCAAAAAATTGAGAAGACTGATGATCCATGCTGGGACAGGCTTTGATTCAACAGCTGGGTCATAACACCAGCTAATAATATAATATATTACCACCCTACTCTTTATACCATCTACTTTTTACCTCTTTTCACCCACGTTAATAAGATTGATCTTATTTTTTCTTTTATTTTAAAATATGGGATGTTAAACTATCTCTTATATTTGTATTTCAGTAAATTTTAGAATAATTTAATTAAGTTAACATTATTAAATTATTTTATTTATTTATTTTTTAGTATTGTTACTTTCTTATTTTTTAAAGTTTCATTTCCATTAATTTTTTTCTTTGAATTATTAAAATTAATAATCTTATTAATTGACTATTGCCTTTTTGTAATTTTTTCATAAATTCTGGGCTAATTCTAATTACATCAAAGCTACATATTTTTAATTCTAATTATGTATCTAGGCCTACTAATTTCATTTTACTCCTTTTCATATCTGATGAAGAATTGTTTGAATGCATTCAACCACATTTGCTTAAATTCAATCTTGTTTTCTTGTAAAATAATTAAAATAAATAAGCCCAATGTCAATCAATGGGTGTTAGATACTGTTACTTAGATTATTGGGGTTAGTATTGTACTCTAACTGCCTGATTTATCTCCAAATTGAGATTTATCTCCTGAATAACTCAAATTCTCTTGAGTTATCTCTCAAGAGAAAATTAAATCATAGGAAAACCAGCATTATATCTGCTAGGCTACTTTGATTCCTGATAAAAAAAAAACAATAGATTATAAATTATCAATAGAATGAAGGTCATCTACTTGTATTTTTCTGATAAATTAGTTACCAAACAATTTAATTTTATTATAAATATAACATAGAAATAATATTTGTTGCTTTCTAAAGCCAGTTGTACCTTTGTATTATGCTTTCTACAAAACTATTAAAAATTCAATTGCTTTCGTGGTTTTATTTCGTAGTTCTGTAAATTAGGGAATAGTAAAAGAAATAAAGCTAAGTACTGGATTAGATTTCATACCCAATGAGTGCTTTAAAGCATTAGATGAAAAATGGACTATTAAAATTCTACAACAAACTATCATCAGAAAAACATGTACTCAACAGCTGTACAAAAATAAAAATGATTTTGCTCCTCAAAAGAGGAGCTAGGAACGATCCTGAAAATTACCGAGGAATTTCCTTGGTGAACAGCATTCTAAAAATTGTCATCACCATAATTTATTATAGACTCATAAAATTGGTAGAGAGAAGAATCTATTACCAAATATCAAAATGGGATTTAGAAAAAATAAGAGTTGTAAGGATGATACAACAAATCCTAGCGATGCCAGATGATAACTTATGCAAAAGGAGTTAGTTATCTTGCCCTCATTAAGGCTGAAAAATTCTATAGACTGAGGAGTCTAAATTGAAGTGATTCTATTGGGTAACCGAATCACAAAATATTTTAGATACATTAGTGTGTGGAAAGTTTGTGGGTGATCAGTGCATCCTATCAAAAGAGTTTTTGAATGGGATAATCGAGAAAGTTCAGAACTTGGCTGAGTACAGACATAGAATTTGTTCTCAATAACTCATTCATCCCCACATATAGACACATAAGCTCTCTCAGCCTTATTATGACTGTACTTAAACATAAAAACACCTGCAGCAAAAACTTGGTAAGTTGTCCAAATGAGTCTTCAGACCAGAAGGTAGCTTGTGCAAAATTAGAAATGATACAATAATCCATTTCCTAAACTACTGCTGTATATTCAATGATGTCAGAAGGAATATGTTAACGAGCACAGAAGTATCTACGGACTGTATGGAAGCAATTTTGAGAGTAGAATGTACCACTGCTGTTAATGATTTTCCTCATTGTCTGAAATTTTTTTTTTAGGTAATTTGCACCAAAGTTACTTTGATATGCTTCCTCTCATGCTCTTCATTCCTTCATACTCTTCCTATATCTTACTATATATTTTTATAGTTTCTAAAAACTGTAGTAGTTTTGATGTTATTTTGGGATTTTCAACCAACATTTCCTTCAGATCTATAGAGAGTCTATGTGGTTCATGAGCGATACACTCAGTGAGTATATGCATCACAGCCAATTCGCTTCCATAGTGACGACACACTGATCTATCGAAACTTATATTCCTAATCGGGCAAAAGATCTGTTTCTTTTAAGCAAATGATTCTAGAGTTGCTATCCCTAATTATTAGTTTCAAATCGCCTTTATGCAACTGAAAACCCCTTGTATTCCATTGTAAAATGGACTTATCAAATAATTGATCCATGTGTTATAATGCTTGATGAACATTATAGAGATCCTATTTAATGATATATCATTAAATTAATGATTAAATTAATTAATTAATTCAATCATTCATCGTGACTGTTCATTATAATGAACAGTCACGATGAATGATTGAATAATTTATTTTACTTTAACAATTTTGAAAATTTCCCCCTCTTACGTTGTAGAGGAACAGTAGCTGTGGGCTCACGCTTAAGGAATTATTATTTTGAACTATTATAAATGCAAATTTTTTCTTATTATATTTCCATTTTTTCATTATAAATTTCCATAAAGAAGTGAAATTGTTAATTGTTAACATTCAACTCGTTGCTATAAGTTATTGTAATTTTGAGCAATAAAATTTGTTATCATTATTATAGTTCTGTAAATTAACTTTTAATTATAATTCTTTGCAAAATTATACTATAAATCTCATTAGTTATGAAACACTTAAAATATAAGGGATTTTTAAAGTTCATGATATTTTTTTAATTTAATTTTTTTTTTTTTCAGTAATCCACAAGATTCTGAAACACATGCACAAAACAAAGGGGCAGTCGAGTTTCAAGCTAGAAGGATCACTTTAAATGTGACTTCAGCTATATTTAATAGATGCTCAGAGGTTCTAGCAATGGGAAGAGATGTTGATATCATAGATTCATATGACAATTTGAGTTCATCCCATCTTGTTCGAATATTGCTGCCTTTGGTTGTTGCAAATATAAGTCCTTTGGCAACTTCTGATCCTCGAGTAATTTCATAACATTTTTGGTTTAGTTTATTTTTCATTGTAATTTTATGTATGATTTACAATTATTATATAATTATTTTTCAGAGTGCTGTTCAAGTTTTGGGATTACTCCAGGAATTATTGCCTCATGTATCCGCACTTAATCTTCTACATCATGAATTTATGCAACCATCTTATTCATCCGACGATAATCCTCATGATACTCCAGCGGTTACTACAGCAAACCATAGGGCGTGGGTTGAAAGTGATCATCCTTATAAACCTGCAACTGTATCAAATTACCGGTAGGTTGTAGAATATACAAAGGATGATTAAAATCTTGCATGTAGCATATATTCATAGCGTCTTCCTTTCTATGACTTTTTTCTTCAGTTTTTCTAACAGTTTCATGAATCTCTTCACCTGAAGGCGACTCTAGGATATGTACTGTTTGTGGCCTTTGCTCATGATGTTATTATTAATTTATTATTAGTATTAATCATTAAGTTACTGTTCCCCAACCTGGTGGACCTTTTTCTTTTCTTTTTTTATTGGGATTTAGCGTCCTTTCCTATCCTATTAAGGCAAACAGGACTGGTTATTTTAGCAGTTACCTGCCTATTCTAACTAGAGTGTGAAGGTCCAGATTCATTATGTGGGGCCACCATGAAATAAATTTCAGCCCGTCCAGGCCAAATTCGAACTGGCGCCTTAGTAGTCTCGAAGTTGCTAAGGTGACGTCTTAACGCTCTCGGCCACCATGGCCTCACCAACCTGGTGGGCCAGTGGATAAGTTTTGAATGATTGATAGGGGTATGTATTCATACTGAAATATTCTTGCTTGGTATATTACTTCCATTTATAGATCACTGTCATTATTGTTGTTTAAAAATATTGAGATGTTTAGCTTTTCTGAAACTTGAACATCCAATTTTTACATTATCTAAGTAATTCACTCTGACTTTTGTGCTAGTTATTGAATTCCCTTTTATTATAAAGTTAGACCATGATTTATATGGTCAATTTGTATTCTAGAAAGCTCCAAGGTTTTAAATTTTCAACAATGTTATCATGAGGATAAAAAAGATGGAAATGGGATTTACTATGAAAAACTGGTGATTAGAATCAACAGCAAAATATTTATTATTTATTTTGGGACTACATTTTATATCTGGGAAAATGATTTAATCATTCTTGTAATTGTTAAATGCTATTAGGTTATAGTACTTTATTATTTAAAATTTGACTATTGTGTGCAAAATACAGTTATTTCTATATATTTTTTTTTTCAATTTTTACCTTCTTTAGTTTTGTGATATGTATTATGGATGGAAATAGATTGAAGAATTATAAGAGATATAAAGTAATGTACTAAACTTAGTTTTATATTTATCTTAATTTAGTTTTTATATTTATAGTTATCTTCTGTTCTCAGAGTTGTTTTCTCTGAAAATGTTCAATGGATGACTTTAGAATTCACTCCTGAATGTGGCACTGCACAAGCAGAAGATTCCCTTCAACTTTATATCCCTGCTTTAAGGAATCGTAACCCAAATGAAGAGGATTCCAATCCTTATTGGCCAGTTCTTCATAAGTTCAGTAATGTTCTTACTCAATGGCCCCAATCAGCTCTGCTATTGCCAGGTATTTTTATTTTTCAAATAATTTATATTTCATAATATTAATTTCCATTAATGATAAATTGTATAATTTTATTTTAGGGAACGAGATAATATTTTCACTTGAAACTGCTTCAGACTATGTGAAAGATGATAAAGCTAATTTCTATGGCTTTAAATGCTTAGTGACAGGTTATGAATGGAGTGGTGAAACTTATGATGGATTAAAACTGTTAGAGACAGAATTAGCCTTTCTTGGAGGAATGTGCTCTGCTTCATTAATTAAGAAAGACTTAGTTTTACCTCCTTCAACAGGTAACATTATTTCTTTGTTAGCCATTAATTATATATTTTTTAAATCATTTATACTACTGATACATTGATTCAGTTAAAAAAACTGTGATCCCTTTCCTCTCTCAGAATTTATCCACAACACTTGTCAGATTCTAATGCCCAAAGAAAAAATAAAAGTTGCTCCCTGTTCTCATATTTTAGTTTTGATATTAATTCATAAAGGCTAAATTAGCTTGAACAACTCTTTCTTCTCCTTGAACAGATATTTCGGCTCTCGTGCCATTATCAGGTGCATTTCTCCAAAATCAATTAAAATGTACCTGATGATGAAATGAGAGAATAGATGGAATGAGAGAATAAAAGCATCGGTATGAGAAGGATAGAGAATTGGTGAAACTAATTTAGCCTTCATGAATTGATTCTATTAAATAATTCTTCACCTAAGAGCCTATAAAATAATAATAATAATAATGATATACGCTGTCAAATCTAGAAGCCTATTCCATTCAAATTCAGTTTACCATTAGTTTTTAAGTTTACAAAGAATCAATAAAGAATAAAATTATGATAGCTATTAAAATTTGTCTATAACATTTTTCTTGCTAATTTAAATAAAACTTGTGGTTATTCACTCATTGTTTTAGTTAGTACTTATCAATTACCCCATTGTTCTACAGAAAAAAACAACACTATTTGTGTTTTGAAACAGCTCATTTTCAAAAATATTGTGTTCATAATTTTCTATTTATTTGATTTTTCCTTTTTAAATGAGCATCAGCAATCCGTGGTCTTCATATTTATCCACATGTTCATCTAAAATAACAAATGTCTCATGACTACAGCACTTCATTTTCAGCTGATGAAGTGGAAGAAGATTTGGATGTTGTTGAAGAGCTAGCACAACAAGTGTATCTAAAACATTCTTCTCTGCTTGGAAAAGGCTTCGCTCTTGCAAATCCCCTCTCCATCAATCAAGCATTAGATGGAATTCTTCCATACAGGTAAGTGATATTTTTCGTTATTTTAATCAGTACATCCAGACTTCCTGTAAATACCAATCATACCAATTCTTCATATAATGTGTGTTAAATTGTTTTCTACAAGAATATATCCGAATTTATGTATATTTTTAATTTTAATACAGTATAGATTTCAGCAATATTTTCCTAAAATGTTGATCTTAACGGGACCAGTCTTTCAATGAAATAATATCCTGGTTCCTGTCCAAAGATTTAATTTATAACAGACATGTAGGTTATACATATATTTATGTGTTTAGTGTGTAGGCTGAGGTAGTGTTCGTGATAAGCTCATTTTGATAGGTCAATAATCGTGTATTTAATTTTCTTTGGGTATGTTAATTTCATTTGTTGCAAATGACAGCCATCTTAGTTGAGCTTTTAACTACTTCGACTATAGGCCTTTATTACCAAGAATACTCTTAAGGTGTACTTTATTATCCTGACTCTCTATGTTTTTCCTGTAACAGTATTTTGGCTTCTGTTTTAGACATTAGAGTTGAAGTCTCAACTCTTCTTACAAACAACCTTTTGTAAAATGGAGTATATATTCCTGATTTAGGCTATTTCTGTCTTTTTTTGAATTTTTTTGTTATAAAGTAACTGTATTGAATAATTTTTTTGCCAGCATTGATTTTATTATTCTTAATCAAATTCTTAGATGCTTAAAGATACCCACAATCTCAACTGAATGCTTATTAATATTAAACTTGAAATCATTATTTTCTTTCCATGAAAGAACCATAATTTGTTTTCCCATTAATTTTAACACCTTACTCTTTCACTCCCAACCAAACCAACAAACATTACACTGTCAACTAACTTATAGCATCATATTGTGGCTCTTTTGGGTATTCAACCAACATGAATAGGTTGCCTGAATAAACCAGTTTTCAAAATAGTATAAAACATAGACCATCTAATAAAAATTATACCATCTAATTCCTGCCCAATTGAGAACCCTGTTTAATAAAACCAAATGAACTGTCTTTATATAACTTGGATGCTCTTTATAATAACTTTGGATCTGAGATATTAGATGCCAATATGCCGTTTTCAACTAAATTTGTTTTTAAGGATTGCTTTATAAGACCTAGGGAGATAGGAAGAAACTCTTTATTAAATACTATTACCTTCCTAAATCCAGCTTCAAAGTAGTTACATGGTCTTTAGTTCTTCAATAAAGCTTAAAATTTTATTAAGGCTAATTTATATTGGGACAAGCAGTGTATGACACATCTGGCTTATGAGGCTCATTGAGGTTCTGTACCTATGAAATTCATAGAGTAGTTGATAGTGATCCAATCACTGCACCATCCCGTTGTACCATAAACTATTCCTTGCTTAAATCAGCCTTTAGGCTTTCTTTGATTGGCATTTTATTACATATCTCAGCCATTCACAATTTATGATAATCTTGCAATGAGCTTTTTCATGCAACATCCCTTCCTTTCAAAAACTTTCCAAAGTTGTCTCGTGTGTTTTGCATTTATTTAATTTTTTTTTTCTATTGACTTTTGATATCAAAATCTAGTTGAATGATATATATATACACTACTGGTCAAAAGTTTAAACCACTGGATAAATCTTTTGTATAATAAAACGAAAGATTTTTAAACTAAACATTTTTATTATAATTTCATTAAGATATGAAAGACAATATACAATCTTAAGGTATGATTTGCAAAGAATAATTGTGGAAACAATTATTTTTATTTAATCAGTCTTTTTGTTGAAAAATTCTCCTTTATTTTTAATTATGGCTTTGGCAACTCAAGACATCCTTTTAATGAGTTAGTTTAATTTTTCGAAAGTCAAATTGTCTCAACAATTTTGCTGAACCTCAATAAGATGTGTTGAGAAGTTGGAGCATTTCTCACACTTGTCTATTAAGTCCTTCCTCCAGGAAGTCGATTGTTTTGGGATAGTGAGACTATGCTGGCCACTTCATAATATTTATGATTTCCTCTTCTACTTTTTCTTTTAAAAAACATCTACACAACTCAGAAGTGTGTTTGGGATTGTTGTTGAGCTCCATGCTGAAATTTGAGCCAATTAATTTAAATCCAGAAGGAATAGTATGATCCTTTAAAATACTCAAATATTTTCCTTTGTTTAGAATACATGGATTTGGGTGATTTATTCTTGTCCGTAACCAAAAAACCAGCCACAGAGGAGGACAGAACCTCAACCATGCATTATAGTGGGCACAAAACACTGAGGAGCAAATTTCTTGACGAATTGTTATTCTGCAATCTGAACCAAATCCTTAAATCTGGGATCGTCTGCGCACTGGTAGCTTTTCAGCAGAGAATTACCCCATGGTTGGATTTTGAGCCTCTTATTTCTTCTTTACAGGGCCAGATTAAGGTATATTAGAGCTCCTAGGCAATACAAATGTTGGAACTCCTCTTTCCTTTTTGATTCAATTCATTTTATTGCATAAACAAAAATAGATAGTGTAGTAAAATATTGAGTTATCCGTATCTATTTTACTACTACTTTTTATCTACCCTGTTCACTTCATAGGTAATGACAATGATTGTAATGTAATGCAATTTATGCAATATTCGCAAATAAAGAAAATAAAATAAAGTTATAACAATGATTTATTTTCGATAAATTTAACTGTTAATCATCATTAACAGTCTGAAATTCACTTTTATAAATTTGAAAAACTGTAAATATTTCGAAAAACTTCATCCAATTGATGGCCGCAATGGCTGAACAAAAAATATAGTGCAAGATAGTTGATACTATGTATCGAGCGAAGTGGAAAATCTCCCAGTATTCTTTTTCATGCGAAACTAACAGATTTAAATCAGTGCTGCCAACCTAAATAATGAAGGTGCTTGGAATTAATTTGGAATGAGTTCTGAAATAATATAGAAACATTGCTGAGAGATGTAGCCTTAGGACAGTTGTCTATGTCTGTCAGTGTTATTGAGTTTTATTTAAGGAAAAAATAAGTATGTACATTATTTTGTGAAATTGTTATTTCTTAAAAAATAAATCTAAAATCATTGTAAAGCAAATTAAAACTACTTTGATTTTTTGGGGCCCATAGGCAGTTGCCTTCATTGCCTATATTGTTAATCTGGCACTGCTTCTATACTGATGCTACTAATTTTATATGAGACCAAATTTCATTCAAAGTTAACTGATATGACTGGCAGTTATTAATTAATTTATTTATGTTTTTGGATATTGTATTGTTTCCATTTGGTTACAGGCCAGACTCCTTGCATTCCTATTTCACCTACTATATCATCATCTTATTCCCCACCGTCTTTCCATCCTTGTAATCATTTCAAAACAGCCCATTTTAGGCTGATTAGCATTAAAATTACCATGTGACCTTGCCTGGCTAAATCTATTATGAAGATAAATTACAAAAATTTGTTTGATTTTTTATTCAGAAACAAAATCGTAGAACATCTTCTTACTTTTATATTGATGTATTTCATGTTTCCTGAAAGCTGCATAAGAGAATAATTGATTAAGATAAACAATAATGGACAATACTCTGCCATACAATGATCCTCACAGTATTTATCATTTGATGGGGTGAGAATGCAAGGGATAAAAGTGACGATTTAATAATATTGTGAAAACGCATTTTAAACTCAAAACATTTTGATAAAATCTAAAATGTTTAAGTTTATATCATACTTGCATCATATAGTTCTGCTGTATATCTCTTGGATATTGAGCAATATTGCTTTTAAAAACATTATATATGCTTTTACTATCTATGCACACTTAACTCTATCTTTGAAAAAAATCATTTGTATTTCTCACCCTCATTTAAGTTTAGTCTGATATAACACAACAAGATAAGAGTAATTAAATCTAAATGTGGATTGTAAATTTCAAATGATACTTTGAGCTATAAACTTTTTCGGTACTTTCTGCAAAACTGCTCTTTCACATAACATCAGCGATTATATCCTTGTTGAAACCTTCACATCCTACTTTTTATATTAATCTTGCCTATATCAGACCTTAGACTTTTATTTCAACCTGCTCTCAGAATCCTACTATTAAACTAGCCTTTTCCTCTGCATTGACCCGGTATTTCATTCCGTAGTCTTCCACTCATTATGCTTACTCTCTAAATACCTGATTAATTTTTTATTACCGGTTATTCAGATAAAATTTTAGTCTCCATTCAACATACCATGTTGAAGTATTTTACATATCTTCCTACTTATAGTGAATATAAATAATCTGTTAAAATTAAAAAACTGTATAATAACTCATACATATTAAGTGTATATTAACTCATAGATATCTTAAGTAATATTACTGGTATTGGTGGGGGAACCTAGTCTTGCAAGTGGCCTTTTGGTTGTTTTTTGCCAACCCTTGAAGGCTACCTTTAGGTCGGCGCCGCACACTATTCAGAGTGAGAGTGTCAAGATTTATTTCTCAGGACTGCCATGAAATAAATATGAACTGACCGAGGTGAGAATCGAACCCACAACATTCCGATCCGGGCACTCTGAGACCCTCGTCCCAAAGTGCTTGGTCATCACGTCACCGTAAATTGATATTGGATTATAATATATGAAATGATATGATATACTATCTAAAAATTTGAAAAGTGCAGCCTAACTGGCTAATTTTATATTATTGATATGCCATGAGTGCAGCAGGTGTACTTATTAGTTCATTTATTAATTATGAATGTTCCAACATTCCAAGTAGAAATGTTTTCTGCTTTTACCAACCAGATGTTTGTTATGTTAATGACCTTTAAGCCTTGAAAAAAAAAATATCAGTAAATTACTCTATATTAAATGCAAATTCATTTTGTCCATATGTTTTCTATTAAAATAAATCAAACTTTTATTAATTAGAAAATTTCAAATCTGTTGATTTTGTCCTGTTTACATTTTGTTTCTCTATCTCCAGAGAGCCACTAGGTATTGAGTTTTATTTTTGGCCCATTTTCCCCACAGCGTTGGCGCTCTCTCTCCTTTCATTTTCTTTAATTCGGCTGTATGTATAACCTGGAATGGCCTCTGTCAGCCATCTTGTATTTCTCTTTATGGTGTCACTACAAGATTTTTCCTGATTCTCTCATTTTGGATTCATTTGTTTAAAAACTGTCTACAACCCTCAGTCCCATGTACAAAATTTTATTCTTTATTTAATCTTGATCCCTTTTTGCTGAAATTATTTTCACCAATCATTGATCACTTCACATAGCATTTCTGCAGTTCACCTTTCTCTAAATATGGAAAGACCTGCACACTGGGACAGGTATCAAGCTTTAGTGACCCACAACTGATTTTGGCATCCTAGTGATTTTGCTAACTTAGTATCATACATTAGCTTAATGAAAGAAGAAGCATCATGCTACTTTATATACTTAAACAAACTACAATGGTCTTGGCTAATTCCAATCAGCTCATTGATTTCTTTTGGAATTTGATATAAACACTTTTTGATAATAAAGTAAATAAATAATGGCTTTAATGATCATATTTTCAAATTTGTTCATTAGAGTTAATGGCTGCTGTCAGAAATGTCAAATATACTCTTCTGATAATCTTTCTCTTATTTTCATTATGGTTATTATTTTACCTTATAGTCTTTACCATTAGTTTGTCAGTTATTAAGTCTGCTAGTTCTACCTCAATATTTTCTTTGCACTATTCTCAATAATGCCCATATATGTAGCCAAATGCCATTCTAATTGTGGAAATGTGTAAAATTCCCATTCTTATAGATGTTAATAATATTTTTTTCTTATCATTCTTTCTGGAAACAGATCAAAGTTTTTCCCTATCCAAATATACCATCTCTATTCTAGTATTCTTTTTCCTCAGATACCAATTTTTTTCTTCATTCCTTATGTTTCAAATTTGCTTGTATATCTGTCCTGTAAAGGTCTTTACAACATTGAAGGCAGCTCTTGTATTTTCCTAGCTGTCCTCCATTATTTTCCTAAATCCTCCCAGACTTGCTTCTTAGATTGTTTAATCACCCTTGTAGCTTCAATACTTTTTCTAACTTATTCCTGCCATTATTTTCTTCTTTATACCTATGGTGATCTTTCCAAGTTAGTTTCTTCACCATAACTTATTTGAAGTTACAACAAGAAAATAAAACATATTGATACTATGTTTATTTTCGTTTTTATTAATTTATCTTAAAGATTATTAGTAATAATAACAATAATAGAGTGGTTTAATGAACTCATAACTTTTATAATAATAGTCTCAATGAATTAGCTTTAGTTATTTCCCTCTTGTTACTTCCATAATTGTGAATTATAGTTAAATATCCTCAATACTAAATATGAAGTCTATAATAGTAATAAAAATATCTGTAATAGCCTGTTTTTCTGAAACTATACTCAACTAATCTCGTTCAATTAACTTATTTTTTAAAAAATGATGAAACACTTAGTGCAAGGAGAATACATAGATACTTAGCCCACTTAAGGCTGAAATGAAGTAATCATTAGCAGACTGTTGAAAAATGGGATATATGTATTAATTGATACATTGAAAGAAAAGTCTTTCATTTGATAGCCAGTGAGACCTGGAATCAAAGATAACCAATATCAAAACGAAAAAAACAAAAATTAATAAAGAAATTTCTTGAATCTGGATCTTATGATATGGAGAAAAAAAGGTTAAGATGTGCTACTGCTTGGAAGAAGTCAGTGACTTTCTACACTTATCGTGGATCTCACAGTAATTGACAAGAGGTCCAGAAACAAGATGAATGGATACAATAAAAAAGCATACTGCATAGCTGTAACAACTAATTGTAATGAAATATCCTAAAAGATAGAGCTGACTGATTATGGTGGTGTTCCTAGTGCTGAGTGGGGCTAGTGATCTCAGGTTTATGCTTTTTGTAATTGTGGAGTTTCTAAACACTTGTTGTTTTGCATGATAGGTCCCTCTGCTTTATTCAGATACCAATTTTTTATTTCAGCTTTTTACTCGTTTTGGAAAAGATGGTAAAAAAAATATTTGTTCAAGCAATTGTTTGAAATAAATTCTTATTCTTTAGCAGCAGGAAATTCCAAAAATCTCTAATTCAGTATTTACAAATAGGTCTGTCTCTTGTATTAATGGCCAATGCTTTTTTTTGTTTCATTTTTTTTTTTTTTTTTTTTTTAATTTGGTAAATGCCATCAACTAGTTTCCTCTGAAGCCATTTTTGTACTTCATATCACATTTAATGTAAATTTTTTTCTACTTATAATAATAAGTTTATATTCAAATATTATTTTAAAATTTTATATATATATATATATATATATATATATATATATATATATATATATATATATATATATATATACTTACTGTAATTTTTTTATTAGGGTAATAAAACACAGACATTAACAATGATTTATTTACAATGCTTGGTACAAAATAAAAGTCTGTTTATCCTACAAAACAATTTATTTATTTTTTAAGTGATTTTTTTAGTCTTTTTTATAGCAATATACATTTTTTATTATTTAAAGTATAAACACTTTAAAAACCACTACATTAAAATTCCTTCACCTTTCCTCCTATGACTATTCAATGAGTGGTCCCTTTCTGTGTTGTCCGTATATTTAATTAATTTATAGCATTTGCTTAAGAAAGGTCACTTTATTTTTCCATTTTGTACAATCTTAATATATTTATTATACATAATATTTTTGGTATTTCTTAAGCAATGTTATAAATTCCATCCATTTTTGTTTGTTTTTTACTCTAATACAAATCTTTGGTTTCCATTTAGACCAAGTTATTTACATTAAAAATAAACTTGAGGAAAATAACAAGTTAACAATGGAAAGAATAGTGTTTTGTTCAAAACTTAATAAAATACTGGACAGACATTTTATAAATGTCACTTTTATGTTGTGCTGATATTGAGCACTTTCCATTTAGCACTTTGCAATATTTTTTAAATTCTTTTCTGAAACTTAAAACTAATATCTGCTTTTAAAGGCACATAAATTCTTCAAATATTACTTATGCCTTTGCTTTTGAGATCACTGTGCATCTATTTACAGCTAGAGGCATTGCATTATAAAGATTGGTTAATCGCTTGTGGCGGCACATATTCTTTAATTGGTTCTACACATTCTGTCATCACATTTAATTCAGTTTCTCTATATAGTTTGCGTTCTGGTATAACTATGATATGATTACTTGTTGAAGATAATACTGACAAACGGTTATTACCATCATTTGTTGGTACATTCATGTACCTCTTAGCATGTTTTCTGAAGAGCCAGAACCCAATAGAGCAGATACAGAGAAGAGAAATCAAAACCACTATCAAAATGGTAACTATCAAATAAATTCGTGATGTATTTGAAGTACAATTTTTTAGTTGATATTCAAATAATGTTACATCTTGTTTGCCTTTTAAGCATCGCATAAGTTTGTCGAAGTTCTTAGGTGTTTGACCTGCAGAAAATTGGACTAGTTTAGTTGACCATGCATTTAACTCCGTACATGCACATGGTCTGTTTATTACTATTTGGTCTATTCTGGGTTTTATTCCAGAGGTGTTAAATAATAATGCATGTTCTTCAAACTTATCGAGTGTATTATTTTCAAAAACTAATTCTTGTATTCCTGAAATATCTATTGATCTTGGATCCAAATTAATCTTTACAAAGGCTCCACGGGCAGTGTAGTGAAATATATTGTCATCAATAAAGATAGGTCCTTTCGTCGTTATATGAAATGCCTCGCCTTCCAACTGTGAAATAGTACACGACCTTAGACGAAAAACTTTAGGTTCAGTTATTTTCAAAGCACTGCTTTGGATAATACCAAAATTTACATTTTCAAACTTTAGATCATTCATTACTTGTACAGCATTCATTGAATAAGTCGGGAGAGACCCTATCCTCCCCCCTTCTACAATAAATGTATTTAGAATAAATTTTTTGAAAGCCTGTGGAACAATTGTTTCAATATTGGAATTAGAAATTTCAATTTTTTCCATCCGTGCAATATTTGCAAAAGCTAAGGCTTTTATCAATGAAATATGTACTCTTTGTAAAGTTATTGAGTTTATGTGACCTTTAAAGACCTCTGAAGGTAAAGTAGATATGGAACTGTTTGATATAACTATGTCAATACCTGGATGAATATAACTATCTAAATTCTGGGTTGTGTCCCAGTAAAATGCTTCTTCATCCAACTGAAGTTGAGCAATGTTTGTTAGGGTAATTCTTCTCAATGGGGTTATGTTTTTTATACTTCTCTTGGTTATAACAACTGTTGCACAGCGATTAATTTCTATCGAACCTAATGTGTTTGGTAAGTAGTCAAATCCTGTTGCCTGAAGTGTGATTTCCTGTAAAAAAAAAAAAATATATATACTGTATTAAAAAAAATATATAAAATTAACTACTTTATGTTTACATGCTTTTATGATTATGCATATTTATTCACCTATGTTATAAACCAGTATTATATTGTTTCGATGTATTATCTAGTTCAATAGTATACTGAAAACCTAATTGATTTTATATTTCAAGAAATTTTCCTTCTCTCTTTCTTGATAATTTTAGTTAGTTTAGTTAAAAACTAAAAATTTTAATATTTAGCATACCTAATAATAACCTACTGTGTATAACTATACTAACAATGTACAACTATACTTAAAATGTTAACTCAGGTAATTATACTATACCATTAGAATCACTGTGGACACTGAAGCAGGTATTACAATAAAAAGTGATACAGGCAGCAGGCCATATTTTTATGTGATGCTTGCCAGTAATATTTTTTTAAATTTAAACTTTAGCCATGACCAGTCAGCATTAATAACTATTAATTTTTACTTATGAATTCTTCAGTTTCATCATATTTCAAATAAGAGCCTATAAGAGCCTCATTTCTAACGTTTTAAGGGGCTCAGAGACCATTTCATTTAATCTTATAGGTCTTAATCCCTTAATGAATAGTAAATAGCCTTACAAATATTTATTTTATAATGAAAGAATCCATCTTTTTGTTTTTATCTATATTATATCTACTATTTACATTACTTTTTGAAAAATTATTCCTCTAATCTCACTCAAAATGAATCGTTGTGGTATTCCTCTAAAATATGATACTGTTCATTGATCAGTTTGTCTTCTACCCAAGGCACAATGATGGCCCAATGGCTTCTTTGCAATGCTAACATGAGAGAACAATGAAAGAGGCACTAACTTTTATAGGCTGATGATGAAAGGGTTGTCCAGTTTAATCAAAGCCAGTTCAGCCCCTGACCATTGTCCTCTTTGTCTGTGCTTGCATCACAAATATCCATTTTAGCTATAGCTTTACCAAGCCTATTTCTGTATAAGGTTGGAATTTCAAGGCATAGAAAATTCTCAGTTAACATCTATAAACTTTGAATTGAAAAAATATCTCTCATTTATAAATGAAGCAACATTGGATCGTGCTGTATACCTACTCCTTTAACTTTCTTTTATCCCCACTTATGATTAATTTAAATTTTTTACCTACTGTCTTCTTTTAGCAGTTTATTTAAATTTAAGTTTTTAATAGAAATTTAAAAGTATCCAAGTCGAATATTTATTCCCATACTCCTTTCTTTCTTTTTTTTTTTACCCTAAAATCTATTTAAATTTTTTTATTTCTGTATATATGTATGTATATAGGTATTGGATCAATGTTTTGGACTTAAGGGACTCTTTTAAAATGTTTATTAAGTGAGATGTCGACAAAAAATTATCGATTACCATACTTTCTTTATCTTAGTTGTGGAAGTAATTCTGAAATTACTTTCTGTTTTTGGTTAGGTTCTGTTGGTAGCCATGTTTCGTGATTGTGTATTTTTTAAATAAGGATCTGTTTAAAATTCTAATATACTATTTATCGTTGGTCTTTTATAGTCTTTGGTACTCATAATTTAGCCAAGGGCCAAGATAAGTGTCACCTGTGGATTCTGGCACTCTGAGGGATCTGCCTGGCCCCTCCGAACATTTTTGAAAAAGAAATAGGTACTGAGAAGTGAAAAAAAATATAAAAAAAACGAAAGCTTATAATCATTTTGCCAATCAGATACCTTAAATTAATAATAATTAGTATTAAACTATGATTAAAATTAAAACTAGTGTTTACACTTGGGTGGTATTTGACAGACGATAATCGATAGTCGATTATATAAATTAGTCACGTTCTTCTTAAATATTAAGAATTAGAGAAAAAAAACCATGATTTTTTTCGGTAAAAAGTAGATGAACTTAATTTTGATTTCCATGAATCTCCAAATTTCTCCCAAACTATATTGTTTCATGAAGTGTATACGTACTTGAGTGCATTAAACACTAGGAATATGCAGTAGCATCGTTTTGTTAAGCGCTCAAGGAAAAAAAGTAATTTTTTCCAATGGAAAACTACGTTTCGAAAGGCATCAAGTGAGATTACGTCAGTATCTAACTATATAAGTATGAATGGTCTTTCTGTTGGCTTTACTGATAAAGAGTATTAAATAGGAATTTAAAATTTATATTATCGGTTACTTGTTTTATCTTCTTTATCGAAGTATTTACGTTTCAAAAAATGAAAATTGATTCTTATTATTAACATTGACTAATTAATTATGAAATAGTTAAAAAAAATTCTGTTTTCTTCTTATAAAAAAACCCGGTGAAACTCGATTTTTTTTTCCATCATTAAATGACAAAGCTAATCTTCCCACATCACGCTTCATCCAATACTGTTTGCCGTCTTTCTATATCCTCTCTTGGCCGATGTCTTCCCATTTTTCTGCAGATTCTGTCTAGCTCTGAATGCTCCTCCTAAGTTTGTCACAATCATGTTCCATATAATGAGATTATACCTGCCACTCTTCAGTTCAAATACTAGCTGTTTCTTTAAGATACAATGTGACCATATTTCAATCCTAGAAGATTGCAACTGGTGATAGTTGTAATAAGGTCTCATCAAGCAAACGAAATATATATTTAAATATATATATATATATATATATATATATATATATATATATATATATATATATATATATGTGTGTGTGTGTATGTATATTTATTTAGCAATTGCCTTCAAAGTCAAGTATGCCGAACCCGAAGGTTTGTGTGTATTTCTTACATTCTGTATCATTTTTATTTACTATATATATATATATATATATATATATATATATATATATATATATTTACTTTTTGTAAATATATATGTATATATAAAACAATCTTTTAAAAAATTTATAAGTGCAGACAAATTGAATGTATATTTTTGAACAACCCAGTTTATTTTCCGTCATTCTGCTATGAAAAAATGTGATTTTTAAAACACTTTTAAACACCAGTGGCTAATGGATTGAATGTCCTTGTTTTCGATTCTCGAAGCGGTTTCATTTTCTATTCAGTTCAGCCTTCGGAATTGGTCGAGTGCTGATAACGAATTGATAACAGGTTGATCTCCTCTCGTTCCATTGAAGCTTTTAACTGCTGGATATTTTAGATAAGTATAGTGACCTACCTGAAGAAAGAATGATTGTGAGAATATACTAAGTAGAAAAATCACCATTAGGAGATCTTGATGATTGGAGCTGATTTCTTAAAATTCTTGTTCTTTGAAGAAGAATTTTTTTCCCACAATGTACAAAATTTTTAACCATTCTAACCATATTCGTCTACCCTAAGCAAGTGTTACGGCACTTCACATAATACGTCAAAACTCTCAAGAAGATTAAGCCTGGCGACGGTTACCACCCAGTGCTGCCAAGCAGGAATAATTATGTAATTGAATTAAATTATGTATTTGTGTAATTTCTTATGCCTGCAACACTGGGATAACCAACAATTACCTGGCCAGGCATTGTGATAATTAAGTGCTAACGTGGTGGGCATTTAAGTTTGGTGAACAACGTTTTATAAGTGTAGATAGTTTTTTTTTGGTAGAACCTTTTTCTTTGTTTGTATCATTGCAGCCAGTAGAAGTTTTTTTATTCATTTATGACTTTTATTTTCAAGCAAGTATACTTATATTTTCAAAACAAGTTTGTTTTTATTTCAATATATGAACTTTTATTTTTTATATCGTTTATATTATTACTAACAAAGCTCCTTTCATCCTTCAAATTGGTCATCCCGACGTGATGTCCCCAAGAAGGAGCTGAGTTAGTCGCCTGGAGCCAATGTTAGGATCACAGCATCCTGGAGAGCCGACCAAGAACTGTGGTTTTGTCAAGCGGAGGCCATTTTTAACACGTCAAAAATTACAAGTTCGCGAATTAAATTCCAGTTGGTGGTGGCGAACTTGGAATTTGAAATCTTGAAGCAGAGTCAGATTTAGTTCAAAATTATCCGAAAGAACCATATGAGGCCCTCTGGGCCCGGCTGATTTCCATTTATGCCGAGTCCGAAAACCAATGGATTAGAAGATTGTTGGAGGATAAACACCTCACCGACGGAGAACGACCTTCAAATTTTTTAAATGAATTAAAGAGGCTGGCAGGAAGTTCCGTCTCTTCCGAATTGCTCCGCACCATGTGGCTTAAAGCGCTGCCAGAAAGGATGCATGCTACATTGGTAGTAACCTCAGGGACATCCCTCGACAAACTTGCAGAGATTGCGGACCGCATCGCCGAGGTTTACGAGCCGAGGGTTAGCTAAGTAAACAACACACAACCCTGCAACTCTTCTTCAGTTTCACACCTCGAGGAGATGATACAGAAACTGGGCCTGAAGGTCAGCGAACTCAAGAAACCGAGGACGAAGTAAAAGATTCAGATAAAGAACTATTTCTAGAAGCTATACTGTATCATTAGGTACTAATACAGCATATGCTGCCGTTTCTTAATTGTTGTTCATATATATATTTATTAGGTTAACCTGGATAATAGATATGACTGTCCTAAACTCCGAGAATTATCTATTGATAGCAATCAAATCCGATATCTTTTTATTTTGGAAAACTGAAATTTATGTATGATAAAAAAAAAAACTATACCATTGCAATCCATGAAAGGTCCTGGGTTTAATACTTAGGATGCACTATAGGCCAACGGTTGGGCAGGGAGTTGATTTTACCAAGATCATACTCGCCAGGTTTTTCCCCAATTCCCACAGGATCGATTCACGTCTGATAATAGAATAAATTATAATAAATAATCTATAAATACCTATAATTATATGTGATATTTATCTTCCTACTTTGATGGATTTTTTAAAATACATATAATTATTATTTTAAGGGGTTTAAACAATATGTTAATAGTAGGTGTTAAGAGGTGCTTGGCCGATCATACGTAAACTTCATTTTCTTTTGTTCTCTAACCCTCCTTTTAAGTTTGTATGTTTTCTTTTAATTTATGTAAAAGCAGAACAACAACTACTCATCTTCATAGGATATTTTGTCTTCCAAAACCACTTCTGAAAACTTATATTTACTCATAGGTACTTGCAGTTACACCTTTTTTCGTATCGTGGTTACGTTTTAAGGAGTCTTTGATTAGAATGTCTGTACTTCAGATTTTACATAAGTTTTAATAGACTGAATTGATAATATTAATGAAGCTGCTTACTAACTTCAGGGAACTGTGTGATCACACTGAGTGATCACCGTTGTAGACCCCGGAAAACATTACTATTAAACTTATTTTAAAAAAATCATGAAACATCGTGTGTGGTATCAAATTACAGAAAATTGCAGGCTAAAAAATAATATGATATTATTTTAACAAATAATTAACAAAATGGTGGTCGAAAAACTGAAAGCTTTGCACTGTTGGAAACCTAAAAGTTTCGCTAATTTTTCATTAAGTGCTCAATATTTTGAAAACTACCAACCTCGGAAAAGAATGCGCCCCTTTTTCTAAAGTAAAGTAAATTTACTAAAATTTGAGCCCTAATATAGCTCTTTCTATTCTCTAGTTCCCGAGAATAAAAAAAAATATTTTTGTTTTATTTCCCCAAGCCAAGAAATCACCATTTTATGAATTCATTTTGGAAAATATCATGGAAACTGTTCTTCCTACGAAAACTACTTTATTATAAACTAAATAAATCATTATAATTACTTTATAGTGCATTTAACTAGCTCCAACTTGAGTACTTCTGTAAAAATACATTCACAGAATGGTGATTTCTGTTTTGTTTTTTTTAGTCGTATTTTCCTCGAAAAAAATAGACTATTGCAGTGGGTCGAAGGTCGGCGGTGAGCTGCGGGACTGCGTTTTCTATCCGTTTCATAACCTGTAGAGCACGATTATGGAAGTTTTGGAGATGTCTATATATATATATATATATATATATATATATATATATATATATATATATATATATATTCTCGTTACATTTTAGCACCTCCAATGGTCCCCTTTGGGTCGAATGAGCTGAAATTTGGTATGTAGGACTTTCTTCTAGGCAGAACGATACCATTAAAGAATGGATAAATTGCAGTCAAAATTTCGGTAAATCTACTTGTTGGGGTGAGCGATGTTATAAAACAAACATATGTCTCGACCCCGTTTCTACTAACGCCTGTCTTTGAGCACAAAAAAAAAAAATGAAATTTCGGCGTTTTTTGCGCATAGCTCCATCATATTAGTTTATAGGGCTGAAAATTTGTACGTGAATTGGGCTGGTATTAGGGAAGTATCTTTTGGGAGTCTCAGTTTTTTCTTACTTCCCTGTTTTTATATTTTTTCTTAACGTGAAAATACGACTTTAGTGACGGAGTTCTACTGCTCTCGGATTTTCTTTTAAATGTTCTAAAAACTTTATCTCGGAAACTGTTAGATGTAGAATGTCTATTTCCACTCAAATTGGAGCTGGTTAAATGTACAATAAAATTACTTTATGATGTTAATCTTCGAAGGAAAACAGTTTCCATTATATTTGCCAGAATAAATTCACAAAATGGTCCTTTTAAGCTTTTTTTGAAAAAAAAACTTAGAAAAATACTTTATAACTACGGTAAGACCGTGTACAGTGCATTTTTTGAAACATCTTATATCGGGAATTAATAGACGTACTGCTGTCTATTACTACTCAAATTGGATCTAGTTAAATGCACCATAAGGTAGTTCATGATGATTATCTGCGTAGGAAAAACATTTTCGATTATATTTGCCAAAATACATTTAAAAAATTTTGAATTTCCTCATTTCTCGGAGATTTTTTTTTTCTCCTTCATCTCGGGAACTATTAAACATGAAGAGCTCTATAGGGCCTCACATTTTAGAAAATTTAATTTAATTTAAAAAATATTATAATGTTTTTAGCCTATGATGTCCCATAATGTTTTTCCCTTCTTTGGTAGTTTTCAAGATAATGAGCACTGAATTAAAAATGAGCGAAAATTTTAGGCTTCAACCAGTGCAAATTTTTCAGTTTTTCGGCCACAGTTTTGTTATTTTTTTTAAAACCAATATCATAGACTTTTTTAGTATGAATTTTTCTGTAAATTGATATCACACACGATTTTTTTATAAATTTTTTTTCAAGATGGCGCCCAAAACACATTAGCACGTTCGGATTTTTCTAGTATTTTAGTATGCCAAAAAGATACCATTAAAGAACTAAAATTCAAATCCCGTCTTTGTGGGAGTTAATTCCACCTTCATCCTATTTTTTCCATATATTTTCTCTCCTGCATAACGCAACATGAATTAGGGAAAACAAAAATTGATTCAGCCAGAATCAATGAACCAGTCATCGATTCTCGACTCAGGAGTGAGAAAGCAGTGAATGGATATCTAAGAGACGGAAATAGTACGCATTATATTAGATATTAATTTCCTGAATAATAAAACGAAAACTAAAGGCCGTGACCTCTCGTAGTGCCGTATCGACAAAGATGCTTATCTTACACCTTTCCGTAAGGCATACTATCCGATTAAAAATACAAAAAAAATTAAAGAAAATAAAAAATAAATAAAATTAAATTAAATTAAATTTAAAAAATAGTCTGAATAGCACTTCTTCTTATAACAGCTTTTAAATTTAAGATGATTTAATTTTTATTTATCCATCTTTTAAAGAATCAAAAACCTAGGATAAAATCGCTCAACTATATACTTTGAATTTAATTTGTCAAAAGATTAATAAACAATATTATCTTAGGGGAAGGTAGAATATAAACTTATTTGACAATAACAACAATAATTTTATGATAGTTTGGTTACCCAAAAAATTTTAATTAAAAATGAAAATAATCACATCAAGTAAACTATGATACAGAATGTAAGAAATACGCACAAACCTTCGATTTCGGCGAGTTTGACTTTGATGACAATATCTTAGTTTAACAGCTAAATTTGACAGCAATCGATTGAATAAAAAAAAAAGTTTTCCATTTTTTTAAATTTCATTTTTCATCAAATTACAGAAAAAAATCATGCTAAAAAAGTCTATGATAATGATTTAAAAAAATAAATAACAAAATGGTGACCGTAAAACTGAACTCTTTGGAAACCTAAAATTTTGGCTCATTTTCGTTCAATGCTCAATATATTGAAAACTATAAACCACCATAACCATAACGACAAAAGCATTATTGAACATCATAGCCTAAAAATATAATCTTTTTTAAAGTAAAATAAATTTTCTAAAATTTGAGCCCTAATAGAGCTTTATGTTTACTCGTTCCCAAGATAAAGTTTTAAAAAAAATGTCTCCAAAGAACAAGAAATATGTATTTTGGCAAATATCATCGAAACTATTTTTCCTACGAAGATAATCATCATAAACTGCATTGTGGTGCATTTAACTAGCTCCAATTTGAGTGGCAATAAGCATCTATACGGCTTATAGTTCCCGATTTATAGACTTTTAGTTTCCCAAAAGATTTTTTTTCCTCCAAAAAAACGAGAAATCACCATTTTGTGAATGTATTTTACAGATGTCTATCGCCATTCAAATTAGAGCTAGTTAAATGCACCATAAAATAGTGCGCTTTTTCATGATTTAAAAAAAAAATCAAGATGGCGTCCAAAAAAATCACACTTTGCTTAATTAGATTTTTCTAGACTTTTATTTTGTCAAAAAGATACCAGCAAATTGATAAAAAATTGAAATCCCGTCTTTGTGAGAATTAGTTCCACCGCGAAACCTTTATCTCCTCTACTAACAGGAGAGATTCGGGTACTCGATGACGGATTCTGAGTAATTCTCAAGTGGTTTATTCGCATTCTTCGTATGGTTTATGACACCACAACCATTAACAGGAAATTTAGGGGCTTTCTAAGGTTTTATTTTGGACAACAAAATCAAACAACGAGCCCTCGAATTATATACAAAATGGAATAATGTTCATCATAGTCATTGTTGAAGGAATGCAAGTACAAAATAGCCTGACGGTGCGATACCGAGCTCACAATGGTATCTGAGAATCCTCAGCGGGCCTTTGTTGGGAGCCTTGGCTGGTGCTGAGCGTGCATGTTTATCACGTCCAGATTAAACATTTATCCAACTCCTTGCCTATTAAACGATATGCGTTGTGGCTTTGACCTTTATACTGTCCTCAAATATTTTTTTAAATATTTCGGGAAATCGATTTTTTTGAATTTGAAAATTGTTAGACTTGATCTTTCACGTAACAACGAGAATAACTTTTTATGATATATTTTTAGCAACGAGAAGCATCGCTTAGGTCTAGTATGTTTATTCCAATTAAATCTTATATTTTATTAAAGTTTCATAAAACGGATACAAATCGTCATATATGACATATATATATGATATACAAATCATCATATATACCTTATGATGAATGATAATTAATTTAATCGTCATTATTTTCATTGTCATTTTATATTTTTATTATTTTAAAACAAAAAAATTAAAGTGAATCTTATAGGTCTACTAAAGTTTTGCTGGAAATATTAAGTGAAGATTCCAATGTAATAATAAATCTTAAATTTTAGATATAACTGTAATTTACACTCCTAGCGTACAGCCACTACCATTGTATATTATTCTACAATTTTAAGTATTTTAAAATAAAAAAATAAAAGAGAAAATAATTAAATATGTGACTACAATAATTGATCCACTTATTTACGGAATCCGTTTAACTTTAAATTTTATCATAAGTTCCGATTGTCGTGCTCACTTTAATTTAATTAATGAAAATCAATCAAGCCTATAGGACTAAACGTTGACTAGTTCTGGTAAAGTGCGGTTTTCCTTGACCAAGAAAATGTTTTTTCAGGTATTAACATATTAGCATAGAAATAGCATGACCTTCACAACGTAGATATTTCTTTTTTTTCGATTGCTGTTATTTGTCAGTTAGTTTGCTGTTCCTATATTAATAATGTTATTTTATCTTAATTTTCTAATGGTTCGATTTTAGATCTATTTGTGATAAAATATCACAAACTAGAGTAAAAGTCATACAATTATAATTTACGATGAGATAAAATCCTACCGTACACGAGTAGTGAGTGAAATAAAATCGATTAACAAATTAAAGTTCATGGATTTGAATCTTGCAGATCATCCGCATGTAATCTTTGGTATTTAGTTTATAATTCACACAATTAGGATTTTATAAGAATCAAGAACAACTGTGTAAGTAACTCACATGTGAACAAATTTTCAAGAACTTTTTTGGGTTAATTGTAGTGTGTGTGTATATATATATATATACATATATATATAAAGATCTAAAAAAAATACACACACACACATATATATATTTTCCAATTACTGATACTAGAACACTTTGGTGTACAAGTCGAAAGCCATTAAAAAAACATCCGTTTATATTATATATATATATATATGTATATATATGTATGTATGTATATTCAAATTACTGATACTAGAACATTTTGGTGTACAAGTCGAAAGCCATTAAAAAAACATCCGTTTTCCCGAAAGATGCTTAGCAATGAAATTTTTTTTTCGGTTCGAAGAAATATAATGAGGTTATGCCTGACCTCTTCAATGCTTTAGATCAATAGATTATTGATGACTAGTAATTATTCAGAGTATTTTTATCATTCATCTACTATTAGGCTTCTATATTTAAATTTTTAATGATTAAAATAAAAAAACAAATCATATAATTTCAGATATGTTTTTGGGCCAATATATTTTTAATCTTTTACAACTTTTAATAATTTCCTTAGAGACATCATACTTCGGCTAGAAACAAATTACCCTGCAGACCATCGTTGATTTGATTAAAAAAATAAAATGAGTAACTCAAAAAAAGGTTCCATAAAAAGATGCCCAAAGGCAGCTATTAAAACACCGGGAATCGAATAGTAATCTACTCCTTAAAATTTATTTTTATCAAAAACTATTTCAGATACCACAAGTTGATGATGATGCTTTCAGAGTTTGGATGTTTTAGGCTAGGCATTTAGGCCTTGAAGAGTTTATCTGAGATTGGTAGGTTTTTGTTTCCTATTTTATTTTGAAATTAATGGATTCCTTTTTGTTTTGTTTTTCTCTGTTTGTTAGATTGAACTTAGAAGCCTGGCATCGACGAATTCATCTATGTTTTTTGTAGGTATGTCTGTTGTTTTTTTAAAGCATAGAAAAACATTCATATTTATGTATAATAAGATAAGAATCGAAATTCGCTGAAACGAATAAGACAAACTAAAAATGCCGGTTATGAATGTACTTCAAGAAATACGTATTAAAAGTGATACGTTTCATATTCAAGTTTATCGTTGTAGGGCATATGTGAATGATGTATGGGCTATGAGAATTTACAATCTTTGTCGAGTTCCTTCAAGAGATGTGCCTTATTTTCTTTTCGAGTAAATAAAAACGTCTTGGTCATAAAATTCTCTTCAAACGGAGTTAAACGGTTTGGTCCACATTAACTGCAACCTCATTGCGATATGTCAATTGCAATGGAACTTTTAAAAAAAGAAGGAAGTTATATTAAATGGATAATTTTTTATAGTACCCAGAAATGATTTTACGGTATTAGAAACTTGTTATTGTAGTGAAATATGGTTTCTCAGTACTATCATAAAGTATACAATTATTTGTAATTTTAATTTTATTTTTGCAATTCCAAATTATAGTAATTGGTAAATTATTGTAATTTTAATTTAAATTACGTTTTCTCCAACACTAGTGGGTAGGTGTAAGTCTGAATGCAGTTTTCTGTTATTTAGCTTAGAGATCCGCAGTGTTTGTGATTCACACTTTTGTTGCTTGTTTCTTTCTTTCTTGAGTTGTTTCTGGTGTCTAGTAAATTTATGATAAGTCCAATTGGGTTTCAGAAAGCTTAGGCAAGCAATCGTGGTCTTAATTTTAGTGAAGATCTTCTTTGAAATAGAACAACAAATATAGACACATATTCAAGGTGAGCAGCGTCTGTTTAACATGAGCGACCTATGTCATCCTTCTATCAAATGTCAATCTTAAGTATTTTATCAAGTCGGTCTGCGAAACCGGTTTGTTGTCGCGTTATACTGGAAGACATATACCGAAGTATGAATGTGATGTATGTGTTATAAATTTTCATTGTTTAATTTGATTTAATGCTTTTGTGTGTTGTAAATTTTCGTCGTTTAATTTTATTTAATATTGTTGTAAAATTTTGTTTCACGTGATACGTTTCCAATAAAACACAATATTTGAAATGTATCCATTGGTAATGGGGCAGAAAGCAATCGAAGATAAAGCATACCAAATAAAAGCATTTTCATTTGAGGAGATTAATGAGCTTATTTACTTGGGATGTCAGGTGAATATAGACGGGACGGGTATGTGGCAGCAGAAATTAAATGAAGAATCGCTAATTCAACAGGTGCTTTTCAATAGACTTCGGAGGAATTTTAGGAGCAACATCCTTGCCAGAAATACGTAACTTCTTTTATATTTAAACGTTAGTTCGTCCAGCCCTAATTTGTGTTTTATTTAATTCATGAGCGCAAACTCCTCCACAGTGTCTGTGGTCCAATATACCTTGAATTTATAGTAATTAACTAAGTTCCTTTATGAATGATGCAGATATAGTCACGGTTATACGTTTAGAATGGCTTAGTTGGACTGGACATATGATGAGAATGGAAGAGAATGAAATCACCAACAAAAAAAGATCCTTAACTGAACGCTTATACAGAACAAGGAGAGTTGTTTGACCTAAGTTTTTTTGGGACATTCCAGTCAAATAAGGATTCAACCTCGGAATGGAAGATACTGAGCTGAAAATTTGCATGAACTTTTATTATGGCTTTCTAAATATTAGCTAAAAAGTCACACGAAATCTCGTGTTGGATCGTAAAGATCAAAGATAAAAAAAAGTGGCAAAATCTGTTTTTCGTATATATATATATATATATATATATATATATATATATATATATATATATATATATATATATATATACATACATACATATTGTTTTCCCACGTCGAGTCCCACATCGTTAGATGTTATTATAAAACTTATAGAAAATTAAATTCTCTATAAGTTTGGTCTTATTCATTTTTTTGCATGATCAACCGTTCTCTAGATAAATCGCGGATGGGAAAGGACAGGGCCAAAATAGAGTACCTTTTTAGAAGAAGGTTTGAATGTGAATTACGAAACATAGAGAATTCTAAGTAAAATAAGCCTTTTATGCCGTTCCAAAGCCGCTACCTTCAAAAATTGTGGCATTTTAATCAAAAATAACCTGAAACGTTCGCTCATTTTTCATTCCGTACTCAATATCTTAAAGACTACCAACCACACGTAAACATTATTCATACCTTTTTTAAAGAAAATTAAATTTTCTAAAATTTGAATCCTAACTGCGCTCTTTACTTTTACTAGTTCCCGAAATATAGAATATTTTAAAAATATTTGTTTTTTCTAAAAATCCAAAAAATGTTATGGAACACCATAATCTGAAAGCATTATTACCTTTTTTAAAGTAAATTATTTTTTTTTTAAATTTGAACCCTAATAGATCTCTTTTTGTTTACTAGTTTCCGAGATAAAGTTAAAAAAAAAAAATCTCCAAAAAATTCACAGAAATCAGCATTTAGTGAATTTATTTTGGCAAATAACATGGAAACTGTTCTTCCTACGAAGATAATCAGTATAAACTACTTTATGTCGCATTTAACTAGCTCTTATTTGAGCGGTAATAGATATCTGTACGCCTAATAGTTCTCGAGAAATCTAACTTTTCTCAAGATATGACTGCGTTGCATAATGGCGAGGTCGTGTAGGATGCATTTTTTTTAAACACTTTATGTCGGGAATTAATATACGTACAAGTGTCTATTACCACTCAAATTAGAGATAGTTAAATGCACCATAAAGTAGTCCATAATGATTATCTTCGTAGGAATAACAGTTCCCGTGATATTTTCCAAAATAAATTCATTAAATAGTGATTTCTCTTTTTTAGGAATTTTAATTAAAACTTTATCTCTAGAAATATTATGCGTGCAGATGTCAATTACCAACGAAATAAGAGCTAGTTGAATGCACCATAAATTAGTTTATAATGATTATCTTCCTAGGAAGAACAGTTCCCATGATATTTGCCAAAATAAATTTACAAAATGGTGATTTTTCGTTTTTGGGAAATAATAAAATTGAATTTAGAGATTCTATATATCGGGAACTAGTGAACGTAAAGAGCCCTTCAATAGGGCTCAAATTTTAGAAAATTAAATGTTCTTTAAAAAAAGGTGCCTTAATGCTTTTGGCGTGGATGGTAGTCTTCAAGATATTGAGCATGGAATGAAAAATAAGCGAAATGTTTTGATTTTTCTTGAATAAAATGTCACCGTTTTTAAGGTAACGGCTTTGGAACGGCATACAAAGCTTATTTTACTTAAAATGGCCTATATTTTCGCAATTCACATTCAAACCTTCTAAAATGAGTATCCTTTTTTGCCCGTCCCTCTCCTCCGCGTGATATCATGCAACCGTTGATCATGCAAAAAAATTAATTAGACCAAACTTGTAGTAGAATTTAATTTGCAACAAGTTTTATAGTAACATTTAACGACGTGGGAGGTATAAAAACGAGATATTTACAAAAAACCGATCATGTCACTTTTTTTACGTTTGACCGTTAACAACTTTAAAGATTTTATGTGATTTTATTTTATTTTATGTGACTTTTTAACCAACATTTAGAAAGTCATAATAAAGGTTCATTCAAATTTTCAGCTAGTATCTTCCATTCCGAGATTTAGTTTTTTTTTTCGATTTAGCGATGCAAAACATCTAGCTATGACCCGGAAATGGAAGGCAGCAACTTAAGATAGAACTAGTAGAGGAGGCCCCCACACTCAGCAACGGATTGTCGCGCCGCTGTAAGTAAGCTAGTTATAAAAAAAGTCTGCCAAGTAGGTCAGTATAGCTTCCTCACTATTTCTATAGGCTACATAAGAAAAAACAAATGTGCTAGGAAAAATAAATTTAATGTTTTATTATATGGTTTTACATGTATCGGAAAAATACGTACAAAAAAGTATAGTTAAAAATGTACATACGCAGTCAAACATCCAATTAAAATAACGGAATCAGAACTCTCAATCAGCTAATATATAATCCCTATATCGAAGAAAACTTCAACAATCAGTTTAAATCGAAGTACGCAAGCCTGATCAAAAATCCGATTTAAAAAACAGAAGCAGAACTCTCAATTATCTAATAAACTATACCAATATCAAAGAAAACTTAAAAAATAACAGTAATTCGAAATTTGCATGCGCGATCGAAAAACTGATTTAAAATATCTGGTGTGCCCACTTGTACGACTTTCCTTACCGCTTTGGGCAAAAGTCCAAAACAAAAATGTTTAATATATCTTCGATAAGTTCGATTAAGATTTTTTTAATGGTTGTAACTATATAACTTTGAGTTATGGAAAATGAAGTTTTATTTTCTTCATAACATTTTTCTGCTTTTTCTCGGAGATATGCTATATAGTAAAATTAAAAGTGTTTTAAGGAGAGGTTTTAGGAATGTTTCATCAAAGTCGTTATAGCCGTTTTGGCACTCCAGCCTATAAAGTCTCGATTCCTATATCAAAGAAAACTTCAACAATTAAATCGGAATGCGTATGCGGGATGATAAATCCAATATCAAATTCGGCATCAGGAAAGTAATGGATGGAATTAGATAAAATTGATATGGAACTATCTAAGTACAAACCCGCACAATCTCCGAAAATTTCATCAAAATTTGATTAACGGTAGTAGGTGTTATGCCCGTCACATAGATTTGGCTACAGAAAGAATTTTAAGGACACGAGACTAAATTTGTTCCTTAATGACAAAACTTAGAACGCGAATCAAAATTTTCCATTCAAAGGACATATTTTTTTTTTTAAATTTCTGCATGAACACCTTCGTTAGTGAGGAAGCAAAATAAATTGAGTTATTATTAAGTTTACTTGACTTTTTCTTTTTTTTTCTAATACGTGGAAGCATGCGTGGGGTGAGACCATCCAAAGAGCAATGATTTTGTAAAATTATTATTTATTTTTAGAAGAATCTCTAAGAAGTTGAAAGATTTTTTATTCTGCTTTACAGATAATGGCTCCACAAGCAACTTATCGAGCTGAAAAATTTACATAGAATCCAATCAACATATATTCGATTCAGAATTTTGATGTTGTGGTGGGAGCATTGGAAATTGTTGGAAATAGCGATACGGAGAACACTACCAGGCTTGTGTATTTTTTGTAAATCATAACGTTGGTTGTATGAATTAAGTTTTTTTTTTTTTTAATGTTCCAAGCTGGTCCTTAGTACGGAGAAATTGATAGATGAAATATTTAATCTATTGATTAAAATAATCATATGCCACCTCAAGTATTAAACATAAAACCAAGCAGCATTATTTACCTGGTCAGCCTAAGAGGATTTACTGTTACATTTGAAATTCTGATTTAAGATATGTCAGCCTAGTATTACAACTATTAATTTTGTACAAAGTGCTATAACTAAATAAATTATTCAATAATAAAGGAGTAGTGACACTGATTTTGTTGTAACTCTTGATTATGAGGGCACTGCAAGGATATTCTTTTTGATGAGTGTGAGTTTTCCTCAACCACCGTGACACAGTTAGGTGACTAATTAGAAACAGTGGTTATCGAGTAAACTCGTCATATGAGGTGATATATTTGCTACTCAAACTGTAGCAATGACTCATATCACATCTTGATAGAATGATTAATAACAGTTTTGTGGAAGTCACAATACTTTTTAAAAAAATAAATAAAGTTTCTCAATATTTTTAGCTCTTTTAAAGAATCTAGTGGTATTTGTATAATTTATTTTCATTGCTTTGTACGGAGTTAAAATAAATTTTTGTAATTTTATTACGTGTATAATTAATATTTCAGGATTATACTAGGTATAAGATAGAGGATGAATAGTAATTGATCAATATTTTTTTTCTTTTAGATCTCACATTTTATAGTTTACATGTTTCAATGCCCTCTGAGTCCGAAAAAATATTTTTTTAAAAAGGTCGTACTGTCGTCGTGGTCTCCTATTTCTCTCTAAAATCCTTAGTTACTTAATCGTTTTTTGCGAAACTTTAGGAATATTATATTAATAACATTAGATTGATCCTTCCATACCATCATATGGATGTCAACTGAAACTTTAGCGGTTAGTTGGTAGTCTCGAAGTACACTAAGATTTTCGACTCCGCACATGGGTCGTTATCTCGTTGTAGCGGCGTTTTAAGCGTTGTGAAGTTCGGATGCAGTACTCACCGACGACTGCTCGTTGTTCTGGTTCGATGGAAGCTTCAAAAGTTCTTCTAAATGAAAATAGGACGATATTATCATCCTCTAAAACACCAAAACTTTGGGGTCAATCATGCTCAACTCCTTTGCTGCTATGAAGAGCCTGCGATGCCGATTCATCTTCAAGTAATAAGGGGTGAACCCATGATTTCCGTTGTTTCTGTGCAGCGTAGTAGTTTAATATGATAATGCACTCTCATCATTATTGTTCGATGAAGAACTGGACATTTTTAAAGCAATCCACTGAAAGTTGGGACATACTGGTGCTTTCTTGACGATAGCTTTATAATCAGTCTGCGGACGTCAAACGAGGAACTCGAGTATCTTTTTTTATTTTTTATTTTTTTACGCTTGACGAGATCTCAAACGCATCTCTCACGCATTGCATGAGCAACTATCCGTTTGCGGTCTGGCTAAATTCAATCTATTTTATGTCAATAGCTTAAGTTAATCAAAAACCCATCTTTAGCGACTTTTCGGATTTTATATCATATTGTGTTATATATTTTTACTTACTTGTCGTCAGAATAATTTATTTTGTTTGTGTGTGTCGTGCTCTCAGTTTCTTCCTTAAACTCTAATGTTAGATCATGAGGGTTGAAGGAAGAAACTCTGATTTGAGTAAGTTTCAAATTATAAAAAACATTTAAATCAAAGGCAAAAATGGTTCTATTGATGTTTCTGGTATTTTATTTATATTAAAGATAACATAAATGTTTGTTCTATTATGGTGATCTTAGTGAATAAACAGAAATAGTACCGATTCGAACGTGCGTGATGGGATTGCATTTTATTCTTGGCAGACGCAGAACTCTTAGCAAGTTATTGTTATGTATAGTTTCATATAAGTTATATATAGTTTTATATACAACAAATAGTTGATACTGTTCGAACAAAAACTATTAAAAAACACATTTTGAGTTTTTTCTAAAATTATCTATTTGTTTAAAATGATAGATCTATTCAATTATGCCATCACTAATTAATTTGTTTAACGCGAAATTCAAAATCTTTTTATTTATGTAACCGTTTTATTTATTTTTGGTGTATTGGAATGCAAATGAAATGTTTTTGTTATCTTGTCCTTCGTCAGTCATATTCCTAGATCCTACCGATTGTTTTTAAATTATATAAAGGTTTTATAAATATATAAACGACATAGTATCGTTGTTTTATCAATTTCTTAGTTTGGAAGGGTTTATAAATATAGGAAGACGTAATTTATTTGAAATGAATTTTGTTATTTTAGTTGGAGGTTTACGGTATTGGCGGTGAGTCAACTGGTTGGTATCTTCAGTCAGACTATTGCAGTGAATAAAATAATGCAAAAGGTCATAGCAGTCGTGCCGTCGTTACTACCTGAAAGGAGAATATCATTAACTTTTATTATTTAATTTTATACATCGTCTTAAAAACGAAACATCTTGATTGAACTAATGATAATGATACTAATTAAACAAACAGGAGAATTAATACTCTTTTTAACTTATGTTATGTTACAAGTAAAAAACTGCTTGTAATTTACGTTTACTACTTGTAATCTCCAATGATTATTCGTTTGAAAAACGATAAACTATTGTTTCCTGGAATTATTAAGAAATTATCGTTTCTTGAACCACAGTTAATGCTTAAGAGGTGATTCTGGCCAAAATAACGGCCAACCGCTAGGCTTTTCTCTCATCCTATTGAAGGATCAGGTACCCATTGTATAGTGCCATTGAGCATCTCCGCATTCTATCTGCGGCTGGTTCCTTGCTTTGCTTGAGCTGGTACGGAAGAGAGCTACCTATTACATTTCATTTTAATCCGATTTATTAAGAATGAATTTTACATTTAAAAAAAAAAAAATTTAATTTCCAGAACATCAATAAGTATATGTTCAGTGCCATTTCGAAGTTTTTACTAAAAAATTTAAAAGTTTAGTATTTTGTAACATAAATTATTTTTTTCTACTTTATTTTATGATTCTGATATTGCTGTTTTCAACGCCACGAATGTTTGAAACCGAATGCAATTCATTATAGTTTAGGAAAGGTGATTTTTTTTTAATTCAGGAGAGTTTTCAAGCTGTTTGAATTCAATTTTTACTATATTTGTGTACTAAAATTTATTTATTATGTTAATTTAATTCTGAACCGAAAAGTTTGCCAAAATATATATAGTCAACCTCAAGTAACTGTATCCCCGTCAATTTTTTTAATGAAATTTCAGATAATTTAAATTATATAATAATGTCTCGCCGGTCATCATGATTTTATGGTTAACCTATTAAATGTCACCTGTTAATCAGCCATTTTATTTAAATCGTTTTTCCGTTTTCTCTTTTCTATCCAAGGTTTTCTTGTCACGAGTTTACAATTCAACTTTCACCTGACGAGAAATAGTCTTATATTCCAAGACAATTAAAAATTCATTGTACACATATCTCATTCCAAGGGAACTTGGCTGTATTATAATTCATCATCACTTTTCTCAAATTGTAAGTATTTTAAACGAATCGACAGACTTTTAACGTATAACAAGACTAATCTATAGGTAAACAACTTAATGAAGAACCTTTTAATGCGCATGCGCCTAATAATAAGCTTATGATTGAAATAACAATCAACTTACGAATTAGTGCACGCGATTGAAAGAATGTTAAACAAATTAAAGGGTTTAAAAAAATTCAAGATGGTATATTTGACCATGAAATTATGTAGAATATAAATTATAAATTATGTCTGAAATTACTAAGAGAGAGAAGACTTTTCCCTGCTTGAGCTTAACCTCACAGTCTATGCTCTAAATGAATATCTACATATCTATTTGAAATACTCGTATGATATCGTTCAGCCAGTTTTTAAAAATTAGAGAAAACGAACATCGGTACCCCCTCTCCTCCAAGAAAAAAAAAACTATTGAGTTTAATTCGATGAAAATTATTTAGATCATTTTAATAAATATAAAAATCATAAAATGTTTGTAGAAGAAATAATAAATAATGAATATAGAACATTAAAAGTTTTACTAAAATCATTTTAGTGGTACTTAGTGAAATTTTTTAATAAGATTCATTGGTGTTTTTGAAAATTTAAGAACATTTGTTTAGTGGAAGAAGCTTTTTTTTAGCGACGTTTTCTCTTTATCAGGTACCGAAATAGATTTATTTTATCTGTTACCTTAATATTTTCTTGCCATCGGTTTGAACACAAACCTTATGCATTATTTTTTAGCACTCTTTTCTCGTTTTAGATGAATTCTATTATGTGGATTTCAGCACGGAGAAATGGGTTCGGTAGAGTAAATAGTTCTGCTTGACTATATAATACATTTCTAGATCTGTTTTATATTGCTCTGTATTTAAGATCTATCTTAGCTAATAGTTAGATTTTGAAGGCAGGCCTTTGTTTAATGTGACTAAAAATAATCTGCTATTTCATTATTCAAAGTTAGTTTTTCTGTATTTAAAAAAAAAAAAATACAGATTTCTGGAAAAATTGTTTGGGTAAATTGGGATAGCTACTACTTACCCATTAATTTACTTTGAATTTTTTACTTAAAATTATATAATCGGTATCATCTTAGTTTGATTGATGTAGCTAATTGTTATCTCGAAATTATCCTCAAGCTAATTTTCAATCAATAATTTATTATTTTATTATTGCAATCAATTGGAACCCGAAACTAAGCCCTGAGTCCCTCAAACAGTTGTAAATAGCCAATCAATTAAATTTTAACCATTTCAGGAATAATCAGGACTGAAAAACATTATATCTCATAAATTCAGACCATAAGAAGCACATCTCACTTGAACAATCTAAAAGAGATTAGACAAATAAAGATAGCATTCTAAGTCCACTATTGGTGCAAATCGGATGTTCAGGAAAAGAAACTAAGAAAAAATATACTGACTCCCATAAATTAAAATTTAATTAGCCATGAATTCAAAGAGAAATAGCTGGTGCAATCACTGGGTGCGTTTTAAATCTCAAAAGTATCTCCAAAGTATAACCGTTGGGTCAGAAAAAACAATGAACATTTCCTTAACTGTGTCCATTACCGGTACATACACCTTACTTATGTTAACATTAACTTATGTTTTTCAGTCCTGATGATGTTTGCATTGATTGGCTAATTATTTACTGCTGTTTGAAGACTTTTGACATATTTCAATTACATACAGGCTTATTACAGTTTATGTCTCTCTTTTTTTTTTAAGTTTTTGCTCCCAATAATTAATTAGTAATTTAATTTTATAGGATTAATTTATATTGATTTGTTTTCATTTTTTCTTTACTGTTTTAAAATATCTATTTACTATCGATTACTATTAACACTATTATTGTTCCTTTTCTTATTTATGAAAGTGGCAATGGTGAAATGATACAATAAAGATGGGGTGAATAAGTTTGACAAGGAGAATAAATATGAAGGATATAGGGGATAGGGGTTGATTAAATCTGCTGCGGACGGTTTAGATGAAGCCGAGGTGGGATCCCACTGACTTTATAATACTGACTGTCACACTTAACTCACTGCATACACCAGGCCAATCCTTCTCACTCCACGCCTATACTTTTCCACCTCTGATTGTGAGTGCAACTTAGTAGCCGAAACGGTATATGTTCCTTTTGGTGTCTTACACTATTCCTTTGTATTGGAACTTGACATATGGTTTAGTATATAACAGAACATCTTATTTCTATTGGTTATTTTTTTGGGGGAAAAATTATTACTAATACAAATACTAACGTACTAATGTAACCAAAAATTATTGAAACTATAGATATTTCAATAAAAATATTTATTTCTTTTATCTTATCGTTATTATTTCCTTGTAATATTTCCTCATCCTCACTCCCCTACTCTACAATGCTCACTCCCTCACACACCCTTTCACTATTTTGAAAATTGGAATATTTTGATTTATCTTCCGTTCTAAAAACAATTTCGATTGCATATTTTAACAACAGTATCGTAGATGCAATTAAATAGAAGATGCAATTAAACTTAATAAAAAAATTAAAAAAAAGTTACAGTGCCATCTGTAGTAATATGAAAATTATGAGAACATCTCACTAATTTCGAAGAATGACCCATATACCTCAACGACTTGTTAACTGCAACGATTATTTTTAATTTAATTTTTTTAACAATCTATTTTCATGTTTAAGAAATGTATTTTAATTTGTATGAAGTACGTTCCATTTTTTTATAGTAAATTTTCATTTACATTCCAAAATTTTTAGTAAATACTTTAAAACCGCTTTTAACTTAATATACTTGTATATATGACTTTATATATCTTTATTAGTTTTGATAAGATAATCCAGGTAACGATAATGTGAACCCACGTATACCTTAAATGTGAATTTGTACCTTAAAGGCTTATTTGACGAGATAAAAGTTTTTTGTGTGACATCAATACTTTTCCAAAAAAATACCTAATACAATGATCCGATCTTTTTTTTAATTTGGTTTGTACAGAAACCAAATTGCCAGACACTAAAAAAATAAATAAATAATTGTAATTCACTAATTAATGGCATGCAGTGGTTAAAATTGCATAGTGCCTATAGTACTTTTACTGCCGAAGCCATCCCCCTAGCCATCAAACAAGCACTAAAATATATCCGGAGTCAGTAGTCACTGATTCTTTTAACTGTCTGACGGCTATAAAAAAATCCCTGAAAGAGTTCATGTATAATTAATGAAATTTGATAATCATGATTGATTACTTAAATAAACGGCAAAAGTGTAACCTTCGTTCGGATTTCATCTCATTGCGGAATAAAGGAAAATGGAAAATCCGATTATGTTGTCTCTCTAGTAAGAAAAGATAGTAGTTATTATTTAAAAAATAATTTAAAATAATAGCAATTTTATAATTTGTTGAGACGATTTCAAGATGAATTTCATTTTAAAACAGTTGTTTCCCACTACTGTAAAGCATTCGTTTTGCTGATTCGAGTATCACTTCATAGCCATTGTTATATTACTTGAGTGTCAGTTTCTTTAAAATACAATTTTTCCTAGGAAGTTCTTATGGTCAGTTAGTAAGCACTCACAGGACAGTAAAAAGGCTTTGGCATTTTACTATATTTTCTAAAAAGAATTAATTAATATAATAGAATTTAATTGAAAAATTTCAACCCTAATGACCCTCTGCACACTAGCAGTAATACAATAAATTCTTGTCGTGACTTCTATTAAGGGGTAATTATGATGAAGGAGCCATGTTTTAGGCGTTGGTTAATCATAAAACCATGATATCATCCATCTGTAGTAACCTGGATGATGCCATGGCAGAACCATCTCGACCTCATCTACTGAAAACTTGGACTACTTCCTCCCCGGTTCAATGTTTTTCACAGACGAATCTGTTGTATTATTCTGTACCTAGCTTGAATTAAAATTATTATTCCGGTTACATAAAAAAAATAATCATTAGACAATACAAAAATATTGGATTTAACAATGCCACCATTTCTAAGTGAGAAAGAACAATTTTATTGTAAACTTTTGTTAGACTTGTCACTTGTGAAGTTAAGTCCTTCGAAAGTATTCATTGCAGCGAAGTGAGATTTTTTCAACGTTTGTTAATTATTTTGCTCTAAATAAGTTGTTAATATTGACTTATTCAAATTATATTTGAGCTCAATGTGATGTAATTACTGATAATTTTTTTTTCATATTGAATTTGTATTGCTCGAATGATATTATAAAAAAAAATAATAATAATTTAAAATTCCTAGAAACAAATAAACACTTATTACATTCGTTCGAAATTGACTTCCAGAACAATTTTTTGGCTCACTAATGTCTTTTTATAACGTGTCGATCCATGAAGGGTGGATTGATAATAGAATTACGAATATAATTTCGAGTTTGCTATTATTTTACGTCCTTATATTCTCCAACGAAAGCAGGAAAGATGATATTATATTTATTAGAACTTCTAATATCAATGAAGTGGCCTTTATTGTAAATATGATTAAAAAATGAGTCGCGTAAATCAAACATTGGATATAACGCACATCAAATTTATGCCGGTGTGTTCGTTCAAAATTAAATCTCTTAAAGGTAGTTATTTAGTCTTAAAGGTTACTATTTAGTAACCTTTTTCACAAATAAGTCTCGTTATTCTGAATAGAAGTTAAAATGTTGAAAATGAATTGGTCGAGAAATTCATGATTTTTTGCAGGTGGTAATTATGGAAATTAACCTTTAAAAAACTGAGTGGTATATTGTAACTGCTATAAACTTTCTATGAACGCCTAAAGTAGAGTTTAGCTTTTCAGACTCTACTGGCCTTAGAGATGCCGGAATTTTCACCTCAGCGTTACAGTGTAGAACCAAGTTTCAGACATTTAAAGTAAATAATTAAGAAATTTCAACTTAAACTTATTTTTTTTTTATTACTAAATTTTTTTACAGTAAATAAATTGGGGGTGTGAAGGTTATGGAGTGGCCAAGATAGCAAGAGAGGAACAAGCGGTTAATATTCTTTCCATATTCTCTATTAAAATCGCAAAAAAAAATATTTTTGCTTCCTCATTGCCAAAGTTAGGAAAACTTTGAGCATTGAAAATATTTGAGCAAGAAAAAAAGTACCCTATACTTCTCTACTGAACAAAAGATTTGCTGGCCACCCACTTTAAAGCATATTCATTTCTGAGTTTTTTTAAGCCATATTCATGCTCCATATTTTGTTCTCTCCTTAAATATGTCACTCCCTAAAATATGACCTTATTTAAAAAATTTATATCAAGAAAACTACAATATTAAGTGTGTGCATGCTTTGGAAAGTTGTAAGAAAGAATTTCCTGAGAAAATAAAAATTAAAAAAAAATCGAAAAACTTTAAACACACCTCGACTTTAATTTTCGAAAAAGTTTTATAACTAAACGGAATTGGAAAATGACCTATTTTTTTAATAAAAATTTTATATAAATGCATCTATTAATTTTTATCACCTTTACTATATTAATATATATATATATATATATATATATATATATATATATATATATATATATATATATATATATATACATGTCCTAGAATAAAAGCTATTTTCATTTCATTTAATTAATGCGAATATTCAGTATTAATAATATTAATAAGAAATTAAGTTATGCATGTTTAAACCAAAGGTCTCATAGCTGATGTGTAACTTTCTAAACCTCAAATAGTCCTAGTTGAACGTTTCGGCCTTATTGATTGAGACACATCATAGCGTCTGATTGATGGATTGCGAAATTTGGTACAACTAAATTGGTTGGGATTCCTAAGGTTCGATAACTCTTATCACATAAAATACTGCCGGAGATGTTTATAAATCTTTCAGTAGCGAATTTCCTAATTGTCATATGACAGCCGCTGTTGCAAACTTATTATTAATGAAAGGCCATATTTCCTGAGACATGTGCAAATGTTCATATCTCACTTTATAGGCATTCCAACCTCATGTAGTCAATTAAAAGTGCCGTAAATAACGAAGTATTTTATGAATACCAATATAAAATAAAATTTAAGTGTGCTTTTATAATTATGATCTCATTTAGAAGTTGTTTTCTAAATAAACTTCCATTATTTTGAAAACTATGTTTGATTTCAGTTTGAATTGATTTTTGGTGTTAAATTTTAATGTTAGAGGAAAAGATATTTGGAATATATATTTACCTATCTTTTTAGCTAGAATCGTTTAGGTGTATATTTTCCCGATATTTACCCATGACGCATTTGGTGATTCTTTATCTGTTTACTTTTTGACGCATGGATTAGCGCACAAGTCCCAACCCGTTTAGTTTGGATCCATTTAAGTGAAATGTTTGAAATATTTTATAAGTAATTTGCAATTATTCATATTCACTCATAATATAAATCATACAAATGATTGCTTAAGTTGATGATCTTTAAAAGAAACATTAGAATTTTAATAGCCAGTTTATCTAATGTTGTTTTATACGTATAAAATTTTATTATCGCTTTCGTTTTTGTTAGCCTCTTTTATGAGAACTAATGTTATAGAAAATATTTACTGCATTATGTCTTATTATTCCTTTTTAGTCCCTTTTTTAGTAGTATTTTTCCCGAAAAAAATAGGCTATTGCAGTGGGTCGAAGGTCGGCAGTGAGCGGCGGGACTGCGTTTTCTATCCGTTTCATAACCCCTAGAGCACGATTATGGAAGATTTGGAGATGTCTGATATATATATATATATATATATATACACCCGGAGGTTTGGTCCATGGACGGTCTGCTACGGGGAAAGAAATATAGGTCCTCGTGCGCCTGTTGACCCCAGAACAGCCATAATCCTTGGGTCTAGACCAATTTGTCACTGTCCTTGAACCCGACAGAGTCGGCGGGCGGGGAGGACACTGCCGAATTGGCCCCTAAGGGACTGGCTATGGAGCAATGGGCAGCCTGCCGCTGCACCATAGAAATGATGGTCCGCAGTAACGTGAGCTTGGGTGACCCCCTCCTTGCTGTCTAAGCTCTCGCAAGCGATGAAATGTCTGTAAGAAGACCACATCACGCAGCCAAAAAATATATATATATATATATATATATATATATATATATATATATATATATATATATACACATATATTCCCGCTACATTTGAGCACCTTCAGTGGCCTCCTTTGGGTCAATCGAGCTGAAATTCGGTATGTAGGGCTTTCTTCCAGGCAGAACGATGCCATTAAAGAATGGGTAAATTCCAGTTAAAATTTCGGTATATTTACCTGAAATTTCGGCGTTTTTTAAGTTTTGCGCATCGCTACAGCTCCACTATATTAGTTTATAGGGCTGAAAATTTGTATGTGAATTGAGTTGGTGTTGGAGAAGTATCCTTTGGGAGTTTCGACTTGGTTTTTCCGATTTTTTAAAACACTTGCGCACCTTTAAAACCCCTCCAAAGTTAGGGAGCTCTCAAGGCCTGTTGCATTCGAAGGGAAAATAAATTACCTATAAAACAAAAGAAGTTTCATCGAAATCGGACCATATCGGAGTGTTAACAACGATATGGCTATTTCAACTGTATCAATGCCTTTTTAGTCGTATTTTCCCCGAAAAAATAGACTATTGCAGGACGTTCTGTATCGAAGGTCAGCGGAAAGGCAGAATCATATAATAAAAGTACGTGTAAATTTCGGTATATTAGGGAACTGTATTTTGTGGGTCTCAATCTTTTTCTTACTCTCCCGTTTTTATATTTTTTTTAACGTGAAAATACGACTTTAGTGACGGAGTTCTACTGCTCACGGATTTTTGTTTACTTACGTGCGGTTGACGCGCGACGAAAACCTAGGTTTGCAGATATCACCAACTTTTTAATACGCTGATTTATAGTCATTAAAAGGTATTATTATGGGTATTGAAGTCAATGTTTCTATTTTTGAATTAATGGCCATTTTGAATTCATACAATCTATTCCCCTTTCATATTTGTGGATAAATCATTTCAGAAACTACTTGAATAAAATATTACACCTACAGGCTTGGCGATATTTTTAATAGAAATGCGATAAAAAATTACATAATAATCATGTTACTTGATTGGGTAGTTTGGAAAAATGATAAATTATTATCTCAGATATTTGATTTTGGTTGCTCGACATACTTCTAAATTCATCTTTAATTAGGCTTGTGATCTCCGATATTTTTCTTCTATATCGAATTTCTCTTTTGCTATGTAGGTTTGTTTTTCTAGAATGAAAAAATCTAGAGTACCTTTTTGCTGTTTTTTTTTTTTGTTTTTTTTTTTACTGAATTCTATAACGACTTTTAATTCTACTACATGCTCAGATTCTTCACAAGCATTGTTTTCTTCTCGTCTAATTTGTTTTCTCTGGTCTAAAACTGTTTTCTCAGCAGTATTAAGCAAGTTTTTTTCTTGTACAAAAATTTAGTCTTTCTCTTTCGAATTTCTACTTTTCAGAAAGTCTATCTACGCATAGTTTTATTATATTATAATTTTTTTTTGTGTTTTTTTTTTTGTTATGTCACGAGCATTTTCTCTTTCCATAATGGTTTATCTTGTGTTGAGTCAGTGAATGTATTTTTGTGATATAATTAAATTTAAGACTGGCTGTTTTGAAATTTTGAATTTGTTTAAATCTTATGTATAGTATAGTCAGTATTAGATATGTCAAGAGATAAAACTCGAGTCTAACACAAGTGAAAAATGCGAGTTGGTTAGTTTACAATTTGATTGGAATAATAATAGCTGATTCTAAAGTTGGATGGCAATAAATGTTCATTTTTTTAAAGAGACAATGTACAGCGTAGGTTTGCGACTGTGCAAATGCACCACCCACTGTCAGTGGCGTCATGCTTTGTTGATATTCGTCTCGTTGCATTATCTGGTCCGACTTTGTCTATTTCTGTCTTTATTCTAAATCTATTCGGTGAATTCGAATATTGCTTATTCAAGTTCATGATGTATATATTCCTTTAAATTTTGTTTTATTTTGATTTATTGAATTGTTTATATTTATAGTGTTTCCATACTTCTAATATTTTAAGAAATAGTTGTTATTTAATTTATTTATATTTTTTTCTCCTCAACTACATTATAATATTATATCTTAAAACAATGTTGTGACAGTTACTTTCAATTGTCCTGTTGAAAAATCATCAAAGGTGTTTCGCACAAATAGGTTGGATTATGTGCCACTCTGCTTTGAATTATTTCACTAAAATAAATACAAAAGTTATAAAGTATTAAATCCATCACTTCTTCATATATTTCATAAATTATAAATAGCCGTTACAAAAACAGTTTTTATAATACACTAGAACTTATTTTGAAACCTATCACTCAGCGACACCAACTGGTTGATGGTTGCTTTTTGGATTACAATTTGCCAATTTTTTTTCATTTTTATTTTCGTTATATTTTTCTGCAGTAATGTTCCGAACATTATGTTTATATTTAACTGTAAAGATAAGCATATTAACGTAGACATCAATAACAGTAAATATTTATCACCCTTGGCGTAATCACAGACTCTATTTCGGTTTTATTGGTCGAGATTAGCCACCAATATTGCAGGAGTTATTCATTTTTTTATTTTACTGCGATTCACATTTTTTTCAGTTATCTTCTTGATAAATGATTAAGCCCAAAGTTTCTCATTAGATATTTCTTTATGATTTAATTTAACAAACATTAAGTAAGCATAATAATATTCTCTTCCTTTTTACAATTCAGTTTTACCAGATCATCAATAATTATTTAGTCAATAATTACAAACAATTATAATTGTTATATTAAATCCAAGCATGTATGTCTGATATCTAATGCGAAGTTATAAAATTATTCCTTTTGTAATTTAATAACATCCCAGTATAGTATAATCAACTTGTGCACTATCTTAAATTATTAAGCGAATATTGTCACAGTACATTTTCTTAATTATTATATTATATTTACACGTTAAATATAATAATTTGAATGTAGATAAATCCATGAAATTGTTAAAAGCGTCACAGATCCTTTTTCTTAGCATACTTGTTAGTTTCTTGTGATATTAACTATCAGTTTTTCACGATCATATTTTTTTCTTTAATTATTTTATTTTTCTTCCCTAGTATAGACATATTTTAATCTTCTTAGAACGAAATAAATTTGCTTGATTGATTACTCTCTTGAGAAGATATTTTTTTTCTTCAAAGATTAGTCTATCCTTATCATTTTAAATTATGCAGTTTCTTTATCTCTGTCATTAGCAAAATTAATGTTTGATAGTTAAATTAAAATTAAAGTGCATTTTGTCAAAAGTGTATATTTATGTTTTAGCTCTGGTTTTCTGATGTGAAAACATGAGATGCTTGAGATGAAATCGGGATTTCTCCATATATCAAAATCTAGCCATCGTTAGTATGGTTCTTCGAGACATGCCTACTTCTTTATTGTTGGATCATTTATTATTATTAAAAACTTATTGCATTGTATGTAAACAAGTTTAGTAGGTGAAATATACAAGTTGAAGTCGACACTTGTTAGTCCTTGAGTGTAGTCACATACCAAGGCTGTATGCTAACTCCGCTGCTTGTCAGTCATGGGAGTTCCTAGATAAATTGCACTTTGTTTCTCCAAATAGTTTTTTTTTTTCCTTTGATCATTCATTTGTAAATTAAGCAGCCATATGTATGAAGTTTCGCAACGCCATTGTGCTCTGAATTTGTTTTCCATCCTCCATTGAATTTGTTTGCCATGTCCAAGTCTCAAAATACTACAAGTTCAATGTGTTTGAATTTAATTATAAGTCATTAGTTCATTTATAGAACCGAATAAAAATGTTTTTTGTTTTCTTTGTGTTTTATAACCTGTTATCACTATTATTGCGGAATAATACCCAATTTTATTTAATATTAGTGAATACATAGAACATCCGATTGTGTGTCTGTTTTGTATATCGTCGTTGCCACGAGACAAGTTTTTATGTGCCATAAAATATCCCATGTGATTTTTATATTTTGGCTTTTATATGAAGTGTCCACGGAAGAAAGGTGGTATGTCAGCCGCTATGAATTTAGACAAAATCAAGTTTTAAAGCTTGTAGCTCCTACTTTGTTCAGTCTATGAGTATATTTCAAACGCTTCTAAAAAATCCGACTCTTCCGGCTGTTCTTTTCACCATCTTGTTCTGCTGAACAATATGAACATATTGATGTGTATAACTCCATTTCGGGGAAATGTGACTCTCTCCCTTTCTTCCGAGGGCTCTTTAAATCTGTTCGTCGACCTGTCTACCTCCTTTAATTTAAGACTATTTTAGTTATTTATAAATTACAGAAAAGCAAGATTAATTTTTTGTCCAATTTTGTTAATTTAGCTTTACGTAAAGCGCCGAAAAACTATTATCTTTTCTCTTTACTTCATTTTTAAGATTTGTTATCATAGCTAATAAAATGAAAAAAATATTCAATTTCGTTCTATAGTATTCGGATAATTGTAAAATTATTTACTTTTTTATTTATTTATTTTTTATTTTATTTTTTTTTTGTCGACTACAAATCACAGAGAAATTTATGGTGTTTCTTTGTTTTTATGGCAATTAAAAAATAAATAAATTCGTATGAACTCATTAGAAAATATATTTTATAAGTACTTAATTTTCAACTAAATATTTCCTTAATTAATATATATTGCTTGTGTAAATAGAAGTTCAGCTTGTACAACTCTATCCCTTTTAGATTCATTTGAATGTTTGTATTTATAGTTTTTATTAAACCATGTTTATGTCTTCTTTGCAAAGATACCATCTATAACTCGATTTAAATTATTTCTATTTTATAAATTTTTTAAAGAAAAAATCATGGTATTAATCCGTTGCAAAATTACCTACTCAGCGCTCGCTGTCCAGAACCTACAAATTAGAATTGAAGGGACCATTGTCCCTCTTTGCCGTTTATTTTATAGGAAGTATGTTATATTATATTCATACAATAAAACTTACATTCCAGAAAGAATAATTTGAAATTGATTTTTTTTTTTAATTTGAAAACCTACTGCTTGGTGCCAATTCCTATCTCCCAGTGTGCCACATCGTGGCACCCGTGTCTTGGATAGGACACCCCTGCTGTTAGGTCTTCGAAAATAAAGTATTACGTAAGATATTAGACCATAAGAATGATAAGTGGAGTGGAGAATTCAGAAGGCTACTCACTACGGAATTGCAGGCCATGAGCCCAGTAAATTTAATTTTACTTCTATTTATATTTTACTAATTCGTAAGCTGGTCGTTATTTCAACTACAGTTATTGTTAGGCGCACGCCCACTTACCTTAAGTTGTTTACCTGTATGTAGGCATCGATTGTCTGCCGTGTCGGTATCGAACATCGGTAATAATTAAATAAATTAAATAATAATTAACAACGGCGAAGCCTTATTAATTATTATAAAGAAAAACTTTATCTTTAGTGTTGTTGCTTTAAAACAGAATTGGTATAAATTTATACGCTCATTAGCTTTTTTAAGATAATATTCGCAAGCAATTAGCATGGTTTAATGGATTGTTTTTAGATTTTAAACATTAGGATTTACAATAGGATAGGAAATCACTTGTGAAATGCAATTTATAGTAGTACTTACTGATTACGTATATAGTATAATTGAAAGAAATCATGGTGGGGACTTTTATACCGTCATTACTGGAATAAATTTTAGATTGATTAAATATCATTAATTTCAGTTTTTAAAAATATTGAAATTCCTAAGTTGTATTAGCGAAAGATTCCTGGAACTCCTGCCAAATATAAAGGTTTTCTATGTTAATAAACCGAAAGCCTTAATGTTTTTTTGCATTGTTTCTTGATTTTTCAATGTTGTTTTTTTATTTGTTTCTAAAATTTATATTAAATGTATGTACTTGACGTACAATAAACATACGTTAATGTGTTAAACCGTTTCTTGCTGCAAATTCATTAGTCAGTGTCAATTCACGGTATCATTTTATTTTTTTTTAAATTTCCGTAGAAATTGGGCCTAAAGCCTCTGATACTCTCGATTGGTATACCAATTGCTGTTTCAATGAGTAAGCGGTGATCACATGTTGAATACAGATTGTTGAAAGGAATCGCAAGTTGCGTCTGGACGAATACATGCAAACTGTTAATATTAGGCCATATAGTCCGGTTAAAGGTTTTCCGAAGTAAAAATTATAGAACTTTTTTTTTTCTGTATGTTTTTGGGGTACTGAATCTGAATTTCAGTTTTGCCACCTCATCTGCCGTCGGCTTCACAACGAAAATTGGAAAAAAATGTAGAAACTTTTTTTTCAGTTTTTCCCTTATAACTATAAAACTAAGCATTTTTCGATGATGAACATTATAAAAGTGAAGAAGATTAAATTTCCTGCAAAATGAGTGTATTATTACATTTAATTTTCGACCAACTTAGACACCGCTAAAGCGCGTAAATAAATTAGTTTTTAAAAAAACTAAAAAAAGTTCCAACATTTTTTTTTCTATTTTCGCTATAAAGCCGGCGATTGACGAGGTGGCAAACCTGAAATTCTGATTCCATCACTCCCAAAAACATAGAGAACCGTTGAGAAATTTTTTTTATTATTTTTCCTGAAAACACCCTTTCAAGGTGGTCGGTGATTGCCAAAACCCATCTTACCAATTAGATACGCCTTGCTTTTAATAAATGGGTTTTCAAATTTTATTTATTTACAGTATAAAATAGATTCAAAACATGACTTGAAATAACAATTGAAAATGATGGCCTTCAAGCAAGCTCGTTTGATCTGGAAAAGCTATTAAACAGGATATAAATTTGAAATGTCCTAGTTGCTTTTGTCTAATGTTTTATGATTTCAATAAATCAGATATTTATTTGTTTTCCCTCCGCGCTATTTTTACTATTACATTTGTTTGCAAACATTCACGCAGAAATATTAATCTCTTCTTCGTATGTGTAATGTTTTCTCCATTATGTATAGATAGTGTGGTGTTCCATCATGATAAAAAATTAATCAAATTATCTATCTTAATTTATACGTTTTAATGATTCCCTGAGTAAAAATCAAAGAAATATTGTTCTGCTCTTGTCGCGTCCCCTACTATGAAGCACCCTGCATTTTCCCAAATAAGTGCACAATATTCGATGAAACATTACAATTATGTAGCGTTTAATTGTAATAAATGTTCAAATAACACTGTAGAATTACGAAAATTAAGCATTATATTATTATTATTATTATTATCTAGCGGGTTATTCAGAGTTGTGGAAATCGTTGTGTTTTGAGAAGAAATTTTCCAGAGAAATATATGAAGTAAAAATATAATCCATTTTATTTCGAAAACTTGAGTTAATATAAATTTGCTTTTAGTTTATTTTTTTCAATAATGAATCTTTGTGATAGTCCGAGAAAAAAAACTTTTACACCCCTCTCCCTCATAAAATTTGAGGTTTTATATTTCAAGATACGAAGAATGCAAAAATCGGATTTTAAAAAAAAAGTAAAAGACCTGCCCGCCAGCCGCCATCTTCTGTTCGCGGCTGTTCTCTCTGACAACTGGTCCGATTTTTTTGAGATTTGGTAACAAGATCAAAGTCCAAAGGTCACCTCAGGATGATCCTCGAAATTCGGCATTACCATCCGTCATTTCGTTTCCAAATGGCGGCCGATCGGAGGTTTCATACGCCCCTATTAAAGACCTTTATGAAAATAGGGAAAAATATAAAGTGTTTTTGGAATCATTTACATATATAAAAAATTCTTAAAATAAAATTCAATCCAAATAAATTTTTTATAATTTCTTTCTTTTTTGACTTATATCTATTTTGAAATAATAAGCCATATTATAACAATTTGTAACGTATTTATTATGTTTGTGGTTTTTCATGAACTGAATTATTTTTTATTTTTTTTTTTTTACTATTTGCCGAGATAGCAAAAAATTTACTTCTAGGAAAAAATTCAGACTTAAAACGTATTTTTCAAAACTGAAATATGTTCTTTAGAAAATATTTAAAAATTAAAATTAAATAGAAAGCATGATCACTAATGAATGTAACGAATAATAGACGATTTTATTAAATCACGCGTTGTTTTTTTAGGTTGGCTGTAAAAATAATTCATTAAACAGTAAAATAGTTAAAAAAAAATAATAGGTTTTTACTATTAGTTGTTTTATTATTTACTTACATCCTGAACATATTCTCCCAGATTATTTTAATTTATCCTATTTATTTATATTATATTTTATATGATTCTCTGAAATAAAAATTTAGAAAACAACTCTAATATTAATTGTTGATGTGAGGAGTAATGTTCTGCAGGGCTGTGTCCCTACCAGAAGCTCAACCCTGAAGCAAACAAACCCTATAATTAGGGAGTAGTCATCTGGCACTTTACCTTCTGCTTTAGTTACCGAGGCCTTCTTTCTACAGAAGTTTATTTAAATTATATTCCCTTTACCTCCTTACTCATCCAATTCACTAATGACCCTTCCATAATTTTGGCCCTTTTTTAGTTACTATTGTGGTGGTTTTAATTATATTTTTTAAATTTCATTTTATTTCACTTTATTGACCTTCGGGAATACCTTTATAAAATAGTTTCATTCGTCAAACGCTATCAATATGCTTAATACAATACGTATAAATGCAAATATGTGTAAAATTATTAAAATTGATAAATCGAAATCATTTTAACATTAAATTCTTTAAATAAATACTTAATTGATAATTAAACAGCTAAATACACCTATACTCCCAGGAATGAACGATTTTGACTCCTATTCCTCTCAGAACTTTTTTCAAAAACCTTTAGACGTTGATCTCTTTACTTATGCGTCCTTAGTGCACATCCGAAAAAAGCAGTAGGAAGTATAATAGTCCTATAAATTCTTATTTTTAGGCTTAATAATTAGCGAGAACTGTGTCATTTTATTCCAAAAAAATTTGATTGCAAATTATTACACAATGGTTTATTATTATTAATTTCAAGCAGCATTCAATCATTCAATAATTACACAGGGTGACGGACTGCATTACGACGGCCGGCACTAGAGCAGAAATTGTATGCAACAGGAGTATTTCTGGACATCGCTCAGCGTTCAATGGAGTCTGATATCATGGGCTTCTCTTCAAACTTAAGATGGTACTTCGTCGATACTCCTACCTACTATCTTACCTACAATCCGTTTTTTTCTGAAAGATTTTTCTCTCTGTCAAAGCTACCATTAGACCAGCCTTAGCAGGTGTATCTGCTCTTTTGCTCTACGTCATATATACACACGATATTCCAAAGAGGCGCGAAATTCTGACAGCGACGAATGTAGACAATACAACAATTTTAGCAAAACTTCATGACTCCTTTCCAGACGTTCAAAATTTAAACTTAGACATAAATTGAACACTTACTCTTATTTCCTCAAGCCCACCTGGACCGACGCTTCACAGATTTACGAGACAGCTAAAAGAACGCAGATACAAAAATTTCAATTTTTTCAGTTAAAAACTTGTAGGATTATAACCAAAGCCCCTTGGTACATCAGTAATATTACCTTACATACAGATCTTAATATGCCAATAGTTAACGAACACACACGGACCCACTACAAACAGTTTTACGATAACTTAGGCGGACATCCTAACACACTCATACAAGACATGGCTAAAACCAATATGCCAGGCAACACTCACAGAAGGATGAAGGGGAGCTGGAGGGATCTCCTAGCTAATATACAATATACATTATACAAGATAACCTAACTATGTACAATAATCACGACAGGAAGAGGTGCCGCTGGGTATTATTCTCTTTCATGCCACGATAACAAATTTTTAGCCAGCAAATTCACTAGTTATCAACATTGACTGGTGTGAATATAAAATTAAAATAAAGCAAAAAAAAAATTAATTTGTTAAATTTATTAATAATTAAATTAATAAATGTGTTTCGGAATCATCACTAAAAAAAAATTAATATGAATTAATTTTTTATTTCTTTTCTTCTTTTTTTTTTTTTTGTTGGCTTTGGTATAATGATTGTAAAACATTGTATGTTTTCCCTTATCTTCATGGAGATATGGTTGTCTTTCTGTTTCTTCCCATGTATACAAACGGGAATTCCGTTTTATTGTATTTCACAGATATTTATTTACTCAGACCAATTTTTTTTCCTTATGTTTAAAACTACGAAATCTTCAACGGTACTATTATGTAACATAAGTTGTTTTCATCTATTTTTATCATATCTGTTTCCTTGCCAACATTTACTGTCGTTTTTGAATTTAACTCGTCAGCTTATTCACCAAACAGCATCAAATAATAAATGATCAAACTCAATTTCTCCTTTTTATTTTTTAGCTTTGAACATAAGATGAAAGATATATATCTGAACACCACCGGGATGGTCTATTTGAATAACAATATATAATATATCAAATTTTAATCCATCAGGTACCCGTTTAAGTATTTTTCTAATGCTGAGATGGATTTGAATATTGGACTGAACAGTTAAGACGGTTTATTGGCTGTTAAATTTGGTTGAGCTGTTCCATCAGTGATGAAGGTCCGTAATGGATGTAAATCTATGCAAATTGTATGGGAAGGATGTTCTGAAATATTGGTTAGTCTCCTCTGAAATTTTGACAGGCAATGCTATCAGTCCGAGAATCCCAATAATTGTTCACGATATGTTTGCCGAGTTTATTAAACGCTTTTCTTATCTTTTGTTCTTAAATTATCCATTATCTAATCATAGTGGATGACTGAGATTTATTGAAAATTCATGAACAATTAAAACATCAACAAAATTAGCTCTATTTTACTCTGAACTTTCAAACTATTCTATATGAGTCGTTTATTTCCAAAACGATTTCACGGTCTATTTAAAATTTAAATGTTGTTTGATTAATATTAATATAATCAAAGCTTTTTGGAAATATGTACTAGAATGAAGATTTTTCTAATCCATTTTAAAAAAATGGTTTTGATATCACAATTGGAATAGAAAATTCAGTTTTTCGCGGTACCTGAAAATTTGCCAATGATGAATTATGACAATTGAGGAGCTTTCTATCAAAAGTGGACATCTCCATTTCCACTTTTGTTTGTAAAGTTACACTAAAAACTAATTTTTCAGCCTTTCTGAGCTTCATTTTTCCTTGAAAAACAAACCAGTCACTTTTCTATGAGGAAAATCACATTTTACAGAAGTAGATCTAGCATTAAATGCAGCTTTAATACCTATCAGAACTCACCGAAATTTGTTTTGGTCAGAAGTAGAGATGTCCACTTTTGATAGAAAGCTCCTTAATTTTCGAACAACAAATGTTACTTTCTTCGGTGCGGCTATATCAGTAAAGTATTTAAAAACTATTTTAAGTTGCCGAATGAAATTGGATGAGTTGCCGTTATTAATTTATGAGATTGTTAATATAAATCATTTTATCATAACACTTGTATTTTAGTAATTAAATATCTCTCTTGAAGATATAAAATGTAATTATACAGTCATTTAATAGAGCAAATGTATGGTTTGTTTTCTTTGTATTGTCTTTTCATTACTTTTTCGGTTTCTAACATATTATAAAGAACTTTAATAGTTACTTTTTATTATTTTTTTCATGCTTTCTTAATTTCGTTATATGATGAATGGATTTATAAATTTTTAGGCACTACATATTTAAAAAAAATTTAAAAATAGTTTATAACCAGTATTTATATAATTATATATCATATATTTATACCATAATATCGTTGGCAGTGTTTATGGAAATTTATCTTTCAAATCATTGTGGCGCTTTATACTTCCGATTTTCAACAAAATTCCGTTCAGGAACGGTCTACTTCGGAGATAGTAATATAGGTCCTTTGAGACCGAGTATTTGATCGTATTTCGGTGGAAATGACACTGCCGAATTATGGATTAAGGGACTCATTATGGAGCTTTTTGTAGCCTGAATCTACATCACGATAACCATTGTTCGTAGCAACGTGAGGTTGGGTGACCTCCTCAAGACTTTCTGTGCTCCCGCAAGCAATATATGCTTGTAAGAAATCCACGTTGCTTGGTCAAAGATCTTCATGATCTATACTGCCAACATATATATATATATATATATATATATATATATATATATATATATATATATATATATATATATATATATATATATAAATTCCTTAGGAATAAAAAAGCTGCACAGAATAAATGTGTGTTCTTTTTCTATTCTATTCAATGTTGTATTAAAAGGTGAGGTCTGCACAACTGAAGAACAAAATTGCAACTGACACAGTAGGAGGAAGTTCAAACAATAAAGAGTATAATACTACTTCAAACTTCTTTGTCCTAATATTTCTTGTACAGAAAAATATTGTATTCTTTACGAATTATTTATTTTGAATTATTTTTCTTTTTCTTTTTTTATTATCTCCTTAAAAGTTAAGGGAACTAATTATAAAAGATGAGGTACTATGAGGGATTGATCAAAAAGTTTAGTTTTTCAGGGTGGGGTGTTTTGTCAGTAGAGAGATACGTCAATAATTTTTATTCTGAGGCAATTGTCCCTGATTTTAGTTATAATGAACGAAAAGATGCTTTCGCAATTAAAAACTAATCATATCTAATAAAGTAATTAAAACAAAAGAGTAATAATAGGAAATACAAATTTAAAATTATACAATAAGAAAATAATAAAAAGAAGAAATACAGTTATTAAAATAATAATAATACTTACATACACTTGTTCACTCTAGTACATAAGTAATATACCACTGTTTATGGAAACATATGCACACTTAACTTCATTCGTATTGTCTATTCAGCAACTTACTGCACCACTCTTATAACAAACTCAAACAAAACATGATCACTGCCCACCCACATTCCTCAAAACACCGTAGTAAGGTTAAAAAAAGTTGTGCAAGAAAACTCTGAATTAGTAAGGCTTTTACTATTTATAGTAGATAGGTTTTATTTATTTATTTTTTTTTTAAATATAAATCTCATACCGTTCTCAAAAACTATTAGTTGGCTGATTTTGTTGTTCCCTCAGAACTTTCAAGGAGTTGTTGAACTTAAATACCTTTGGAACTTGACATGCAGATATACTCAAGTTGTTGGCAAGTTATCGATTTAAGTTCTAACAGCTCTTGAATAGTTATACATCAAAGGCAGAATACTCGATTGCATGTCCATTTTTTATATTTTTATATTTATTGTCACTGATTTTCCAGAGCTATATATAAAAATCTATACAATAGTGAAATTAGTATAAAATTTCCTCTATTTATTTTATATTATTATCATTTCGAAATATTTCATTTCTTGTCGGTTCTCCCTATCATGCATACGTATAGGATCGACTCGCTAAGTTAATTGAGTAGCTTTTCTGATAAGAAAATTACGTGAATTAATTTTTTCTTTTAAAGGAACAAGAATCTCAAATTTCTGCAAAAGTAGTCCTTTTAAACCTTATGTATTGCATATTAACGCCTGTCGGTGTGAACACGGCATTGATATCCATTTGGATGGAAGCGTTTAGCTTCAACACGTTCAATAGAGGTCGTTATCTACTATTCGATAAGATAAGGGACAGCTCTGTGAGCTCTATGAATCCATGGCTTGTATAAACGGATTCCAGAGCAGCCTATCAGCTCGGTTCTTCGGATACCATCATAAAATACTTTTTTATTTAATTATCTTTAAAATAATATTTTTATTACTACATGTAATAAAATCTAAATTAATTTTTCGTCATATTCACTCCGGAAATATAGCAATATTTTCATTGATTGTACTTTATCATTAATGTTTATTTTAATTATAAACAAAACATTGTTAAGATTCTTTGACTGATTGTAGAATCCTTATTAACATTCCTGGATTTAAAAAATATTTATTTATTTTAATTAGTACGTCATGACGCGTCATTGGAGCTTGCGACCAACTTATAACGCTATTGTAACGTCAAAACCTAAAATAATAAAATATTTTCACAACTATTTTTGTGATTTTTTAGACTTTGTACTAAACTTGTATTAGAAATCGAAATCGTAAATATACTAGATTATTACAAAAGTCCTTGTGCATTAGTATAGCTTTATTTCGGATTACATATTTTAAACATTATTGAATACTAGCTTTCAAAGTAAAGTCCATTGTTTTCAACTACTTTCACCCATCTTTCTGCCAGTAATTGGATTTGATGCCAGCAACCACTCTTTTAGATTTGAGCCGAACAGCTCTTCACATCCAATTTTTACGTCCTCGTAATTATCATAGATCCAACGTTTTAAAAATGAGAAATTGATCTATAAAAACCATAATCTGATGGTGCAATATCTAGGCTATACGCAGGATTAAGCAAAACGTTTACTCCTTGCAGTTATAATTTTTCCCGATAATTTTTCCTTGGTCAAACGAGAACGATATGCAGGGGCTTTTTCGTGTTGCAAAATGGTTTGGTTCCTGTTGACCAAAGCGGGGTACTTTGCACTCAAAATTCTGTCTAGCTGTTCACAGTAAAGGTTTGAGTTCGCTGCTGATGGTCAGGAACAAGCTCAAAATGCAAAATGGCTTCGAAGTTCCACCAAATACAAACCGATCTTGGCAAGCCTCTGGTAGTTCAGCTTCACCTGGCCGTACTCACTGCTCATGTTTGCTAGGATTTTTTAAAAATATCCACTTTTCGTCACTTGTTATAATTTTTTCCAGAACCTATCATCTTTCGGATTTTGAAACAAATTTTTGTACATATTAACTCGCTACTGGGCTTGGGTCTCTGTCAAGTCATGTGGGACGTACCTTAGTCTTAAATTCCGTACGTCCAGGTTTTTAAGATGACGAGCCACTGTGGTATCAGAAGCCTCTACTACGGCCGATAAATCACATTAGTTGTTGGTTTGCCTGGTTCACACATTCAAGAAGAACGTCATTATCAATGACCGATGGGCAACCTGATCTGGATTCATCTGCAAGGCTCATATTCTCATGGTTGAAACGCCTGAACCGAAGTGCGACTGTATTTCGATGGATAATTCTCCTTCCATGGCACAAATTTCTTCGGCGGCTGCCTTCGCGATTAAACTTTTTTTCCATTAATGTCTCAAAAGACTGCGAATCACGATTTTTTCTTCTGGCATTGCATTTGCGTTTTAACAATGTGAATGACCCCATAAAGCCAACTAAAGTCATAAGGAATTAAAGGATTAGTCAAAGTAAATATTAACATAAATATTAACAACAAAAACAATTTTATAAGATTAATTATGAGAGTTGGAATTAAGGATTGTGTTAATTTTACTGAGGAATATTTATGGAGAATGGATTTATCCTTGAACTGTTTTAAATAGACAAATTATAACTATTTATGCCATAAAAATTCTCCAAGCCGTTCGAAAGTAGTGCTTCAGTCTGAGAGGGGATTGGTTGGACCCTACAGTATGCACAGTATGTTAACGTTGCATGCATGCTTTACGCCTTTTCGTGATCAATTGCCATGAGATTTTATTTTCATTTTCGTGCCAATAAATGAAGTCTATGTTTTCTCGTAAACAGTAACCGCTGGTAAAATGAATATTAGGTATATCAAGCAAGATAGATGAGGTATATATTGTAATTGGTAAATGGCGCATCTCCATTAGAAATAATTTATATTTAAGAAAACATGGTAATAAAAATTTGTTTTGAAAATTTAATTCAAAGGTGGTCAAAAGTTTGTTTTACTTTTATGTAATTCTTAATAATGGATGAAAAATAGCATTTAGCTATATAGCAGCCAGTCCATTTTTAAGGCTGTTAGTAGTTATTAATCAAACAGCTATTTTACTTAGCAGCTAAATAAAATAACAGTTAAAAAATATCAGATGCAAACCAGTTTAATCTCTACTTAAAGTCTGTGTGGTGACTGGGTCTTATATTATATATTTCGCCATTAAGCATCAATAATAAGGCTTTCTAACCAAAGCTATTTTTGTGCAGATTTGACATTCTTCTGTATGCCTTTGCCTTGTTTGATTAGGTATTCCACTTTAGCGTGTTTTGGACGCTATTAGCAGGCTAATAGCATGAAAGTTTAAACGGTGATTTCAATCGATCCGGGGGTTAACTGCGAAATCGGATAAAGGTTTCCTAATAATAGGAAATATTTTAAGACAAATCATAACTAATAAGCAAGTTTCTGTGTTGTTGTTTTTGTAAGGCTCCATTTTATAAATAAAATAGCACTTGTAAATTGTTTTCTGTCTGTCATATTATTTTTTCTCATCATCACGATAAAACGGCTGAACTGATTATGATGAAACTTTTTATCCGCTGTTGTATAGAACCCTAAGAGAGTTTTAAGCTATATCAACCTGCCTTCCGCTGCTTTAAAATTAAGAATTATGATAAGAAGAGGCATAGAATCAAAACTATTACCAAATTGTAGATGTTTTGTCCGCTTTCCACATAAAAACATCTAAACCAATTTAAAAAAAACTTCAAATTATTATTATTTATAACCGTAAAAAGGTTTTGAGCCATATTAAACTGTTATCCTCAATCTTGGGACAGAATGGTTTGATTTTTATTAAATTTATAAAAAGATCAGATCAATAGGCTCAAAAACTATTGGGGTCAGTCGTTAAATTATTAAAAACTATAGCCTGCCAAATCCGGTCAACGGAAGAACATAATAGTACCTCTGGGAGGCGAGCTACCTTTAATTTGTTGTTTAAGACTTTCTAGACTTAGAAATGAGTAGTTTGCTATATCTTTACGTTTCGTGAACAACTCAGCGAGATAGGGTGCTTGTGTTGGACATGATCTACTCCAGGATCAGAGGGTCTAATAGTTTCTTTTTCAATGACACTGGAAGGGACAACCAACATTGTTTATAAGGAGGTTCTCTGGTTTATAAGGACCTCACTTAAAACCGATTTGTTTAAGGCTTTTTAAAGCATTAAAGAGTTGTGCTATATTTAGTACATTAGTTATTATTAATAATAAACCACCCAAAAAAACAATATTTTACTAAATAATTGATACCGAAAAGCGAAGAGCAGCCATATCGAAGATATAAGATATAAAAGTCCTGCTGGAGTTCACGGTCCTTAGCATCATGATTCCTGTACGTGGAACGAGTAACCACCGAGTTAGAAAAACCATATTAAATCCGTGGCTCGTTACTCAACCTAAATATTCATGATAAGTAAATATAGAGCTATTTTATTTAGTTTTTATCAAGCCCTCAGTGAGGAGTAATACTGCAGAATGCTCTGTAGAATCCCCGCCCTCAGGACCAGTGTGACACTGTGCTAATTGAAGGCCACAGCTAATCCTCTTTTGTCTGTCAGCTAGTCTCTCACTCGTAACTGTCGGCGCAGTACAGTTAACAACAAATGTATGTTTCTTTCTCTGAAAAATCAGTCGAGATATGACAACTCAAGTCATATTATCATACCAAAAATAAAATATCTTGTATTATAAAAAATGTATCTAACTGTGAAATATACTTATTATTTGATTCCTTACAATAGAATATACCAAAAATTAGTTTGTGTTTAAATGGCAGAATATAATTTAATTTATGTATAGTGTATACATATTACTGCATTGACTTCCTATGCTAAGTAAACCTGGCTCAATTACCGGCTTGACTCAGTAAATTCTTGGCAGCAAATCAGTATGCTTTTTCAGGATGTGATCCTCACTTTGACAAACATTTCCAGGATATATATATATATATGAGTATATATGTAATATATATATATATATATATATATATATATATATATATATATATATATATATATTAATTACCAGAAATCGAGTACAAAATTAACAATTGTCGGTGTATGAATCAGGCGGTGCAAGAATACTTAGAACACAGGAGTCCCAACCTTTTTCTACCTGGGGGCACATTTGCAGATTATCTGTCAGGTGGTGCTAGGGAAGGGAGGGATGCACCGGATATTTTTTTCTGTGTATTTAATCAATGTAAATTGGGTGTTGGATATTGTTAATAATATTCAGATTTAAGAGGATATTTCGTATTAAAAGTAGCTAGAAATCCTTGATAACGACGCTGAAGATTATGTTTTTTCGGTATTGAAATGCTACTGCCACACAATAAAAAATAAATTTATCTTTGAAATTGAAAAAGCAATATGATTCCTCCCAGTCGTTTTTAAAATTATAAGTTCGTTTTCTCGTATTAGATTCAAACATTTTCTTATATTCAAACATTCTGAGATTAGAATTAAAAAAACGAATTGAAAACAATATGGGCATATTATATACTGCAGCACGCTAGGTAAAATAATAATGCTGATTGTCAGGAACATAAAATACTATGATATAAATAAATTATTATATTCAAACAATTCGCTTATATTTCCAATTAATTATTAGATATTTGTTGCCTTAGATTTGTGCGTAATTTTTGAATTAAACAAAAAATAAAAATAAATAAAAAAAAAACACAGACTAGTTCTGGCTCGATTTATAAATAGACGATACACATTTCTTTTACTGACATACGACATTTGCGAAGGAGCTGAATACGACATTTACAATTATCAATAGAATGAATGAATGAGGAATTGACTGGGCATACAGCCCGGAAATCCTGTTATGCCTAAAGGCACAGGGGGGTTGAAAGACAAAAAAAAATTGTCAATTTAATGAATGAACAATTTAATAAATTAAAAAAAATTACGCGTAGCTATCTGAAAACCAGGCACTACTGATAAGTTACCTGAAAGCTTCTAAAGCTATAAGAGGGCCGCAATATTTAAAATGTATCCGGGTATCAAATCATATTTGACTATTGATATTTATCTGCCAAAGCTAATTGGATATAGATATCCTGCTTTCGATACTACGTAGAAACCAAATTAGATCAAATACCTTTTTGTCTGATCTTATCAATTCGCTCAATACCTTCATACAAGTTATTTAGATAACATGTTTCATTGTTATCTACTTCATTTTGGTTTCCTTATGGGAACAGTCTGATCCCATTACAGGCCTCACGATTAATAAATATCAAATGATTTATCGGCAATGGACTATGGTTGCTGGCGATAATGCACTATTGTTCTTACATTTATTTCATGAATCTGGTAAAACAAAAATTACAAACGGAAAATGCCATATTCAATCCAGGTTACTAATTGGTAATATTGCTATTTATGGTTGGATGCAATTGAAAAAAAAAATCTATAACTTGAAACTCGAAAAATATTTTATTTGGTTAGGTTGGGATAGACATCGTATATAATACACCTATGGCATTAAGTGGACATCTTTATTATTTATAAATTTAAAAATTCCCTATGGTCATAATTTCTTTTTAATAGAGTAACATAATTGTCTAAAATTAAATAATTAGAAAAAATAAAAACAAGAACTGAATAAAAAAGAAATGTGTGCGTCCCTCATCAGTACAGTCTTGCTTATTCACATGTATATGCGGTAAGGGAAGCGGAAACCCCAATCTTTATTGTTTTATTTTTGTTCGATAAACGAAAAAATATTTAAATTAATAGCACAAGTGCCCCATTGTTTTGACGCCCCAGGTTCGTAAATAGAGTTGGTTTTAAACAGTACTGACATCCAGCGTCAGATCGAGTGATATTTGACAGCTGGATCCTATCAATTTAGCGCTTGTTTGTTCGCGTCGCCCCACTACAAGGCTAAAAATTGAAACGCTCTCTTGTATATAACCTATTTTTAGCAATTTTAAAAATGATTATTTTGTCAACTCAGGAATATATCTATTTGATTAACCTGCTTTGGGATACATTATTGAGTATCGGGACATTGTATTAAATTTATGGTATGGTGTATTTTTGCTATATTTTCACTCATATCATATTATGAAAATTGTTGAGTCTGAATCGATAATTCTATTACTATGTAAAGTTTTTGATCCGCTCTGTTTGAGATAGCTATTTTAGACAGTTTATGCCAAATCAATAACTCAGGAAGTTATTTGTACCTGCCAATGATTTGTTTGTTTGGCTTAGATGCGGCTATTATTAAATTAAATTCAATAAAAGTAATGGACGTCATATTAAGTTCTCTAAATTTAGTGTATTGTTATCACTTGGATATTATCGATATTAAGGGAAATACTTTTGAATTTTTTATATGTCTCATCACTGTCAAGCGTATTTATTAGTGTTTTATCAAAGTGTAGATTTATTCGGTGTCCAAAAAATATTTGAGAAATAATGAGATGAGTTACCTTGCATGAAAAATGGATGAGTTACCTTACAATTACATAGCAATTGGAATAATTTGATGTTTAATTGGGTGGGCTAATAATAGAAAATCAATGTGTTCGACCCCATTGAAAAAATATTGGAAGAAAAAATTAAAAATGGTTATAGGATTTATGTTTTTACTAAGTTGAGTACGTAAAGCTTTGTAGTAAAAATTATTGCTTATAGAACGTTAATACAATTGATAGTTCACCGATAAAAGAATGTTTTCTATATTGTAACGCGAACCTCGTCTGACCGCCAGATCCAGCTTGAACATAAATTATTTTTTTCAAAAATTTTAATCTTTTTTTCTATTTTTGAAGTTAAAGTAGCTAATGAATAAAATAAGATAAAATCCATACTTATGAAAACTATTTCTTTTGGAAATACAATCTTCTTACAAATAATTTTGTTGTGTTTAGAATAGCACAAATCTATGTTGAATAATAACTGCTTATATGATGAAAAACAAAAAATATTTGAAATTAATTCTATTTTCATTTGTCACTTGGTAACATTTTTAACATCAGTGTCTGTCACCTTTAACAAAACTTGTAATATCATAAGTACCTCGAAATGCTTTACATACTTCCAAATCTTCATACTAATTATCATTTTAATTAATATTTTTCATATATTTTAGTATATCATTTATAATGTACTTTATTGTTACATGTAATTCATAATCTTTCCTTCACTATTTTCTTATTACTTTAATTTTTCATTATTTACAATTAATATTTTTATCATGCTTGTCATTTCTGTTTATTACCATTTTTACTGTTATTGCTTATTTTTTTCTGTGTGAAATTACACTTATTAGTGTTATTGTCATTCACCGCACCTCCCGACCAACTTCTTCCTTAATTGAGAAGAATTGCGGTGTTGAAATTTTGTTTGCAAATTTAGTGTGGGTAATTGTTTTGTAAATTTGCTGTGGGGCACTTCTCCAAAGTCTGCCATTTACAATGTCCTCCCTTCCATATCGAAGTAACCATCCGTGAATATAGCTACATTTCGGCACCCTTTTTTCTTCTCTGAGCTCCAGGTTTGTGTTAATAAGATTTTATTTTGCAAATACGTTTTTTCACATTCGTTATTAAATGTAGTGGCGACGATGTTTACACCCTGTGTTGACTAGAATAAAAACGTACATAGACCTTCACACTAGATTTAAAAAAAAAAAATTATTTATGAGATGCATAGCTACAAGCTGTGCATCCAGACACTGCGACCCTGAAATTGTTTACTCATAGAGAAATTTGTCTATTCTACATTCGGAATAATAATTGAAGACAATACTAGGAAAATAAAGCTGTTTTTAAATTACTACCGAAGGCATTTATGCTTGAAAAACTCAATTTTTCATAATGGTTTCTACGATTTTATAGAATGTGATATTTAAAAAAAAAATACTTATGCCTATTAATCATTAAATTACGATCAACTTTAAACAATGTAGTTCAGAAGAGTTTAGTATTTACTCCTATTATATGTATCTAAGATTAATTATTTTTCATGTGGAACCAACATTTTTTTAATTATAATTATTACTAAATTATTACGGTGTGATGAAAAACTTTTCGTTGACATCGTGTTTTCATTTTTTCAAGTGAACTGTGTCTTGTTTCTAATCTAATCGATGGTTTAGCTTATAAGATAATTAATATCAAATTCCTTTGGCTTTCTAATCTCACGTCTATTTCATAAACATTTCATCTTAAACTGTTTTTTATTGCTTTTTTCTGACTGATTCCTATTATCTCTAAAAATACTAGCAACGTTATTTGTTTTCTTCTTATAATTTTAGGTATTTTAACGAGAAAGACAATGAAATATCTTCGAAATAATCTTTGGTTACACTTCGCTCTATTTCGAACCATATTGAATATATTTCAGGTCTTTTTCAACATAGATATCCTGAGAGTAAATTAAATGCTTACTCCTAAACGAGACATTTCCGTGTCAGCAGTTGTTTTGCTGATTATCTAAACAAGTCTGTCATGAGTTACTTAAGGAAATAAACCCAAGTGACTAAATTTACCAGTTATTGTTCAAATTTAAACTATTAAGATTAAAATGCTGAGAAATAATTAGGTCTTGAAATAATTTGGTTCAGTGGCGTTCGCTGGGGAGGTGATTGGGGGGGATATATCCCCTCTCCTCCCCCAAAATGTTCGAAACAAATGAACAGTTTGTACTTTAAAATATATTTCTGGTAATTTTAAACAATAATTTTTTATCCAATTTTCATTCTCATCCGTAAACTTACTCTCAATTTTGCAATTGTAGACATTTAGGTGATTACCTTCTTCTCATGAAATCTCCCGAAAAAAAATTCTACGTACGCCTATGAATAGGTTAACATACAGTATCAGACTAGTGATAAAAATGACTGCGATTTGGATGATGTAAGTATAAAAGGAAAAAAGCATTGAATACGTAGCGATATTTTGAGTTAATGTGGTATACAAAATCTAAAAGAAATGAAATGCAAGAGAGAAATTTTATTCCTGAGTAATATTAAGGGTCCATTTACACAAATCAGTGCCTTGTAAGTGCAGTGACTGTTCCGTGATCCTGAATCAATGAAAACTTATGTTCTTTTGACTATTAGAATGGAGCGGTTCACACATGCTCAGCGCAGTTCAGTATCAGTGTTGTGTGCTGAATTTTGTCGGGGATGTGTGAACTCTTCCGTTCCCACCCTCAGAATAATAACATTTTTCACTGATACAGAAACACGGAACTGTCACTGCACTTAAAAGCGTAAATGGACCTTAGATGTATGTTTGAGATATTATTTTTTTTTAAAATGAAAATGTTAAATTTTGCGAATGGTGATTGACTTTTCTGCTATCCTAGAACTTAAAGTTGTCAAATAATTGGTCATTACGTTACCAGAGATTTTAATTTGCGCTTCGTAAAAACTTTACGTAACACAATTGCCGGTGATTATAAACTTGAAAGCTGTCAGTGAAAGGAATAATATTTTCTTTGAAGCTTATATCTGAACGTTAAATACAACTTCGTTTTTTGTGTTTTGTGAGATGCTACTCATGATTGATTGTCTATGACAACGTAGATAATTATTTTTTCTCGTTTTTATTGAATAATACTGAGAAGGAATTTCATTTCGTTCGGCACATACATAGATAGAATTAATTGTCATGCCAGAAATGGGTATTAGGATGAATTGGTTTTTATGTATTTATTTTGTCTAACTATGGTGAATCATTTTGTTTTCAGAATATTTCAGTTAAAAGAAAAAACAAATTAAATAAAAATCATGAAAACTAAGAATACAATTTATTTTTTGTAATTTTAAAATACGTCCGTAATTTGTTAAAAATTTAAATCATTTTTCATTATTTTTTTTATATTTATATACATCGTTGTTACCACGTTTAAGTAACGAATGTAAAAAATCCCTTTTTTGAAATTCTTTAGTTTTATTAATTAACCAGAAATATATTAGAAAAATTAAATCTTTTAAATGCAAATCTAGGGCTCAGAGAATTGAGGCCCAAAGAGAAAAACAATTAATCGCTATGGAGAAGTTAAAAATAACACGTTAAGTTCTTTATTGGTCTCCTGAAAAGTAGCTATATTCACATTCGTTATTTGAACGTAGTGACGACGGATATACTCACCCAATAAAAAAGGAAAAAATGATTTAAATTTTTATAAATTACAGTCATTTTTTTTTAAGTTGCAAAACATATATTTTGTTCTATAGTTTTATTTTATTTTATTTGTTTTTACTAAAATAATCTCTCAAAAAAATAAAATATACATAGGTCTTCTGCAATTTTAGTAATGTTATTACTCATATAATATACTGGGATTAAGACTATTATTTAATTCGTCTGTCTTTAATGAGTATTGTTTTATTATTGAACAGCTTAGTTAATTGAACCATTCCTTTAGCGTAATGGCTATTCAAACGCCATTTATTTACGTTCATACACTTTTCCTATACGTTACCAAAGATACACAGGAGCACAATTAGTACCGACGGGTTGTATTTAGAGATAGGTTATTACCGCCCCTATTGTTTCATGAATGAATTGCAGGGATTGATGTTTAGTTACCTGTTCGGTAGTAATAATGTAATGTAAATTTATAGGGAACTATTTTTGGTTAATTGATTCACTCACCCTCTTTAAGAATTCAGCTTCTCGTGATGTGTGTTTTATATGCTCCTGAATTGTTCAAATGAGTTGGCTGCGTAATGTTATTTATAAATATAAATCAGAATGTAATTTACACAACTTTGAATACCGGCGATTTTCCATAATTAGGTACCGTTGATTTTTCCTTTATTATTTCATGAATTGTACAAATTAAAAATAAGTTGTAGTAGCTTCCATTTGATCCTTGAAGTACAATATTAAAGAACAGATTTTATAAATAATAATTAATTACTGTTTTATGTTCAATTCATTGTCTTTTTTTATTATTTATGTTTATGTCACTAATTGCTTATTATCTGTTCGTTAAATTTTTATTGTAAAACAAGCGTTTTCTCAATTCGCTGATTAATCAGAGGGCATTGACCTGGATATTCTTAAACCTACACTATCACAATATTTAAAAGAAGGCATAAGACTGTATGTAAAATTTACATGAAAGGTTTTATTTTTTAATAAGTCATTACTTGGCAATACGAATATAAGAAAAGATGAATTTGATTTAAAATATATATATATATATATATATATATATATATATATATATATATATATATATATATATATATATATATATATATATATATATATATATTGGTTTAAATTCTAATCGTAGGCTTATTCTATATAAATCTTCGGCTTAGATAAAACAGTAAATATTTACTTTACCGCTGTTGATTTCTTATACAGTGATGACTCAATTTACGGTTTTATTTATTTTTTAATGGCATCATTTCATGACACGATTTATATTCCATTACACATTTTATTTGTCTTTTCAATGACAGCCTTAAGAGGTCACGTTCCCTCATGATTAGGTTAACAGTGGTTAGGTAATGGAGGCAAAGCGAGGTTAAGTTACTGTTACCGTTTGCCGTGATTTAGTGGGGACCCAATGAGCCGGGTAGATAACGTCAACAGCCCCTATGGGAACACCCCCTTCCCTCTCCCTCTCTTATTCATTTATTAATCTGTTTAATTATTTATTCCGAGTATTGTAGATTATTGCGCCGTTGAAGCGGTTCCATCTACGCTATCTCTGCTATCACAACTCTTTATCTTGTTTTTATTGACTCTGATCTGAACATATCTGCCACAGCATGGTTCATACTTTTTTTTGCTCGTATTTAGGATTTTATTTTATTTTACTGCAATAAAAAAAAAAAAAAAAAAAAAAAAAAATTAGGCCTGAAACATTTTAATGTCTTTAATATTATCTAAAACATATTAGTATCAAGAAATGATTATATTTTCAGTTATTAGAATACATTAGTAAATTCATTAATGATTAGAGAAGTTATAGAAGTATCTTCTAATCTTTTTAAGACACTTTTTATTAGTTTTCTATAATTTTTTTGTTGTAAATAATTATTTACTACCCACTTTGCATTTTTAGTTGACGTATTTCAATTTCTGATTAAATATCTATTGAAATAGTATTGAACTAATTTACTCAAAAATACAAGATTATCTGTTTATTTATTTTTTCTCATGGATATTTTGAAAAAAAGGATGTCTTAAATTTGTTTTATATTCTATGAAGCGATTAAAATAAGTATTGGATTTAACGAAGTATTAGAGATAAATTTTGGTACGATTTTATTTATTACCGATTTGTACTCTGATTTTGAACTCTTGATCCGATTGTTTGTTTTTTTCAATATTAAGTTTATAAGGTTATATATTTTTCAAAATAATGGATAAACCTGTGAGATGAGGGTACCTGTATCTTGTGGTCGCAGGTACAGGTGATCTTGCTGTAGGGCCTAGGGCAGGCGCAGGCGGGAAAATCGCAGAGGTTGCTGTTGTACTGTGGGGCTACGCCCCCGGCAGGCCCGGTACCTCCGAGAAGTGTTAACAGCGACAGGAGAGCGAAGACGTAGGAGCGCAGAAAGCTCACCATGGCGGCCCCTCCATGCCTCAGCTCCGACTGGCTGCCTATCGACCCTCCCGTTGGTGGGGGCAATACAGTTTCAATATCCTCCGCCTTATTAGCCACCGCTTCCGTGTTCGTCTTTATCTGTATATCTGTATATTAGTTGGAATTACATTGGTCACATTTTATATTAATTTGGTTACAGCAGTAAAGCCAAAAAGAAACGCTCAAAACCCATCCTGCGCTCCAGTGTCATACAGTAGAAATGTTTAGACACTAGAACTGAGCCGCTACGCTAAAATTGAAGTAATAAATCAATTGATTATGGCTGTTTCAAAACAAATTTACTAAGTAAACTATACAGCATCCTTGCCTTGTACAAAAACACCATATCCCAATTGCAATCGGTCCTATGTGAGTTTTGACCATCCTTAACCACACGCAGGATGGAATACCTTACCTCGGAGATAAAAGATCAATTGTCACATTTATGAAATTGTGCGAAAAACACACAAAATATAATTTTTTCCTTGAAAATAGCTCATAATTTTTCTCATAACTTTGTTTATAAGTACCACATTTGGAATACAATATTGAAATGAACTATTTTTAAAATAATTATAAATAATATAGACATCCTACCATATACCACTAATCCAAATGCCTGAAAACAATTATAGGTCAAGTTTTAATGGACTTCCAATCTCTTATCGATAACCGAAAAAGCAGAAAAATGTTTAAAGATATCACAAAACATTACAAAACACCATGAATTATGCGTACAAGACTTAAATAAAAATTGTTTTATGAATAACCTATATCCTCTAGGTACTAGGTAATAAACATTTATTTTGAAATTATAAAACATTTTAAACTAATTCAAACAACAAAAGCAATAATGTAATTTTTAAAAAAATGATATTTTCTCGATCCTGTATCTGATTGAACGAGCATTTTTCACACAACATTTGCATTAGGTACCTACATTTCCTAAGAAATTACACAAATAAATCATTTTTCAGTCTCTGGAATATACCTTTCAACGTGCTCTAACTATAAAACGTGAAAGTAGACTGAGTACATTATAAGGCACTATTCATTATCAATTTAACTTCCCTTAGGTAAAGGCTAAGGAATCGAAAATGGCCGTTTTATTGCCTGTGGGATTAAACTACTGTCTGATATAACATATTTTAGCTCAGTATTAAGACCTAGTTAAAAAAATATAGCAAGACATTCGAGTAACAGAGGTAAAATGTCTGGACACCCGACTATTTGCCTTTTACAACTAACGCAGTGAAACATACAAAATTAGCAGCTGTAAAATGTTTTTAATGGTCATGCGTCCATTTACCTTGATGTATATATGTGGACGTGCGACCTTTTACCACTCATTATCTTGACAACTATGTAGATTTTGACTTCAAACTTTTTACTATTGGAAAGGGCTTGTAAAATTATATTAACATCAGAACAAAACTCATTTTCACGAAAAAATGGACACCCGATCTTTTACCTTAGAAGTACAGTTTTATTGAGAAACAAAAAATTGTACCCAACAAAATTTCCACTTTTATCGGTCGTTACCTAATATAAATGCACATAAAAATTCAAAGTAAATAAAACATAGTATTTTTTCACTAAACTTATTAGTGAGGCTTTGCTGCTACGATTAATGACTTAAATACAAAGTAAACAATTTTAATTGGACCATTTTAAGAAATTTGTATAATATATTTGATAGATATTTTACTAGAACTTTTTTTATTTGTTTTCTTTTATTAGTGTTTAACGTCCTTTCCTACTCTTTTAAGGCAAACAGGTCGCGTTATTTCTACAGGTTATCAACCTATTTTAACCAGTTTGGGAAGCTCGAGATTCATTCCGTAGGTCCGTCAGGAAATAAATTTCAACCCGCTCAGGCCGGATTCGATATTTTAATGGTTTCCAATATTTGATTTTAATTGTTGAATGAATGATCGAATTGAATGATGATGATTTTAATGCTCGTATTTTCCTAGAAGCAGACAACTTGGAATTGTGATTGGGGCGGCAGAGCCGAAATTAGGGTTTTTGCCCAAGAGGGCAGGTCAATTTTGCCGCCCCTTCTTCCATCTCCTCCAATGAAGTCAACACTTTTATAGCAATATTTTAGGTAATACTTTTCGAAATAAATATTATCATCTCATAAAAGTAACTCGTTTTATTGACTGAATTAAGGTCAAAACTATCAAAAAGAGGAAACAAATATTTGTTTTGCAAGACTTAAAAATATAGGTTTTACTTAAATTAAAAATACTTTTTTTAAATTAAAAAAACTTTCACTCGAACTTTGCCGCCCTCTAGTTTCTGCCTCTTGGGGTAATTGTGCACCATTTGCTTCCACCCCTACCCTAGTTTCGGTCCTGGAGGGTGGCAATCCTGAAGTTTGTCCCGAGAGCCAGTCTTAGCTATGCCACTGTTCATACCCCCAAATCCATCCCTATCAATGGCGGTTATTCCATTGGTACATAAATGCATGTGATTACCCGAGCTAAAAAAAAAATACTTCATTGTAATAAAAAGAAATAGAAAATATTCATTTGAGATTGAATAAATCTATTGAAACGGTCAGCCTTCATTCTGACTGATGCAACCCGCACCGCTTGAGCATTGAGCTCCCTAGAATGAGTTCGAGAGAGAACAGAGTGCGCGTTGGAGGGGATACTCAGCTATATCCGCCTCACGTGTACACATGTTTGTGCTCCAGTTAGGACACATGTTTTATAATGTTTTAACAATGTTTTACAACATTTAATTTAGGATTGATTTAAAAGTCAATTTCATTACTAATTCATGTATAAGTTATTTATTTTTACTGTTGTAGATCAATGAATATGTTAAAACGAAATAAGTAAGCTTCATTTTAACGTAACCAACAACTTTTTATCTACGGAAATTCTCGAAATGGGGCCGTTTGCAATCTAGAAATCGGAAAACACGTCAATTTAATGATTTACTAAAAAGGTATGAACAACCCTTTACTTTTCACTTGAATCTAAGATAATTTGATAATAAAATCGAAAAGAAATATTGGCCTACAAAAATGTGGGGGCGTTTGGCGTGACCTCCACTCCCAATATGTCAAAATAACAAGGGTATGGAAATTCATCAACAATCAGTTGATTTTCACATAATTGTTTAATAAAAATTAATACAATCAAATAGTCGGAATGGCCAACAATTTTCATGGGCAGTTTTTTCAGACCTAGGCCCTAAATATGTCAATGTTACGATAACCATTTTATTGATTAACACTTGTAAGCCCCGAAGCACAATGTTTGGGAATCTATTCTGTGATTAATTAATGCAGTGACCTACAAAAATATAGGGTCGTATTGAAAACTTATTTCGCTTATCCTGCCGAAATAAGACGTTAGGTCTCTTTTTTTGGTTATTCGCTTATATCCCGGCGTCCTTGCTAGAAGAATACTTTTACAAAATTAAAGCTGACAAAATGTGCCACAAGATTGATTTAATTCATTTTTTCCCTATCTTGTACAGATTCCTAGATATCTTATATTTCGTTAATTTAGAAAAAAATAATATTTCCATAGGTTTTTTGCCCTTGGTATTAGACTTGGTAACTCTTCAGCTGTTTTTTTTTTCAATTTATTTATTTTTTCTTTAAAATTAACAAATATGAACGCGAATATCTAGGAAACTGTACGAGATAGAGAAAAAAAATGAATGAAATATATCTATTAGCTTTAATTTTGTATAGAGTACTTTTACTGCTAGGACGCATAGTATAGTCCGAGATATAAGTGAATGACCAAAAAAGGGGATCTTCTACCGTCTCATTTTTGAAGGTTGAGCAATATGGCCCTATATTTTTGTATACCACTGCATTAACTAATCACCGAATAGATCTCCAATCATGTGTGCTTCGTGGCTTGCAAGTGTAATTCAGTAAAATGGTTATCATAAAATTGACATATTTAGGGCATAAGTCTGAAAAAACTGTCCATGAAAATTATAGACCAGTACGACTATTTGATTATATTATTTTTTTAAAACTATTAAGTGAAAATCAAATGTTTGTTGATGGGTGTTAGGATGAATTGATTTTTATGTATTTATTTGTCTAACTATGGTGAATCATTTTGTTTTGAGACTATTTCAGTTAAAAGAAAAAAACATGTAAACTATAAGGTAAAATTTCTGTTTGGTAATTTAAAAAACTTACCTTAATTTGTTAAAATTTTAAATGAAGAAGAACAAAGCAAAATTAGCAGAAAATGCCTCTATCCTTCTTCCAATCCATTATTGCAGAATTGTTTGTTATTCTGTCATTTCTTGACTGTTTTCCATCTTGACTATTCCTTATATTTCTTTCTGTTCTCCAGTAAATTTAAAACATGGTTGCTTATATTTCTCGAGAATAGAGAATGTCCTAATTTTTTTTTATTTTAAAAAAGATTAGTTAACTTTGGAATGAAGGTGGCTCAACTTATCACCTAAAAGGTGTTCAATGTTAATGCGACAAGCAGCGTTCCGAAAAGTAGATGGTTATAAACTTATCTCATGTCCGAACTTGGTTTAAGTAATTATTTAGTTTTATTATGTATGATATAGCTCACCGTAGTTACAATTTAGTTGATAATAATTGTTTGAAATGAAATACACAGTTGTGAAAGACTGTTTAATTCGCAACTGTGAGTTTCATTTTGACCTCCTCCTAGACCATCATGTTCTATTTTATTATTTATGTAGGAAAACATGTTTGCCATCACGTTTAAGTAAGAAATGTGAATGATTGCATTTTTCTAATTTCTTAGTTTTGCTTTGGTTTTTGTGAATTATTTTAATTTTTATTATTCGATATCTAGCCCAAATATTTTCATTTATAATTGCACAAGAATGCTTTTTTTCCTTCTAATTTTTCTTACACTCTTGGTAATAATCAAAGTTATGAAAGGAGGCTTTCTAAACTTATTTGGACAACTTTCTCTGAATGTGGGAGGGGTTCCAAACCCCTATTCAACTTGGGATATAGAAAATCTCAACGAACTCTGATCTTAACCCTCAGCAATAAGTTTATCTGCATGTCATCATTTACCCTTTAGTAATATAATTTGTTTCATCTAATCGGTGTTTCGAATTAAATAATCAAATAGTTTTATAGAATAGATTTTTCATGATGATTGAAAAAACAAAAATTTACTATTTAATTAGATCTACGAGGGCTGTCCAAAAAGGGACTTATATTGACTGAAGGAAGTATGGTGGTGAAGGAGCTATAGCTACCATTTTCATGTTAGCACGTCTTCATACTCAGTACCCATCTAATGCACTGTTCTGCTTTTTTTTGCTCACAATTAATTTTTATAATTTGCGCTCAGTAATAATGTTTTAATTGGTGAAAAACAAAATTCAATTGAAATTCATCGTCAACTTTATTATGCGTTTCGAAGGAATAATGAATGAAAGTGGAGTGAGGCAGTGATGCATGTGTAAAAATGGTCGCACCAATGTTCACGATACGGTCTTAGTGGTCGACCAATTCTTGACGGGAGACCACACCATCTTGCTGTATCGCTGACATTCCTTGAAGCCAATGACGATACCATCACAAAGTTTGCATCTAACTTCTGGGTCGTATCGTTATTGAGGATGAGACATTGGTAAAGCAGGTTAATTGTGAAACAAAGAGACAGTTTATGGAATGGGAACCCATCCGTACTCCCAGAAGGACAAGAAAATGTTTACAATTATTGCCTGCAAGAAAGATCATGACATCTGGTTTTTAGGACGCTATGGGAGTGCTTCTGGTTGATCTCCTGTATCGAGGCTTAAAAATAAACTATGTCAGTATAAAAATATTGAAAAACTAACAAGGGGCATACAAAATAAGGTTCGGCGAAAGCTGAGCTCATAAGTTTTTTGCTTTGTTTTTCACGACAATGCACGGCTAGTCGTACCCGATACGGTTTTGAAAGGAGGTCTGCGATCACCCGCTATACAGTCCGGATCTGGCGCCGAGCAATGACCACCCATTTCCAGCTATGAAGAACTAGAGTGGTTAAAATCTCAAGCGATAGATTTCTATAGATACGGCCATTGGATGGAAAATGTATATATCGTGATGATGAGTACCTCAATATGAATATTTACTATGTAGACAAATAATTTAAGACAAAGAATATATGTATACACTTGAAAAGCATGTGAAATGTATATATATTTTTTTCGATTTTTTTTTTTAAGACGTAGATTGCTTTCTGGACAATTCTCGTATTAATCTGACTCTAATTTTCTCCTGATCATTCAAATATTAGTTTATTTGACATTAACATTTTTTTAATTGATTAATTCTTAATGGTCATTTCTCACTCGCAATTAGGACAATCTCATAAGTGGACATTAAGAGTTGGACCTCATGGTTCCGTGAAGACGCTTTTTGCAAAGGCATTCGGTTTTATCCGTGGATATCATGAAGAGGAAGTTGGCTTAGTGAGTCGTCTTTCTTAACTCCTATTTCCACTTTGAAAGTCTCCGATTCCTGACCATTCAGGCGCACAATCCATCTTCGCTTAATGATCTTGTAATGTTTTGGGAATATCTTGGCATCTAGGCGTAATAAAGATTGGTACAATTTTAAGATTGATCACAAAAAAATAGTAGGATCTGTGACCACCCAATAATAGGATAATTTATAAATTTATGTTGATGACGGTTTCTGTTAAATATAATCAATACTTTTCGTTATATTTTTTCACAATCAGTGAATTTCGATAATGGTAATTCTCAGAGTAATAATAACATTAGTAAGAATAATAGCTAGCTTTTTTTTCTTTCGTAGCTTTGATCTATAATAGACTGTGTGGTATAACTCAAGAATCGGGTTTCATAAAAATCACATTCACATTATTCAACATCCATTGGAAATGTGTCATGTCTTCAATTTCTATTAGAAATACAGAGATCTATTAGCGCTCAAAATGAAGCCGGTTAAATGCAGTTTTAAGTAGTTTATAATCTTACGTATTTTTATAATGGTAATTTCTTGTTTTTCGGACACAAATTTGGGTATCGGGGAAACTGTTAACTATTAAGCACATAGAACTTTATAATTTTACTAAATGTATTCTGTTTTAAAAGAGATAGTACTGGTTTTCTTCCGGAAGGTAATTCACAAGGTAGCTTACCTAGTAGATATAGTAGGTTTTCTTCCGGGGGGTAGTTCACAAGGTAGTTTACCTAGTAGGTATAGAAAAGTAAAAAGGTGCGAAAAATAATTGTTTTTTGCTTGAATAAAATGAGCTTCGGGGAAACTGTTAACTATTAAGCACATAGAACTTTATAATTTTACTAAATGTATTCTGTTTTAAAAGAGATAGTACTGGTTTTCTTCCGGAAGGTAATTCACAAGGTAGTTTACCTAGTAGATATAGGAAAGTAAAAAGGTGCGAAAAATAATTGTTTTTTGCTTGAATAAAATGAGCTTCCGGTGGCGTACCGAGGTCAGAAATTTGTATTTTTCATGTTTTTACAAATTTAAACAATATATAAAAAAATCAGATCTACCTGACCTTTTGCATTTTGAAAATTCTCGATTTTCTTCTTGAACTGATGTTTAAAACAATAAAATACGTGGTAGCATTTAATTTTGTGGCAAATCTTTTCTAGTTATGTGATCATTTTAAAAATCATTACTTGTTGAAAATCGGATTGAAAGATCCGTTATAAATTACAATTCAGACAAAAGATTTTCCTTAACCCCCGGGGAAACTGAAGAGATGCAATTATAAATCGTAATTGAGGTTGAGAAGTACCGGGGAGGTAAAAGGAAGGAGGGGAAACGGGTAGGGTGTTTTATCAATAGGGCCAAGTTGCTGGGCCTATAAACCCTCTTTATAATTAATTACAGCCCCAGTTCTGTCAGGCGTGTTTCTCTCTTGTTCCAATCTGTTACACTCTAATTACTCCCTGTTTCTACAATAGTGGAATAAACAATAAATCTTAATAGCTTTTATTAATTTAAATCGTATGATGGTTAGTAAAGGAAATCTTTTATAATTCTTTGAGAGAGATGATCCACCCAACAGCGATCTTCTGGCTTAATCCCTTAATGTAGAGGCTAGGCAATCTCTCATCCAGCTCCTTTTCAGCATACACCGGATAATGCCTGAAATATCAGCTGTTGGCATATCCTGTAATTATTTATGTCTTATCTTGTATGTCCCCATGAGATATTGATGTAATTGTGTTATATAACTATGAGTGAAGCGCTTATTTTGGTACATCTTTACAATCGGGACTCATTATACGTGCCTGCTGCCAAAATTACCCGCAGGTCGCCGCACAAGCACTCTTTAACGCCATTTGTGACATATTCGATTGTAACATTCGTATTCATTGGAATTATTAAAATTGTTATATAATTAGATATTATTTAAAATTACTATAGACGAAAGCTGTCAACTTCCGCTGGTCTGGAGAAGTTGTATCTAAAGCAGTAATGATTTAAATTAAGGTAAGGGCCCAATCTCAGGAGCACTAGCAGGAGGTGTTTTTTAGAGGTCTATGGTATTGAAAAAAATCAGTTCCAGACAATGACAGAAACCATTATTCTGGACTCATTTGGGATTATATACCACCATCTGCATTAGGCGTTGGCTTTATTTTGTCAGGTTGTGGTCTATTTTCTTTTCTTTCAATTTCATTTGCACTATGTTTTTTCCTGTGTGCTGTGCGGTTTGTCGACTCAACACAGTTGAGCAGCATTCGAAATTTTTGCTTTCGAACTCTCTGTCTCTCCAATGAATGCAAATGTTACAATTAACTATAAAACAGTTAGTGATCACAAATGGCGCTAGAGTGTGCTAGTGCGACGACCTTCGGATTATTTCGGCAGTAGGCACAGATAATGCGTCCCGATTGAAAATTGGTGCCAAAATAAGCGATCCACTCATAATTAGGTCCCTACACACCTTCCAACCCCATCTCTAATTTCGGAAACGAGATTACTATTCAAACTGCAATTTCTTTCTTCCGAAATCGTCATTAGTCAATACCGCTGAGACTGATCACACCAACCTTATGATACCGCTTTAGTCGAACACTTAAAAAATTTCGGTTGCTCTTACAACATTGTTGATCCTTCAAAAGCCCTCAGTAGAAAGGAAATTTTGGGGAAGTAAGTAGATAAATAAGATAAGAAAGAAATTTACCCATTCGAAATGGATGGTCGGTGTCCCATTGGCACCGGTTATTTTTTCTTTAGCCATTTTACTGACGAAATAAAACAAAGTGAAAAACAAGGTCAACAACTACTTGCCGTCGGTTGGAAAGAAAACAAACTCATATTCGGAACCGACGCCCGACTGCGCTACACACTATCCGATCTAGGAATGAAAGTGGGATGGAGAAGACCGTCCGAACATCCTAAATCGGATTCCAACGTTTTTGTTTGGACGATCATCGTATATACCACACCATTTGCCATTTTCATCATACATTTAGGACATCGGATCTGGTTGGATTGGAAGATGTTTAGAGACCTTAAGACTTTAGTTAGATACGTAATTCTAAGATTACTATATGAAATAATTTCCAAATAGTTTCACAAATATTTAAATCGTAATCTTAACACTTGATTTGATTACGCTATGTATCAAGTTATTAAAACTATTGTTTTCATCTCAATAATATTATAAATTAATTTATGTATGTAAAGCGCTCCAGTTTTCGAAATCATAGTTTACAAAAGTGTATTACATTTGAATGTGCAAACAATTATATGTATGGGCACGAGAGAGAACCTTGTGGGCGGAGCTTAGGCCGCGAGGTTACGCTCTATTAGGAGAAAGCCTTCTCTCTCTAGGTGCATAACTTCAGATTTCTGTCTCGTGAAATATACCATCTTGAATTTTTTTTTTTAACATTTCGATTTGTTTTACATTCTTTCAATCGCATGCACTAATTCGAAGGTTGATTGTTATGACAATTACAAAGAGTTATTGTAAAGCTGGATACGCACTTGTAACAAACTGCCGTTCCATTTCTCCGTACCGTGCCACCGGTCTGAACGTTGTTTAGAACAAGACAGCGTTTCAAGCATCGTTCCGTTGAATCGAGCGTTCTTCTGAAGTTGTGGTTGGGTTCTCCCCGCAGAATCAATCATGGCATCTCAGCAGCTAATGTCAGCAGCCGCGTACATTTGGATTGATTACGTTTTGAAAAAAAGGAAGAAAAAATCGCGTTGGTGGAGGATTTCATCTTTTCCCCACTCCATGCTTAATTAGCCTTTTCTATCACGGAGAACTAACCAATCATGTCCAAACACAAACTGACTAAATAATGAAAATTCACAGACATACAAGCGAAAGGAGACCACGGGCGAGGGAGGAGGGAGGAAGGGGAGGAATTCGAAGAAAGGAGGAACGGAACGGTGTACCTTCTTTAGATTAGTGTGGACGGAATCAGTCTCACCCCGTTCCGAAAATTTCTTTGATGCGACGATGAAAAACCGCGGAGCGACCGGTTTCCACCGCCCGATCCATTCTTCCGAACATCATTTCTTTCGCTGCCCGGATCATGTGATTTGTTCGGTTTGGAGGAACGGAATTGCAGTTTATTATAAGTGCGAACCCAGCTTCAGGCGCATCCGCACTAAAAGATTCTTCCTTAAAAGTTGTTTACCTATATATACCGATTTTTTTTTTATTACTGATGGACTATTTCTACTTCAGTAATAAATAAACACGTTACCATAAAATAGATATTAACAAAATTAAAATTATTAGTTAGTCTAAAAATTAATTTTCACTGATGTTATTGTACCAACAAGACTAAAAGAATTTTAAGATTTACTATATTTACTTTACCTAGTTTTTACGGAATAAGTTGCACTAAATACGTTATTAGTTATTAATTATCCATGTCATTCGAATAATTAATGATAATATTGGGGATTAAGACTTCTGAAATTGTTTATCAATAGGAAATTACTTGTATTGTAATTATTATAAATTATTTATGTTATTTTCTTGAATGCACTTTTATTTTTTAGAAAACGTTGTTGATTATTAGAAATGATAGTTTTGTTTCTGGAATTGTTTTTTTTTTAATAGAGCGACAGGGATGGTGGTGGATACAAAAAGACATCTGCCACCCCTCAGCCAACCAGCCTTCACTTCTTTCTCATGACCTTAACACGTCACATGTTCGTTCGGTATATTTTTTCTACCTTCCATCTCGTCTTTTTCAATTTACTCTTTCGGCTTTTTGTTTACTGGAACTCTTAAGCCATAGGAGCTCTATCTTTTCCTGTCCATAATTAATTGAAGATCGTGTTGCGTAGTATTGTTTTAGAACCAAACTTTTCGAACAATCCTGAATTTTTTTCCACGAATCATTCTTCTTCTTCTAGAAATTTCTTCAATATGAAGGTCTCCTCAACCGAACACCAACGAATCATTATGAAATAAAATCGCGAAAATAAATAATATTTCTCGACTGATCAATTCAATTTCAGTCAATTCTTTGCTGCAACTTCAACATCTTTCATTGTAATATTTATCATTAGGAATCTGATTACCAATCTCCTATTTACATACTGTATACAGCAGTTCTAACAGATGATAAACGATTTTTAAAAGCATGTTTATTTATTTCAATACAATATTTATTATATAAAATATATAAAAATCAAATTTTAGGGCAACTTCAGAAATAAAAATAATGAAACTAACTAAAACTAAAACGTTTTTATCTATTCCTCAGAAAGAAAATTTTAATGTTATTAAATGAATCGTTAAACATTTATAAATAAAGTCTAAGATATTAAATAAATAGTTATTATTGTTTTTTGTGCTTTAATTTCGAAATTCTCCAATTTTCCCATTGGAGAAAAATGTATAATAATATATAATTTTTTACTGTTTACATACTATTCAATGTTCATAAAATAATCTCTCAAGGAAATAAAAATAGTATAATATAGTTATGTGCATTAGGAATGTATCCTGATGGCGAACTTTAATACTTCATATTTTGATACTGCCCTAGCACGATAATTTTTTTTTTTCGATATCCGATTCTCTACATAATAAAATTAATTAACGGATCTTTCATCTATTAATAGCAAGGCTTAAGTCTATTAATAGCACTAATTGAAAACTATTTATTTGAATATTGAGACTTATTATGTTCCAAATCTGAATATTGAGGGTCGGTTGATATCGCTACAATATGAAGTTTAGCGATGTGGCTTAGATATAGTATTTCATCTACAAGAAACCGGTGGTTTGGAGAGTTTGCTAACTAGAGAATGCACTATTTGATATTGAGGACACAGTAATAATTGTTTTTTTTTATTAGTAAAATATGAGTATTTCTAACGCCGAGTGATGCAAACAATTTTAGTAATAAAATGTTGGAACTGTTTTGAGAGATTTAGGTAGAAAATCGCGTTACTAAACAGTTGAAAACGAGGACACAGTTGAATAAATAAAATGCATATTCTATCATAAACTAAATATGGCGTTTTGTAAACTACCGCAATATTGTATGAGATCTATAACAGGAGATACGATCTAGTGATGGTGAAACTGATAAAAGAGTAAAAGCAAGCAAAAAGAAACCCCTTTTAATTCCTGAAAACTTTAACTTTGAGAAATAGAAAATTTCTTTAATACCGAAAAATTTATCCTAGAGCTTAAGGATGGTTTAAAGTTTTCGGAACTTTAGAGGATTAAGCATTAATATAGATGTTATAAGTCAGAGGTGCTTTTATAGAACTCCTTATGTTTGACAAAAGGGATGATGTGAAAAATCAACCGTGATTTGTCTAAACGTTTCTTCTTAAAAGAAGATGGCTGAATTCCAATGTCCTAAATAATCGTTCTGGCCTACTATATTATTGCCCAAATCTTAATCCCATTGATTTGAACACCTAAAAATAAAAAATAAAGTGTTTTCTTAAAAATTGCAGAACTTAAAAATTTTAGAAGCAGAAGGAATGCCTCTCGACGTACTCTTGCCAGATGATTACGTCCAATACAGCATTAAGAGGGAAGGCCTCGAAGATCTACCGGTGAATCTCCGAATGAGGATCAGTGAAAACCATAGAAGATGGAAGAAGATTCTCCGGAAGGATAAAGTAAAAGAATGGAACCGGTGCTGGTTGACCACTCCAAAAGAGTGTACCATAAAAGGTGCTTTCTCATTGTCGGATCGTGAATAGAAATGACATGCCGGGCACCACTGGGTCTTACAGATGAATAGTGCTCTTCCTCAGCTAATGACCAAGGAGAACTATCCATACTTTAAGTTTTTGTGTACGAGTGGAAAGAAGTTGTTGGTCCCATCCACTTCTCCTTCGATAGGAAGAGGAAGGTGGCTGAACTGAGAACAAGAAACAAAGGAGAGCAAACTTCTTGCACAGCTAAGAATAATATAGGAAGTTGTTTTAGTAGCAGCAGTGGGTTGTTACGCAAACTTGTTGGAACTGCTGCTGTATTGTCTAGAAGATGATACTAAAGAAGTACTAAATTCTTCTATACACCTACCCTCAGACAGTAAGTCACTTCATTATGAAATCTCTACATCAAATCTGCGATGATTTGGCCATTTATAGAAGGTGTGAGGAGGCTATGAGGATAAACTCCCAAGAAGAGGGAAGGAAGGATAAGTGGTTGGTGTGAGCCCAGAAGAAGGAGAAGAAGTATTTGGCCAGAAGATATCAATGAAATTCTGTATTAGCAAGTTAGAACCTGGAAGCTAGCTAAACTTGGTAGCTACAGACTGTGAAGTATATGGGTGCACTTTTTCGAAACTACTTCATCCTAAAAAAATCTTCACCCAATGATTGAAGATGCTAAAATTGAGAAGTAATTGTTTTCTGTTGAAAATACTTTTATATTTTTTATAGATAGAGCACTATAAAAATAAACTTATTATGAAACATAATAATAAAGATTATTTTGACCTAAATACTGTTGCATTGAGTATTATTGTGTAATTCATACATAAGACCTTCTAATAAGATTATTTTGTTCTATAACTAATGAACTTGCTCTTTGATATCTGGCATAAATGCTATAATAGTAATGTTTCATATTTATAGAGGATGGACTAACAAACAGTACAAAAAAAATCACAGATACCCTTTAATAAATTCTTATATTGTTCAAATACAATTATAATATTAATAGGTTAATGACACTTTTATTTTTATTAAATCAATTATTTCTAGTATATTGAAATAAAATGAAATCAATAGATGTTAATAAAAATATTCTATTTAAAAATCAGAAATTTAGCCTAAAACACTTATTAATATCATTTATGTATGTTGGTACTTTTTCTTCCATTTTTTAATCGCTAAATTAACTTCATATTATTTTGTTCGTTCATTCTTATTTTATGGTGAAAAACTGGTTTGATCATCAATACCAGTTATTTGTTTTATTTTATTTATTTTTTCCCATTTTATATATATTTTTTAAAACATATGTACACACACACAATCACATATGTCCTGAAAAAAATGGCTTATTTAATATTGCTATTACAGTACTGGCATTTTGGTGGTTCTTGTTTTGTGATGAGATGGAGTGAATAAGTCTCATGTGACCTATTCTCAATCTAGTCAGTACAACATTTATTGGATTTACGCTAGGACTTGACTTCTTTTTTTTTTTAATTTTTAGTTGGTGTGCTTTTATTCTACATGTACTGCCATCTATCTTTAATATTCTTTTTGAGGGTTTTATTTAACTCTAATGGAGTTAAAACCGCTTTACCCCGTCCAGATAGTGCGGGTGCTTCTTTTGTAGCTAGATCAACCACTTTGTTTCCTATAATTTCTATGTGGTTCGGAATCCATATAAAGTTTACTGTCATATCCGGGTTTTGTGGAGTTCTTAAGTAGGAATGGATACATGAAATTATAGGGTGTTCCAGATACATAATGAGCTTAATGAGTCTGTAAATATCATGCAGAAGTGAAGTTCAGCTACCATGCATTAAACTTGGCAGTGTATGTGTTACATAGTTTGGGAAGTTTAATTTTATGGGTTGAAACCTTAGTTATGAAAGATGAGACTGCTGATTGGTCTGATTTAGTTCCGTCAGTGTCGATTATGAAAGCATCCGGTTTGTTTTGGAGAAGGCAAGGAAAGTTGGCTTTGTATTCAGATTCATTTAATTCATTAATTAATTAATTCATATTATTCCTGATTATCAGATCAGGCTTCATATAGTTTTTATGGAGCTACTTTCTTACCTTAAGACCATATTTTTGTTTTATTGCTTTATACTTAAACCAAAATTATGGACAATGATTATTTATTAACAAACATAAAAATCACATTAGTTAAAAAAAAAATAGAGATTCCACATCTCGAGCAAATCACCTGATGATATTTGAATTGGCTAATAACTACTACTCGAAAGACTTTAGTCTATGTTCAGAATGTTCCATTAATAACCTAATTATATTTTCATTTTTAAAGAAATGTAATGCAATATGATGATAATTGTGTAATTTGAGAATAGCTCTATTTGTACAGAGTACAAATTTGTCTTCCCTGGAAACCCATATAAATAAATAAATAAGTAATTTCAGTTTTTCTCTGATTATTTATAATCGCTTTTAGTTCATGTTGTTTCGGCTAAAATAGGCAGTATTTTTTATATTTATATTAGACTAATATTATTAAACCGGTATATTTATTTTATATTGTAAAATTTAAAATATTTATAGCAGATAAATTTTACAAGCCCGGTATATTTATTTCATATTGTACAAGTTAAAATATTTATATCAGATAAATTTTATCCATTAGGTATATTTATTTCATATTGTACAATTTAAAATATTTATAGCAGATAAATTATATCAATTAGATATGTTTATTTCATATTGTACAATTTGTATACTGTTTTAACAGACTTTATCCCAAAATAAAGTTTGTTTTTTTTAATTTCATTTCAATTCACATCTTTTATTATTAAAACAGATGATAGAGCAGTTTATTATAATTATTCTTTATTTTAATATTCTATTTATTGGTTTAGAAGTCATCATCTGGATCTTTAGCAGCTTATATTGTCTTATGTTGTGTATGTTCATTAAAAAAGATTAAGTATAAACTAGTTACTATATTTCATATGAATTTATTAAACGGTCCAAATGGAGTTGTTAAAGATATTGTATCAGAAATTATTCCTTCATGTTTTTTATTCTTTAATCCTCGAGAGGTATGTTGCAGGTCGGATCCGATCCAAGCATCACAATTTTTGTTTCCCCCCTCTCCAACCACTTCAAACATAATTTTGAAGGCAAGAAATCCTAATAGTCAGTATCGGGAAAGCCATCTATGCAGTTCTAGAGAACTTACATTATAGTTGATTTTTTAAGTAATACTTTTTCATTTTCTCTATGTAAGACAGTGAAAGACTGTTAATAAGCAGTATTTTTAAAATACTAATATAGTAATTGTTATTGGTATTGTCACTGTTGTTATCTTGTTTTTCTTAGCTCTGATGACCTAAAACTTAGACTGAAACGTCCGTCGGCACACAATTAAATGAGTTGACCGCACCTCCCAACGAGCTTCTCATTCCTACTCTTTCAAGATATGTTGATCAATGATAATAATAATCCATTTTTAAAATAATTTTAAAGAGTTCACATAAACACTACTTGAAATATTCTCAGCAGCATTTATTTCTTCATGTCTCTTACATAAGTACAATACAATAGTTTTTTAAGCAATTGCAGTTCGAAAATTCTGTGCAATATATATTTTATCTATGTAAAATAAATTTTTAAAGTTTCCACTTAGTTTTCTTAGAATTTTCATTTCATAATTTTTTCCCTGCCTTTTCTCGGTGATGTACTACCTGTAAGACAAGTTAAAAGGCTTTAAGGAGAAGACTTTAGGCATATTTCATCTAAATCATTTTAGAAAAAATTGTAAAAAAAAAAGTGCAAAATCAATGATATAAAATGGCACTTCTGGTAAATCGATTTTGACAAAAATGTTATTGTAACATCCTAGGTATATACCAACTTAAAATACATAATTTCAGTTTTTTCAACTTCTCATTTTTGAGCTAGGCTACTCACATATACAAACACAGACCATTGTGCGAGATTTGGTTAATTGTACTCAGGAAAATTTAAAATTTGTATTTCCGTTGAAAACTCGAATTTGAAATTTTTCACGATCGCAATAAATCTCCTTACTATTTATATTATATACAGATAAAGAAAAGTAAAATTATAAATATACAGTAAATTTCAATGCATTATTATTTAAATCTTTGATGCTAGATACAACGGGGTTAGGCCATTTCTTTATTAAATATAAAAGGTATGTAAATGTAATTTTTGTTCAGTAAGAATTTCAGATGATAATGTACAAAACTATGATTCTCAGTTTGGAGATTATAATATTTAATGTATTTTATTGGTCAGACACCCAGGCTATTTTGCTCCTTTATACCAATCAGCTAAAATATACTTTCACTAAACTCATACCCGAGGAATTAATTTTAAATTGAATGCTTTAATTTTATTTTATATCCAATAGAATCTTTTCTCTCTATGGAACTAATTTTTTATTAAATGTTTTGATTCGATCATAGTTTATAATCAAAAGTGACACCTGTAACAGTAAATGAAGTTTTACTGGATCAGCATATCAATAAAAACATAAGTGTAACTCTAAAATACCTTAAAATGTATTCATAACAAGGAAGAAAATATAGCAACTACAAACAAATGAAATAAAAAAGAAAAGTAGAAAAGTAAATGGGTATTGGGGAGAGGGTGATTATTAATTGGAGTCCTTTTCAACTTAACTATGGATCAGCATTCGTAAATACAATTTGTTAAAATATTTCCAAATCCAACCAACTTCAAGTTTTGGGAAAATATTCTTTCAATTTGTTGCACATTTATGTCATTTTATGCTATAGAGTTCGTTGGCAAGAATGTTAATGCTTAATATTATATCTGTTGAATATAATTTTATTTTTTTTAATGTGTGTAGTTATTTTAGGTTTAAAGTGTTAGATTTTTTAAATATATTTTTATATGATAAAATAAGATTAATGTACATACCTATGTACATTTATTTTGGCACATTTTTGTATGAATATTTAAATTTGAAAACCTTTTCTATTTGCAAACCATTTTTTAAAAATTCATTTAATGAGACTTAAAACGTATTTAAAAATACAATAACTTACTGTGTCTAATTAATATGATTTGGCTTTTACTTGTGAAGAGATTAGTTTTTTATAACACTCCAATGACAATTTTATGCAAAAAGGCCATTTCTTTTGAAAAAGTTAATTGGTATGGAGTTTATAATGGAACAAAACGTATCTGTTTCAAAACATATATCTATAACAATGTGATATTGAGGTCATTATGGATAATTTTATTTGTGTCATAATATGGAGCATTTAGGATTTTAGATCATTTTGATTATGTGCTTGAGGAATTTGATGGTTAAAGGCCAACATAGCTCATTAGTCATATATTGATTGTGGTGAAATTTTTATAGTAAATACTTCCTATTTAGAGTGTTTGTATAATAAATGCCAAAGAAACAAGCACTCTCTTGGTTTTTCAATCTTGTATGAAAATTCCAGTTTAGTAATTTGTTCAGATGAAGTCTTAGGCAGCAGATCTGTTCTATTGGGATCATTTGTAAACCTCAGCATCATGATTAATCTTATATGAACTTTGATATTCCTGACAATTCTTCTCCATTCCTCTCAGTTATGATTCCTTTTCTGAGATTATAGTAAATCAATCTTCTACATGTTCATCTCTATGACATAAGCTAAAATTTCATTACTTTATTTTTTCTCCCTTAATTTTCTTAGCAAGGATTTGTTGATTATCACCCCATTTATGTGGACTGGCTCAACCTTATGTTTTTCAATGGATAGCGTAACAGACAAAAGGCAAGAGGCTATTGCGATCATAGGCGTAGCATTGGGGCACCAGAGAGCAAGTGCCTACCCTATTTAATTTGAAATAAATTAAAACATAAATGTATTATCCATAAAGAGTCTATCCTCAGTAAATACATGTTTTGAGGCCTTCTAATTAAAAAAAAATCATAATAGTTCATGTTTTAAGGACCACCCGGGCTCAATGCTCCGAGGAGGATCCTAACTGAATCCAATTTGTTACCCCTCTCTCCATAAGTTAGAAGCATGTCATGCCGATGATAGCTATAGTCTATCTATATAGCTTAATTTTAGTTGTATAGTTTCAATAGCCATTATTATAATTATCATTATTTATAAACCTTATCGTTTTATTGAACCTGAAGTAGTGTTAAGAGAAACTTTTACATGCCGCTGGATATTTAAGATAAATATAGACCTTGTTAGATATAATTCCTAAATTGCCTTAGAGTCTCTTTATTTCTTTTTTCTCAAATTTTCTCCAATGATATTCAAAAAACCTTGCATAATTTTTTTTATTCCTTTCAATTTGATGAGTTTGTTTGATGGATAACAGGCAACAGATCTGATGAAGGATTTATATTGTTTCATTTGGCTTATACTATCTATCCTATAGGGAAGGACTCCAAAATACTTTAATATTAAAATCTGAACAATCTTTCGATGATGGGATGGTTTAAAAAAAAAAATTCTAACGTTGTGGACCTGTTCAGTTATTGAAAAAAATGATATTTTCTTCAAAAGTTTTAAATACTAAGTAAGCATTCTGATTTATTTGGTAGGAAATTTATAATAATGATGGATATCAATATGAACTTCAATAAGTGCGCTGTTTAATATGGACATTTAATTAAGTGAAGTAAATTTAGTATTAAAACCTTTCATTTTCTGACCCATGAATTTTTTTTCATTGTTATATTGTCTATTACAAGTATACATAATATTCATTTTTCTTGATTTTATTTTAGACAATGTATGATTTTGAATTTGAAAATAATTACAATTAATATGTTTATTTTGATCACTTTTAATTTATTATAATAATATATTAACTCTGCAAGAGTAAATTAAATCTTTTTTTGCCAGTTAACCTAATGTAGTTTAAGAGAAAACCACTAGATGCCGTAGGCAGTCCCTTAAAGCATACCATAGGCCTTGTTCGATATAATTCCAGGTCAGGCGGTTTTTTCCTGCTAGTTAGTTCGTCGATCCTGGGATAAGTTGCCTCATCATCTTATATCTTCTAATAAAAACTTCATCAAAAACCTGAAATATTTTGGTTTGATATGGTTTCTAATGTGAAAGAATTTTCGTCAAATATTCTGTATGAAAAACTAAATATTGAATTAATTTAGTTAATGCAGTATTAAAAGGGATTTGGTTAATATTTTTAATGAACTGTATTCCTATTATTTTTTTTTATTTTTAGTATTTCCATCAATGAAAGTTATTTTTGGACAATTCGATACATACAAATTTATATTTGTGAATTAAGAAATTAAATTTTTCCTTAGTTGTTGGTTTTAGATTGTAAATTAGTTTCGGAAAACTCATTTCCTTGATATCATTCAATATATATTTATATATATGTGGGCCATTCTTCGAAAAAAGAGAAATCTCAGTCCCATGAAGAAATCGGGCTTTTTTGGTGCATCTGGTAGTTATTTTTTCATTGATTTTGATAAAGTATGGTCTTAAGTTGTTTTATCAGGGTTTGGCTTTCATATTAATAATAATTTTACATTAGTATACATGTTTTAAATATTAAGATTCTCCCTCCCCCCATATCCCATTGCTTGAATTTTTAACATTGACTTATTTAGCTGCCAGAAAACCTGACCTATCGCTATCGTGTGAAAATAAGCTTAGGATTTTGAGAAAAGAAAAAAAAATTGTCATTGAATAATTACATTGAAAATTATTTAAATTAATTGCTTATCCCCATGTCATGTGCCTCACTTATTTCAAAAATGAGCGAGCTCTAAGTAAACTCGCAGCCTTCAGGAAAGCAGCTGAGGAAAACAGTCTTTACTAAATTGTGACCGATGTTACATGCTATGACTGTGAGCTATTAAGTTAAAAAATGTGCTGAATAGAAGTGCATAGAGTAGAGAAGGCAAGTTAAATATTGATGAATTTATATTGTGGTTAATTTGGTTTTATGGGGTTTGGTGTGGAGCAAATATGGAGGCTCTAGTAAAGGCCTTGTCAGTAAATAATGAAGATCACAAAAACCTCACTCCATAATTTTTTATTTATTATAAAAAATTTATTTCATTCATTATGTCTCTAATTCAGTTGCTTTATTTATTGGATAAAATTAATTTATCATATACGCTTTGTAATTATTTAATAATACTAATGTAATTATTAAATTAAAAATTATTTAAACTAAAGATAGTTGCATAAAACAATATTTTTTTAATTTTATTGTTATTATTTCCTTGTAATATTCTCACATCCTTACTCCCCCTTCTACTATGCTCACTCCTTTGTCCACATCTTCACCATTTGAAAATTGGAATATTTTGATTTATCTTTCGTTCTAGAAACAATTACGATGAGATATTTTGACAACATTATCTGAGTTGCAAATAAAATCAATTAAAACATAATACTGTACTATCTGAAGTAATAACAAAATTATTAGAAAATCTCCCTATTTTGGAAGTCTCGATATATTTCGATATCTTATATATTCGAAGTCATATTTATATTTTAAATTCAGTTTTTAATCTACTTACTATTCGCACAGAGTTCATAGCATTTACAACACAATTAGTTGGTGAGCTTACATAGTAATATTTGCGTGAATATTTATTTTTCAGTGTGGTTAAAAAAAGAGAGAAGGTTTTATTTCTTAATTAATTGTGATTAATATTCGCCATCCTCTCTAATTACTCGTTGATCAGAGAGCGTAACTCTGCACAGGATGGGTCATAAGTTATTTTCTTGTTTTTTTTCTAGAGCGTAGGCAAAAACAGAATTTATTTTAAGGTAGATATGCATCTTTCAACGGAATCAATAAAAACTTCTTGATGTGAAGGCAAAATACTGTTAAGCGGATTTTTCTCTTTTTTTTAATGTGCAGTTCTTAATGATAATGGAAAAATCTGATCCAGAAGAACAAACTTTAAATAAAATGGAAAATTTAAATTATTAATTTATTTACTGTTGGTTTCATATTATTGAAAAATGTAATCTTAAAAATGTAGTCAAATTAAAATGTAAATTGATAATCTTATTTTTTTTCATCTGTGGGTTGAATCTTTTTTGTCTTGCTACGTCCACGACGCTTAAATATGTTCTATCAAATTCATTTTATTTGATAAATTCATAAAAAATCTGATACCTTTTTTATTTGCTAGAGATACAGCAATTCCAAATGGTAGAAGATCCAACATCTGGCTCTATAATAACTGTGGGTGTAGAAAAATATCTCCTGAGGGAGGTAAAATTAATAATTTCTACTGACATGTTTTTTTAAAAAAATTCCAAAGTATCAAAAGAGTTTATATGAATATAATAATTTTCTTATCGTATTTTTATAAACGCATTATTTTTATATATGTATTATAAGACATATATATATATATATATATATATATATATATATATATATATATATATATATATATATATTCAATAATTATTGGGCAAATCCTTTTTTAGCTTAATTAAATGGCGTGGTGACGATTTGTGATTGTTTGCTGTTGATATATCCAATAAACGTCAATTAATCTTACTACTATCCACGTTCTATTAGTACAAGAGAAGTAATATTTTTGTTTCTTTATTCATTATTATTATTATATTAACTGTAGATAATTACAATGGTTAATTTATGTTTATATATATATATATATATATATATATATATAAGTTATAGTCTGGAGCATATCACTATTGTACTTAATACCCAAATCTACTATGTAAACAATGACAAATGTATATAAGGAGGATTATTAAGAGGAATAAAGCAGTATTGATTGAGTCTCTGTGCGTGTTCTTTCTATAACCTTTTACTTTTTTTTATCAGTTTTAACTCGTGGTCACATAACTGGTGCCGAAACCCGGGACGAAGTACGATCTGAGCTTAACCATTCTGAAACCCATTTTATTTTTTTTTCGGAGTTTTCAGTTTCGAGACCGGACGACGTGATCAGGAAAGGAAGATAGAAAGATGGCAACCAATGAAATACTGAGACCACCAGTATTAAATATACAGAATAATATCCCACCAATGGCGGAGATCCCACCTCTACCAGAGACCACCCTGGCGGCAGCACATGCGAATGCATTGGAATGGCTGAAAATCAAAACAGCGACATCACAGGACCTGAGGAAGGCGGTATCGGACCTGGAGAGATTCACCGGAGAAACAGGTGAGTTGAACCACTTTTTAAAAGGAGGCGACCGCCTAATAACAAGGATAGAGGCAAAGGCGTCGGAGAATCTGTTGGGCCGAGAGGATGCGGAGGCATTGAAGGCAGCCCTAATATGCAGAATAAAAAGAAGCATATTAAATCAAATTCAAGCGGATGAGGAAACGCCATGGGTAGTTGTAAAAGAGAGACTAAAGAAGGCGTTCGGAGGAGGCCGATGGACGCCGGAAGAAGACATATTCCAGATGTTCCGTGAAGTCAGACAGCCACGACAGTCGAGCGGGCAATACGCAGGGACGCTTCTAGCTCGGTATAATAGAATCACAGAGAAAATGAGGGAGACGTGGAGTGTGGAAGAAGTAGAAGCCAGAATGGTCTTCCTGTCAACAATCCTCAAGGTACAACTGGCTAAGGAAACAGAAAAGAAAGAAGGCCTGCCGAGAGAACGGACCTTTGTTGAATGCGCGCAGGAAATGGTGGATGCGAGCGCGAGAGACGAGGAAGCCCGAATGGAAGTCGAAGAGACCGGGTGGACCAAGATGATATATAGACGCCCCAGGATTACACAAACTACCTGGAAAAAGAGAGAGTTCGGAGATAGCAGAAGAGAGAGGGGCACACTGGGAGAGAGAAGACCACCAGGACCATCAAGGCCAAGGAACAACGGCAGGAAGGAAGACCGTAAGTGTCACGGATGTGGGAGAACTGGACATTTGGTAGCCCAATGCCCACGCACCAGATGCTTTGAGTGCGGGACGGAAGGGCACATCGCTAGGCAGTGCCCCTACATCTACAGAAGGAGAGAGACAGCACAGCCGGAACCAATGGAGATAAACGCCCAAAGGGTTCGGAGAAGAAACGACTCACGGAGACCGAGCGGATCATCAGCGGAATCAACGGAAACATCCGGGAATTCAGAATCAGAAGAGGAAGTAGAGGACCAGGTCAATGAAAGTGGACAGAGGAGCGGAAGGAGCAATTGGAGGCGAATATCGGGAGGAAAGAAGCACCGAGAGGAAGTCTGAGGAGAGTGGCGGCAGAGAGGCGACCGCAGGTTAGTAAGTTATAACGTGAGAGGCACAGCGGTCTGCCTATAATTAAAGTGGAAGGCGGAGTGAGATGTCTGGTTGACACTGGGAGTTCCAACACCATCCTGTGTCGAGAAGCGCTGGAAAAGCTGAGTGCTGGAGGGAGGACACTCCAGATCCAGGTATGTTGCTGCAAATTAATCACCCTGGGTGGCCCATGTGAAGTAGAGGGGGAGGCAGAGATAGGGCTAGATAGATGGGGAGCTATGGGGTCTAATTTAAAAGTACATATCGTGGGGGGTATGCCCCGGGATTACCAGGTTATTATAGGGTGCGATCTGCTAGGGAAAGTAGGCGCGAGGATTAGACATAGCGGTGAGAAATGGAACATAAAGATAGGGGGGGAGAAGTTCAAATGTCAAACTCTCGTAAGGGACCAAAAAGCGCGAATAGGCGCGATCAATAGAACGGAAGATTGGAGACAGACGTTAAGAACGGAATACGGGGATGTCTTCTTCGAAGAAGGCGACGTATTGGGAGCGACGGGAAAGACAGTACATGAAATCCCGCTAAAACAAGAGAGAGTGACTTACGTCAAGGAGCGGAGATACCCGCAAGCGTTACGTCACCACATCCGGGAAGAGATAGAGAATTTAAAGAAACAGGGGATAATCATAGATAGTACATCTCCCTACAACAGTCCTTTGTGGGCAGTGAGGAAAAAGAGCGCGCCGGGCGAGGAAAAATACAGGGTAGTAATAGATTACCGGAAACTGAATGAGAACACGATCGATGAAAAATATCCGATTCCCCGATTCGAGGACATTTTAGACAGGCTGAGCGGGGCAACGATATTTAGCACATTGGACTTAAAGGCAGGGTACCATCAAATAAAAATGCATCCGAAAGATCAATCCAAGACGGCATTCACGTTCGAAAGAGGACACTATGAGTTCACGAGGATGCCGTTTGGATTAAAAAACGCTCCCATCACGTTCCAGCGCCTCATGGATGAGTTCTTAAGAGGTATAGATGAATCCGTATGCCAAATCTATATGGACGATCTTTTAGTTTTTAGTAAAACCGAGAATGAGCACGTGAAACATTTAAAGAGCGTTCTTCACAGGATGCGACAATTTGGACTAAAACTATCCAAGGACAAGTCATTATTGGGCCAGGGACAAATAAATTTTCTAGGGCACACTATTTCGAAAGAAGGAGTTAGACCCGATGCGAACAAAGTTGAGGCCATACGGAAGATAGCGATGCCCAGAGATGTAAAAGGTATTAGGAGGCTATTGGGGACGCTGAATTATTACAGGCGGTTCGTGCCGGAAATGGCTGAGTATTTAGTACCTCTCAATAATCTACTAAAGAAAGGGCGGAAAATAATAGTTACTGCAGCAGTAGAAGATAACATCCGGAAATGCATGGAGAGGTTACAGATGGAGCCGGTACTCGCGTTCCCGGATTTCGAAAAACTGTTCACAATCACGACGGATGCGAGCGAGTACGCGCTGGGGGCGGTGTTATCCCAAGACGGAGACGGGGGGGAACGGCCCGTAGCTTACGCGAGCAGACGCCTCACGGAAACAGAAACTAGGTACAGCGCCCTCGAGAGAGAACTATTGGGAATTGTGTGGGCCATTGACCACTTCAGGCCCTACGTGTTCGGGAGAAAATTCCGAGTACATACGGATCATAGACCCCTACAATGGGTTGGGAAGCTAAAAGAATCCTCCGGGAGGGTTACTCGGTGGAAAGAATTCCTAAGCCAATACAACATGGACATAGTATACAAGCCGGGCAAAGAGAATGTGGTAGCGGATTGGTTATCCCGCGCGATAACGGTAAACGTAATAGAGGAAGACGAAGGGGAACCATCCAGGAACGTGAGGCAATTTCTGCGAGAGTGGACACCAGAAGGGGAGGGAGAGCATGGCACGACAGACGAAGGACAGGAACTTTCAGAGGATGAGAACCCGAATGACGAAAGACCGACAGATATGGAAGAATTAGAGGAGATCGTCAATGACAAGCATCAACAAATTATCTGGAAAACCAGGACCTCCGGGTTGATGAAAATTGAATATACGCGGTACGGGAATAGTCGGATCACGATCATCTGGTCGCAGCCGGGAGCTAGAGACGACCAAATCTGCAGAGCGCTGAAGGATGCATCCAAACCTGGAAGAACCCATCACCTCTATGTCGGGAACACCACCATTTGGGAGAAAATTAAACGCATATGGCGATCCGAGAGAATAGGGGTTGATAGAACATTTGTCCGATGTAAATTGATGGTCCAGACACTTAGAGATGCCGAACAACAGAAAGAGGTAACGCTCGCATACCATCAGGGCAAAACAAATCACCGCGGGGTGCAAGAAACATTGCAAGCGTTGCGAAGACGGTATTTTTGGTGGGGCATGAAAAAAACGATCGACGAGACCATAAGGGGTTGTGAAGTCTGTCTTAGCACAAAATATGATAGACGACCACCAAGGGGGAGGCAAGAGGAGACACCCACCGCTAATGCACCGCTGAGCGATCTCCAGATTGATACCTTCACGTGGAGGGTATATAAATGGGTCACCATGATCGATCTTTTCAGCAAAACAGCCATGGCATATCAGATTCGGGAACGTTCGTCAGAAGCAGTGTTAGGGGCCCTAAATATGTGGTTCCAATTCTATGGAGTTCCCGATCGGATCTCGTCCGATGGAGGAAGAGAGTTCGATAACGCCAGCATCAGATCGGAGATGAAACTTCTGGACGTGGTGTGGCATCTCAACACCCCCGGTCATCCCAAGAGTAGAGGAAGTATCGAACGGTTGCACAGCACGTTGAGCGACCACCTGAGGGTGTACCAAACGGATAAGGGGCTGGAACCAGACGTGGCGATGGCGAAAGCCATAGTGGCATACAACCATTCCATTCACACAGCAACAGGTTTTTCGCCATTCGAAATACTTTTCGGATTCCGCGGTCATCGGCGGGACTATCGGGGCACGACAGCGGACGAGGAGGAGGTAGTCAATAATACTATTGAGAGGGAGAAATTGTGGGTAAAAGTCCGGGAGAAGATAGAGAAAGAGAAAAGCAAAAGGGTTGCACGAGGCAATCTCAACCTCAGGGACATGATGGGAGAGGTGAAAATTGGGACGATAGTGTACAGAAAGTTAGGCACTAATCGAGGTAAGGAGTTACTGCGTTACGAGGGGCCATTCAGGGTGGTGGTAATTAGAGAGCACAACATTGTCACCATTGAGAGTGTTAAGAAACCCACCAAACGTAGGACAGTTCACATCGAGCAATTAAAGGTCCCAATGATAGCAACACCGTAGGAAGCTGGAGTACCCACGTCGCAGGCACACAAACAAATGTGTACATAATAAAAATTTTATCTTTTTTTTTGATACATTTTCTTTTTCTCTTAATGTTGCTTTGTGAAACCAAGTGCGCGAGAGTGTGGCAAGTGTGTTAAATGGCTATAGGGCCACAAAGGTTTCGTTTACGTTTCTTTTTAGGTAGATAACTGCAAGAAAGTTTTTTTTTTGTTGTTTTTGTGTATTGTTCTGTGTTTTTTTTTAGTAGTAAGATGTCAGTAGACTAGAAAAATTTGTGATCTAATCTTTTTTATATATACATATAAGGTATATTTTATCAAATGTATATTTTCTTTTGATGTAATGTTAGGGTAAACAGAAAAATTGTTTTATTTGATTTTATTTTTATTTTTATTTATTCATTTTTTTTTTTGAAAGAAGTTTACGAGGAATTTACGTAAACTGGTGGGGGGGAGTTATAGTCTGGAGCATATCACTATTGTACTTAATACCCAAATCTACTATGTAAACAATGACAAATGTATATAAGGAGGATTATTAAGAGGAATAAAGCAGTATTGATTGAGTCTCTGTGCGTGTTCTTTCTATAACCTTTTACTTTTTTTTATCAGTTTTAACTCGTGGTCACATAACTTATATATATATATATATATATATATATATATATATATATATATATATATATATATATATATATATATATAACTTATGTTCTCACGGACGAAAACTAATAAAAAAAAAAGGAAATAGGGAGGCGAAATAACACACACGAGTGCTGGAGAAAGACTGCTTTATTCTGTCTTATAATCTTCTATATATAGCATTAAGCTCTATTTACATTCCTGATATAGGATTGCATGTAATATTGTCATATACGCTATCTTAACTCCTCCCTGCCAGTTTATGAACACACCTCATAAACTTATACAATGAAACAAAACAAAAACAACAAAAGGAAATACATTATAAAAAGAAATACACTATAATACAAAAATAAACAAACTTTCTCATCCTGGTTCGTCCAGTCACACAACTGAAATAAAATATTGCCTTTGGTTTATAATTTACAGATTGCCTTCGGCTTTATTTACAACACTTAGGAGAAAGGATACTCCCACATTAAGGTGTCGGGCTAGGCCCCCTCACAGGAATTTTCAATTGCTCCACATGGACGTTTCGACGTTTTCGTGAGTCCCGAATGCTCTAGATCGTGACAATGTTGTGTTCACGAATTACGATAACTTTGAATGGACCCTCGTATCTGATGACTTCCTTGCCTCGGTTTGAAGCCAATTTACGATATACGATCATCCCTATTTTGATTTTCTCCGTTATGTCCTTTATCCCCACATTTTCACGAGTTACTCTCCTATGTTTTTCGGACTCAACCCGGCGTCGCGTTTTTTCCCACACCCTCACGATTTCTACCTTATTAGTCGCCAGCCTCTCCGAAAATTCCTCGTCTACTGCGGTTTCCCCAATATTCCTCCTCCTGTCGTGCAGCCCAAAGAGAGCCTCGAAAGGGGAAAATCCCGTCACGGAGTGTATAGAGTGATTGAGGCTGCCACGGCCCGTGGCATGGCCACATCTGCGTCCAAACCCTTGTCCACGTGGTACACCCGAAGGTGGTCCCCCAACGTGCTGTGTAGTCGCTCTATTCCTCCCCTGCTCTTAGGATGTCCCGGGGTATTGATGTGCCAGGTAATGTCCAGGTTCTGCATCTGCTTCTTTACCTCTGCATTATCAAATTCTCTTCCTCCATCCGACGATATTCTGTCCGGTATTCCGTAGAACTGAAACCAGGTTTCCAGAGCTCCGATTACTGCATCTGCGGACCTCTCTTTCACGGGATGGGCCATAGCGACTTTACTAAATACGTCTATGACTGTTACCCACTTGAAACCTTTCCAGGTGAACGTATCTACCTGCAAGTCGCTGAGTGGTGCGTTCGGTGTTGGCGTCTCTTCCTGTATCCCTTTTAGTGGATGGCGAGCGTACTTCGTAGTCTGACACACTTCGCATGTTCCGACTATGTCCTCAATCGTCTTCCTCATACCCCACCAGAAATACCTCATTTTCAGCGCCTGCAACGTCTCGTTCACCCTACGATGATTAGTCTTCCCCTGGTGGTACGCCCGTGTGACTTCCTGTTGCTGTTCTGGGTCTCGGATAGATTCAACCATCAGCTTGCAGCGGACAAACGTTCGGTCAACACCTATTTTTTCCGTCTTCCATAATCGTTGAATCTTCTGCCAGAGCGACTCGTTCCCTACGTATAGGTAGTATGTTTTCCCCGGTTGGGAGGCGTCCTTCAACACTCTGGATATTTGCTCCTCCGGAATGCCAGGCTGTGACCAGATGGTCCTGATTTTGCATCTGTTGTCCTGGGCGTAATCGATCTTTGTCAGGCCGGAGGTCCTTGTTTTCCAGATTATCTGGCGCTTTTTCGGGTTGACGATTTCTTCCCTTTCCTCCATATCTGTCGGCCTTCCCCCCTCTGAACTTTCTCCCTCTGTTGACTCCCGTTCGGCTTCTGAGTTCTGCGATCCTCGTTCTCCTTCCCTCTCCGGCGTCCATTCGCTCACGAATTGTCGGATGTCCCCCGGGTTGTCCCCTCTATCTTCGTCTATAGCGTTTATTTGAATGGCCCGTGACAACCAGTCTGCCACCACATTTTCTCGTCCTGGCTTATACGTGACTTCCATGTTATATTGGCTAAGGAGCTCTTTCCAACGTGTGACCCTAGCGGATGACCCCTTCAGCTTTCCTACCCAACGCAATGGTCGGTGATCTGTGTTCACCTTAAATTTCCGACCAAAAACGTACGGCCGGAAGTGTTCCACTGCCCACACTATACCGAGAAGTTCCCGTTCTAAGGTACTGTACCGAGCCTCCGTGTCCGTAAGTCGCCTGCTTGCGTAAGCCACCGGTTGTTCTCCTGCCTTTCCCTCTTGTGACAAGACTGCCCCCAAAGCGTAGTCACTTGCATCTGTGGTAATCGTAAAAGTTTTGGTAAAGTCTGAGAACGCCAGTACCGGTCTTTCCTGTAACCGTCCCATGCATCTCCTAATATTATCTTCGATTTCCGGGGTATAATATGCTTGCCTTTTCGCAGCAGGTTAATGAGGGGTGCCAAATACTCCGCCATCTCTGGAACGAATCGGCGATAATAACTTAGCGTGCCTAGCAACCTTCTAATGCCCTTTACATCTCTTGGTATTGCCATGTTCCGAATCGCTTCCACCTTCTTTTCGTCTGGCCGAATCCCTTCCTTCGAAATGGCATGCCCTAAAAAATTAATTGTCTCCTGGCCTAGGGTCGATTTTTCTTCCGAAAGCTTCAGCCCGAATTCCCGTAGCCTGTCCAATACCTTTCTCAAGTGCTCGACATGTTGCCCCTCGTCTTTGCTAAAGACTAGTAGGTCATCCATATATATCTGGCAAAATGCCTCTTCTAGACCTCTTAGGAACTCATCCATGAATCTCTGGAAGGTTATTGGTTCGTTTTTAAGGCCAAACGGCATCCGCGTGAACTCGTAATGTCCCCGCTCGAAGGAGAATGCTGTTTTGTGTCTGTCGTTGGGGTGCATCCTTATTTGATGATATCCCGCCTTCAAATCCAGGGTGCTGAAGACTGTGGCTCAAGTCTGTCTAGGATATCCTCGAATTGGGGAATTGGATACTTCTCGTCTAAGGTATTGTCATTTAATTTCCTGAAGTCGACGACTACTCTGTACTTCTCGATCCCATCTGCGGATTTCTTCTTTACTGCCCATAGGGGGCTGTTGTACGGCGATGTGCTATCTACTATGATGCCTTGGGTCTTGAGATTTTCGAGCTCCTCCCGTATATGTTGGCGCATAGCTTGTGGGTACCTTCTTTCTTTGACATATGTCACCCTCTCATGTATCAGTGGAATTTCATGGACTGTCCTCCTCCAATGTTCCGTCTGTTTGATCGCCCCTACTCTGATCTTGCCCCATGATCGGCCCTTTCTCGCCCTATACCTTTTTCGGCCTATTAACAAATCGCACCCTATTATCCCTCCGTATTCCCTCGGCATGCTCTCCACTATGTGAATCCGCAGACTCCCTTCCCCATCGATTAAGCTCCAATTCTACTTCTCCCTCTACTTTACAGGGCCCACCCAAAGTGATCAATTAACACTTACATAACTGTAATTAGGGTATTCCTTCTCCTTTACAAATTTGTTCTAGAGCTTCGCGACACATAATCGTATTTGAGCTCCCCGTATCTACCAAACACTTCACTCCACACGCGACACTCACAATTGGCAATTCCACGCATCCACTCTCCACATTATTTATGATAGCGTGGTTGCCGCTCTCCTTCCCCTCTCCTCATTCTTCATCTCGTCTGCCTCTTTCCGCTGACGTTCTTCTTCCTCCAATCCTCCTACTGCTCCTCCCTCCTCGGACTCGGCCTTCTCCTGGTTCACTTACTTCCTCTTTCGTTCCCGACGATTCTGAATACTCCTCCGTTTCTGACGGTGTTCCTCTCTTCTTCCATACCCTTTGCGCATTTATTTCCATGGGTTCCCCGCGGACCATTTCTCCTCGTCTACTCATGTAGGAACATTGCCTCGCAATGTGCCCCTCATTCCCGCATTCAAAACATTTTGTGCAAGGACATTGAGCTACCAGGTGTCCTATTTTCCCTCACCCGTGGCACTTTCTCTCCTCTCTTGTCCAGTTCTTCCTCTCCTTTCCGGGTCTTTTCTCCCTTGCCGCTATTCTCTCTCCCACCGAACTCGGTATCTCTTCTCTTCCATACCTCCGGTCTGGTTCGGATCCTCCTATATGTCACCCTACTCCATCCTGCTTCGACACCCTCTCCGTGTTGGGCCTCCTCGTCTCGGGCGCTTGCATCCATCATGTCCTGGGCGCACTCTACGAAGTTTTTCTCCCGGGGTAATCTATCCTTCTTTCCCGTGTCCCGTGTCAATTGCACCTTCAGTATCGTTGCCAGGAACCCCATCCTGCCCTCTACCTCGGCTGCATTAACCGTCTTCCTCATCTTTTCCGTTATCAGGTTAAACCGTGCTAATAGTGATCCAGCATATTGTCCGTTCGTCTGATGAGGTTTTCTTGTCTCCCGGAACATCTGGAGTATATCTTCCTCTGGGGCCCACCGGCCTCCTCCATATGCCTTCTTCAGTCCATCTTTTACGACGGTCCATGGCGTATCCTCGTCCGCCTGTATTAGGTTCAAAACATTCCTTTTGACCCGACATACCAGGGCGGCTTTCAGAGCGCTCGCGTCCATCGGGTCAATTAAGTTTTCATTTAAGTTAAGCCTTAGCTTCTATCCGCGCCATCACGCGGTCGCCTCCCTTGAGGAAATGATTCAGCTCCCCAACGCCGCCGTCGAATCGTTCCAGGTCCGACACGGCCTTTCTTAGATCTTGGGATGTCGCCGTCCTCACCTTCAGCCATTCCAGCGCGTTGGCGTGCGCCGATGCCAAGGTCTCAGTCGGCAGTGGCGGAATTTCTGATGGTAGTGTCAGGATTGGTGCTCTCAGTACTCCATCCGTCATTTTGCGTCCGTCTCGTTATCTTTATGAACTAACAAAAAAAAGAAAAAGAAAAGAAAAGATACAAAGAAAAAAAAAATTCTTATCTTCTTTCCTCCCGGATTTCGGCACCACTTATGTTCTCACGGACGAAAACTAATAAAAAAAAGGAAATAGGGAGGCGAAATAACACACACGAGTGCTGGAGAAAGACTGCTTGATTCTGTCTTATAATCCTCTATATATAGCATTAAGCTCTATTTACATTCCTGATATAGGATTATATGTAATATTGTCATATACGCTATCTTAACTTATATATATATATATATATATATATATATATATATATATATATATATATATATATATATATATAAACATAAATTGAAAATTTATGTTTATGCAAATCCTTTGCTGTAGATCAAAATACACTCATATACATGTGTGTGTGTGTATATATATATATATATATATATATATGTACACACATGTATATGAGTGTATTTTGATCTACAGCAAAGGCTTTTTCCGCCACCCGATAAGCTGTTTTAAATGATAATTTTTTAAGTTGAATTTAAGAAATGGTTAAAATGTATTGTACAACAATGAGCCAAAATCGGTTTTTAGTTTCACATAAATTCTATGATGCATAAAAAATGAATAGAATTGAATAACGTCATTAAAAACTGTTGTTATTACTAATGTTTAAAGCGAAAAAAGAGAGAAAGGGTCGGGCATGTATTAGGGCCCAATTCCATAGCGTATACTAACCATCGTTAATGTTTGTCGATTAGGAACGAAGAAAAACCAAAAAAGTTGATTATCTCAAATTAATCATTATTGTGCAGATTAGTTTGTCGAAGTTGCAATCGTTGATTCGTACAGTACGAAGTACATTTGTTCTTTACAATGATGTCATTAGGAAGAACATAGACCCAATGACATTAGCAATAACGAAAATTGTTTATTAGCATCACTAGAGACTCGAACTGAGTGTGCAACTACTTTAGAACAGAATCGTTTCATTAAGAATCAGGAACGATAGCTCTCTGAAATTATTAAGTTCTTTTTCTTGACGCCCTAGGAAGAACGATGGTTTGCCGCTCACCTCAAAATGATGAACAGGAGTTGACATTCTTTTTTTTTTTTTTTGATAGATCTCACTGCATAGCGATAATTGATGACGGGAAGGAGCCACACCCTCATTTAGGGTGAGGTTTATCTGAAGACAATCAACAGTACCAGAGCCTAACGTTGTTCCAACAGGGAATACTTATTTTAAACATCTCTTATAAATTAGAATTATTATATTAAAACAATATTATAAAACGTCACTATCATGTTTTTACATATTTAATTTTTTATAGTCATTATTTAAATTGTACAAGATAAACAAATGAAATATTTTGTTTTATGGAGGAGCTACTGTGAGACGTACCGCTCCGAGCGGAATAATTTAAATATAATAGTTATTTTATTGAATTTTATCGAGTCTTTAAGATAATCGCTCCGTTTTTAATTGAAAATGAGAAAACTGAAATTCGGTTTTTTTATTATTATCACAGTTCTATTTAGTAAAATTGTGTATTTATCGAAATAACTTAAGTTTTATGCTCCACTCATGACTGCTAAAATGAGATCAATGATCAAATTTATTAACTCTATAATAGCAGGTACTATCTCATACCTGATTTTATGAATCTGTTTATTCGCAATATTTCTGGTATTGGGTACTATGTCCATTTTTTTACCAATTTAATATTATTAAACATTTTAATTTAACATTTTTTGCTTTACCCAGAGTTATAGATAACAATGTCCTAGACCAAATGTACGGAGAGTTACATTCTTTTAAAATAATACTTATTATAAGTTCACTTTCATTCGAAGGGAAATATTTGTTTAAAATCCTCTCTTGTCAAGTTGGATATTTTTAAAAGAAAGTGCCTATAATCTATAAAAGTAATTAATGTTAAGCTGACAGGGTGTAAGAGAGAGGGGATGGAGGTTCTGTTTTGGTCCGCCTCAATATGGGGAACCTTTGGTTGCGGCACGCCTTATAAAAAGGTTGGGCACTCCTAGTTTATCATTTTTTTTTTTATGTATATGTTTTTCTCTGTAAATTATATATTTATATATTTTTTTTTTGTTTCAGGTTAGATTTACATCCTTTTTACGATTTAAGTTTAAGGTAAGATTACTTACAAATGCCTAGATATTTTCAGTTAGTAGGAATAACTTGTCAACTGTGCTATTACACATTCCTTATTCGAACAAAGATGATCACGTTGCCACTTTCTTTATTATTAATTATTATATTTCTGGGCTCATCTTTCAGTGGTTAACTGTGCATTTCCAACTTCCTAGTGGTTTTTCATAAATTAATTATTTTAAAAATGTAAAAGAAATGCCTAATTTGTTTGAAATATTGTATGATAAAGATTTTCACAGATTTTCAGCTTACACATCTTAGATTTTTAAACTTAACCAGTTGTTGATTCAAGATAATTATGAGATAAGATTGTTCCTCGAGGATGAACTTGGTTTGTTGATTATCTTTAAAAACAACGTTGAACCTTAGTACTTGGTCGTCTTGTTACATCGTCGTTCCCATGACAAACACAGAAATTTGAAAATCAGTACATTCCGGAGAGCAAAAAACACTGTTCCATTCTTTAAGCAATTTCTAATGCCGCAGCAGATTCGTAACTTTACTATAAGCTGTACTCATCGAAGAATAACAAAACCAAAAAATCGATTTTTCACATTTGTAAGTTTAACAGGGGCCCGATGATATGTTGGGCAGACTTATATCTATTACTTATTGCTCTTGTAAATAACGGATTGCAATTTTTGAAATATAACTATAAAAAAAAAAAAGAAGTGAGAAATGCTTTATTAAACAGCAATACTGACCAAATACTTTTCAAAATACAGCGTACTTTTTCAGTAATTCTTAACAATTTCCTAATATAAAAATTTTATATAGTCCCAATAATTAAAGAGCTAATCAAATATTAAAATTAAAGCGTTCACCCATACAGGCCAAAAACAAGTTCAGAAAAAAAAAAAAAAGATAAAGACTAATCTTTATCTTTATAAAATGGCTAATACATAAATAAACAAAATAAATAAATAAAATAATTATTCACTCCTTTAATTAACATCCAGGTGATGGTGGATAACCCTCAGGGAGTCCAGAATAATATTCTCAGCCACCACCGCAAAATCCCATATATTAACTCCTAGGTCTTCTAAAAAGCTCCTTGTTCTTTTTGGGATTGTTCCACGAGATCTTCTACCAGTACCTTCTAGCAGGGCGATCTTTGTAAGAGGCGCAGGCTGAAGAGGATATTTAAGTCTCGGAAACATAAGGTTTTAAGTCTCGGAAACATAAGGTCGAAAACGTTTATCTTCTGCTCCGGTTTAAGGAAGCAAGAGCTCGCTAATTTATCGGGGTTACTATTTAATTTGGCCACTGTGTCCTCGTTAAGTACCACTCTCTCGAGAATTTACATCCTAAATACTCATTTGTTTATGCTGTTTGGATGGCATCTCCATTCTCAAGGGATTGCGTCGTTGACTGCAGCTCTTATTTACCATATTCATTATTAGTTCGTTTTAGTGGATTTATAACCAGACCACCCTCCGCGAGTATCCTCTAAGTGTTGTTAATTAGTCTCTCTGCAGCACCTCTGTCGCGCGATGAGACAGACCTCTTCTAACCCCGTTAGGACCACACATTCTTGGTCGCTATATAAGTTATAACTAAATCGCTTTGAGAAATTTTGCTAACACAGGTCCGCGGTATAAATAATCTATGGCCATGTTGAATAGCAAAAACTATAACAACAAATATTAGTAAATAAATTATAAATTTAAATTAACCTGTTATCTATAGTCTAGCTTTTACAATGAGCATGCAACTTGTTTATCTTATAAAAGGTTTCAAAATGGCGGTCTGCAATAGGCTTTGTCTTTATTTTATCATTAGTATTTGTTTGGCATTTGTCTAGTATTAATTAAGATAAATCGATATCATTAAGTGGTTGCCGACCTCTTACTAATGTAAGATTGCCGAGAACTCGTTGGACCGCCACGAAATAAACATTAATTGATCTACACGGAAATCCAACCAACACCGCTCCGAATCTTGAGCTTAATAACCCAGGTTCTTACGCGATCGGCCATCATGGCCTGAAAATCTTAAGTTAGATATAAACTAACGAATAAGTCTTTTTAGTTGTAGATAGTAGATGTTTCATTCGTTTTTTTTTTTTTTTTAATTTATATTGATTTCATAATATTTATAATTGCTCAAAATTCATAAATAGATATATTACCAGAGTTTTTTTAATTCTCTTTGTTATACATACGATACATAAGTTGAGCGACCTATGTTAACTTAGCTAATTTATTAAGGGTTCGGCATTGAATCGTGAGCTTATTATTATTTTAGGATTATTATGCTAACGTATATTCAGTTTGAATAGAATTGAATAATAAAAAAAATATATATATGACTGCCTTTTTGAAATAACAGCAATGCATGATTGCAATTTGGCTTTCAAACTGAGATACTGGTACCCAACTCGTGTGTTGAACAAACGAGGCTGGTGCTGACACATTTTCAATTACAGGCTTAATGATGTTGCCAACATCTTCAGGTGAATCTACTTGTCATTTTCAGCCTACAGAGAATTTCTTAATTCATTGATTTTTTTTATCATTATCTCTTAATCAGTAAAATATTTTATTTCCCTTAATTGAGACAATGAGATCTACCATTTATTGATCTACTTTTGGTGGAGGGAATATTTCGGAATTTAAAATACTCTATTTAGTCGCGGATGACGAATAACTCCGTATTCTTCAGCTGAAAATCACAAGTATTAGGTTGAGAAATAAATCGACTCAGCTTATTTTTTATTTATTCTCCTTTTACTACTACAAATTTATTCTATAAAGATTATATTGTGCGTGAGGGTTGTTTTACCTATTTGTGATATCAATAGACAAACAATCTTGAAACTCTTAAATTAAACCGGTATAATTTTTTTTCTAATTAAAACACTTAATGCATGTGAAGTGTTCCTGATAGCTACACCATGGTTATGAGTATACTACACCATATAATAATTCAAAAATCTGCAGACACAAACATCTTACTACGAAGAATTGTATGTGCACAGTCACTTTTCAGGATCCCCTACCGTTGATATTCTCCCCAAGTGGGGAAACAAATTAGGATCTTCTGGGAAGGAAGATCATACATCCGACTAAGGCAGTAGACCTTAATAACGAGCTTTCCATAAACTAGTCGGTAGAGGGCTTCCAAGAGATATAGCTTTAGATCTGTATCACTGTAAACGTGCAGAAGAGTTGCAAAATTGAATTATTAATAGTAAATAACTTCACTTCATTATCGACCGAAAGTACTTTAGATATTTGAAACCGGAAAGTTAAAGAACATTTCAATATTTAGTAGGGTACAGAAAAGAAATCCAATTATAAATAATAATAAGGGTATTTTGATTAATAATGTATTGAGAAAGGTAAAAATAAAAAGGAATCATAGAGTAAATTTGGTTACCCGCTTTTCCCTAATGAATTTTATGTTAAGGCGCGATGCTTGCCCTACCCTGCATAGTTTTTGATTCTAAGTGATTTTCACTGATTTCTATCTCTGCAATATATCTTCAACGGAAAAAGGTTCCAGGACGAGCAAACGAGTTCATTGCTCTTGTGATATTTTTTTTTTCTGTAAATCTTAGATGCCAACCGAACTTCAAACCAACCAAACTGATGGAATTATTGTTAAAATTAAAACTTGTTGTGTTATTATCTATAAATGATTTTTTACAAAATAGATTAATTGAAAAGAGTAATATTTTTAAGGAATTAAACTTCCACACACTTTAGTGTATTTTCATAAATGGTAACAGGGGAGGTGAAGATAAAGAATGATGACGAATGTAAAATTTCTCCTGAGCCGAGGAGGCTTAAAACTTTTCGAGCCGTTCCGCTAACTATTTCATCCTCTCAACTCAGATACTTACTGTTATATCAAGCAATGCTAATTCGTTTCTGGGGACTGTTCCATTGATTAATTAGATATATAATTATACTTTATTACTAAGGATCGACATGACTTATCTTACTTTGAAACCTCTGAATTGGGATAGTTTTTTATTTTGTTTTATTTTTATGAGATGTGTCATTAATGTAGAGGTTTCATTAATTGTAATTATTTTTATTTTTTAAATATGTATTCCCAGGAATGTTAGTATAAATCTCTTATTTCCATCAACTGTTTTGTAAGTATCATGAAATTGGTTTTATTTCAAACAACTACACAAAAATGTTTGTTTGTTTTTTAAGCAAATTTAACATTTATATTTGTTAAAAATATAATGAGGAAGAATCGGAAATCTAGGCAAAAAAACTTTAAATAAAAGATAAAACTTTATTGAATAATCGGAATAAAAATTTAAGTATAAGAACCATAAGTATTGAAACCTATCTATACCGTAATGTTCTGTTTTTGTTATATATTTTTCACTTGGTCATCCACTTTTTCATATCCATTAATAATTTATTTTTTTCTTTCATTTTTTAACTATAAAAATTTGAAAATAAATAATCAATTCTATATTTTTTCCGTTACTTCAATTTCTGTCATGAAAGAACCGTATTGGAGAAAAACATTTTCGATGAAACTTATTAGTCGATTAGTCGTTTGCTACTGGGAAAACGTTTTTCCGTGTATATAAAATCATTAAACTTTCTTAGAAAAAATAATACCTGATTTAAAAAAAAAATTAATTTTTCCTAAACATTGAAATGATTTTTATTTAAAAAGAAAAATAATATTTAGAAAAATTCATTGGAATTTATGAAAATTTAAATAAAATCTAGATTTAAGAGAATTAGTTGAGGAAGAACTACGAATGAAGTTAGCTTAACTTTATTCGTACGTTTCATAAAAGAAAACGCGGAACAATAAAACTAAATACAACAACGTTGATGAAAGCCGGTAAAGAAGTTGAAGAAGTTTGAACATGCAGAGAAATTTAAGTATTGAGGTCTACGATAACTAGGAAATACGAAATTCAAGAGTTAAAATAGGCGCGTCTGAAAGAGGAAAATGCTTGTTATTTTTTCGTCTCGACATTACTTAGTTCGCGCATTTTAACCAGAAACTTAGACGTTAGAATATACAAAACTATTACCCTTCCTATTACCTTTATATTTGTTCATATCCAAGGCATCAGTTTGTGTTTTCGTGGTAAATAATCGGGTAGCGGGGCTATCAACCCTCACTGCTAATGTGTATCAATCTTAAGTAAGATTATTATAGATCATTATTATTATTTAAATTAAATAACTGGCTGAAGTCTAATATCTATGGGACAAGGAAAAGGCAGGTAAGCAGGCCGTCCCTGGTCAAAGAAAGATAATTGACATGTGACAGTAGCTTTCACCACAATACTCAACAAGCCTCTACCCCTTAGAAATACGAAATAAGTTAATTTAAAAACCTACAGAGAATTAGACAGCTTGGATCAGTGTGACAAAGGCAGTAAGTAGTTCGTCTCGGAAGAAATAATCAATTTTATGAAACGAGTTTTATAATCCTCGCTTGCGTACCGAAAAAACGGCGGAGGCCCGGGAAAGATATTATTCAATTAGAGAATGTAATGCATTCGGAGATATTGCCCCTGATATTACCCTGACAGGGTGGAGACTTTAACCAGAAAATGTCGAGAATTCCCTCTCTTGGGAGAGACAGATTAGCCAACCACGAAACATATACCACCTAGTGCCGGGGATCTAGCTAATCAACAATTTTTTTCTACTCTCTACTAGTCAAAAGGTGTGAAAACCACTCAGGAAGGAGGAAGAGGTTTTTGGAATAACAGTCAAGATACTCGCTCCCGGACTGCTAACGAAGAGCTAGCTCGAGCTCTCTCTAGATGACCACTGAGGGTGACCCTGGCTTAGACTTATTCCAGAACCAGGATTAAAGATAATCTGAGGCACTGATGGGTAAGTCCCTTCGTCATCAGGTAGGCAACCACCATAGAACTTCGAGGCCGTCTAATCAATTGATTTCCAGATAAAATATTTATATTAAAATATTTAATGGCTAAGTCTAGTCGCAATCACTTCTTAATTAACACATGCAGTCGTTTAATAGATTAATTTTGATGAATAAAGATAAATTTAGGAAGAAGGTTGTCGTTTTATATCCAAGTTCGTTATACGTAGATTGATAATTTTGATTAAGCATGGTATGCATGAACTTGAATATCATTATGGTATTATTAATTACGTGAGTAGGTATGTTTTATTGGTAAATTAATTAAACCATGATAAGCACAAATCAGGAAAGGTATCCAATTTAGAGGACTCAAAAGGTAATTATTATTTAACATTATACTTTAATAACTTTGGGGTAATCATACTCAATGGATCGTGACGATTGGCAGAGGCGATTGGTGGAGACCTAGATCTATCACCGGGTTGTTGCGCCGCAATAATAATAATAATTATCCTTCTTACTGTTCTGTACCGATGTGGAACATGGTCGCTAACTTTTAAGAACGAACGGCTTAAGGTCTTCGAAAATAAGGTATTCCGTAGAATTTTCGGTCCGAAAAGGGATGAGTCCACTGCAGAATTTATGAGGTTACACTACGCAGAATCGCCTTGTCAATATAATTGAAATGATACGATCGCGACGGTTGAGATGGGCTTGTTAGGTTATTGGGCATGGTAACGAACGAATACCTAAAAAATACCGTGTCGACTGGTAAACGTCCGATGGGTAAGCCGGTAGTATTCCGTGATCTTACGGATTTGGTTTTGGACGGTAGTCGGTGAATGGAGGTTTGTAAACATCGTTTGGTGGTATCGACATCGAACCTTCGGTTCCAAATAAAAAGCTAAGCCTTTTATTATTATTATTGTTATTATATTTATATATATATATATATATATATATATATATATATATATATATATATATATATATATATAAATATATATATTGTTTTCATGAAAACTTTAAACATTTATTTTCAGCTTGGTAAACCTAAAATATGTAGTTGTACATAATTGTAAAAAAAAACATAATTGTCGTACTGCAAATGTCTAAAAAACTATTTTATTGTAAGAAAAGACGTGCATGCTGCTGAGAATATTTTAAGTAGTGTTTGTGTGAACTGGATTATTATTATTGTTATAGTAAGAGAAAGTAGTGTTACCGTACCAGATTTTTATTTAGTGCAAAACTAGCCAAGGTAAGCCTTTATTAGTTTTTTTCTCTTTTGGCATTGCCATTTGAATTTATCAATATTTTGGTTATTTCATTAACGAAGATATTGATGAAATTACCGAATCGTAGCTATAGCTAGTAGATATATACACAATTCGTTGTATAAAGTTCATTTTTTTCTGTAAGCGTATGTTATATCTGTCGTTATATTAGGTCTAGAGCACCTGCCGTGACTATGTCGCATTTATCAGAAAGGTTTCTTGTTATTAATTTATTTATGCGACTTTTAGTCACAACCGCACCGTTACACTTTCTTGATGAGCCATTGTTAAAATATAATTAAAGAAATTGAGCATGAAATTTTCATCACAGCCGTGACATTTTTAGTTATTGTTAGAAAAAAAAATACTAATTTTGTTTTTATTAAAAATGCTTTAAAATATAAAGGTCAGGTTTCTTTATCTTAAGGTATAATATATGATATATTATCTTAATTGATGTGTGTTGTTCTATTATAGTTTATCATATCAGTAATAATATGCTTTAGTAATTTCGTTAATAATCGCGAAAACTGCTGAGCCAATCTTTACCAAATTTTAACTACGCCATCTTCTTCAAATCTTATCAAGACCAAGGTTTTGTAGTACTAAATTTTCCGATTTTTCATTAAAATGTGATTAAAAAAATGATTAATAAATTGCAAAAAGAAAACGTGTCCATCTTGCGTACGTGTCGTAACCACGACACGTCATATCCGTCATTCTACTAACATTTTTTAATAATTATTAAATCATTGGGTGAAAATGTTATTTAGTGAATCAAACTGGAGGTTAAAAAAAAAAAAAAAAATAGTGCGAGAACGTGAAATTTATTTGAGGAAAATTTTATTTCCTTATTTTATTGCCATTTTTGACAACAAAAAAAACAAGCTGTTGGGGACATCAGATCAGTTTAGTTTAAATAAATATAAGTGGCAAATCTTTGACTTTGTAATGTCCTTATGATTGCAGTATTCTATACGTCAGTTGCTCTCTATACAACGGGGACGCTAGTCAGATTATGTATGTAGTGTTGACAATTCATCATTGTAGTGTTGTCTTTTCAACCTCTTCTTAAGGCTGGGCGAGTTAAAGGTATTTTTGAGCGATGTCGGACGGAGAAACATCTGTTAAGGAAGTATTGGAGTAGGTTTATGGTAGAACCATATCGGGCATTAGAGAAGACCTCGGTGCTAGACGTAGTCAAATGTTTGTCATTTTTTGTATTACGAATATTTTCTACCCTGTTTAGCGTCCTCTTTAAGGTAGACAGGTGTACAGCATATGCTTAAGCCCTCAAAACGTAATAACTCCAATTTAAGTTTACGTTTAAAGTTTAGGTAAATACCTGAATCATAGTTTTCCTGAAAAATTTACTAATTTGGATTTATCCGCTTTTGCCTCTCTACAACTCATATCAAGTAAAATTCTCAGTTTCAACATATAAACTATGAATTTCAAAACTAATGGAAAGTAAATTGATTGGATGGTACTTCCTTGAATAATTTCCTTATTTTATGTCTTAGTTCGATTTGCTAATAATGAATATATTGAAATATTTTCACCGTACTGAAAATTTGGTTGTTCTAAGTATTGAATCTGCTCGCATCCTTCTTATTTATTATCAAAAGGTTTGACTACAAAATGTGATCTAGAAATGGTAAATTTAGGTATTTTACTATTTTCCTAAAATAAGGTCTTGGGTTCAGTACTTAGTAAGAACCGTACTGCTTCTAAGCTAACGGTTGTGCAAGGAGGTGATTTGGCCGAGATCACGCTCAACCACCAGGATTTTCCCCCAATTAAGGGTATCCATTTTATATAGGCTGGGTGAATCCCAGGAGGGTTTTCCGATCCCACAGGGTCAATCCACGTCTGTTAACAGAATAAATAATTATCTGCCACAGGCGGTCTCGAACCCGGGACCGAGAGCATAGTAACACAGTGCCTTACCACTGAACTATTTCGTTCCTTATTTTTCTAAAAAATAATATAAATTACTATATTAGAATTAAGAAAAAAAAAATATTCAGATTAGTGCAATGTGAAATGTTTATACTTTATTGTATACGATCATTAGTGGGTCGAATTATGTGTGTAAGATTTAAAAATAATTAATGGCATTAGTGAGTTATTGAAGATTAGAGATGTGAGATCAGAGAAAATAGCAAAACGGCAGTCTCCTCAGCCATTTGCTTTGGTAATTCCTTGCTTAAATATTTTATTGTAACCAGGAAAAATGTCTTTACTGTAATTGACTGAATATATTCAAACTATTGTGGTCTAGAAAGGAAAAATCAGTTTAAAAAAAAAATTCATTTCAATTTTTTGTCAAACTTTATAACTCTATTAGTCAGCATGAAATTAATTAATCCTCATACAATTCCAATATTATTTTCCAAAACAAAAATGCATTTATTATAAAAAAAAACGCAATATTTTAGCAAGGGATGGCATATATGGTAAAAGGGAGAATCGTAAGGACAAAGCTGTCATAAAAAACTCAAGGGTCGTCATAACTGTAAACATTTCAAAACACAAACATTATCGAATCATAAAATTTCTCCGATTTGTGTTTTTAGTTTAAGAGTCTCTTCCATGAAACAAAATTATTTTTCCGGTTGATGATTTTTTTGAAAATCACTTTCTATTTTGAAATGATGGAATTTAAAACTTTTAACCACAGGACGGATGGAAATAATAGAATAATATGTTGGGGTGCAGAAATACATAGACAAAAATGCTCCAAAACAGCTTATGGTGTTAGGTAAAAATATTGCAAAATCACACGGATAGGGGAAGAAAAAATAAAATAAATAAATAAAAAGTTTTGACTAATGATGAAGAATTTAAAATTAATATATTTCATGAAATCTATTTAACTGAATTAATCTTTCTTTTTTTTTTTTTTTTTTTTTTTTTTTACTGAATTACGTATAACTAGGAAAGAAAGATAATGCAAGATGCCTGAAAGATAGAAAGAATCTAAATGTTGGATATTAAGGGCGTGGTGGGGGTTGGAGAGAAGGACTGGTTCAGAATGTATTAAATTCTTAACCTGCCTCTTGAATGCATTCATAAATTAGGGATAACTCCTGAAATATTGGAATGGCACTAATCCGATATTATTTTTTATGAAAGATAATAAGAAAGATGTAACTAATTACAGAAAAAAATAACGTGTCATTAGCTTAAAAATTAAAATTAAAAAAATCTAAAAATTGTTCAGTATTAATACGGCGATTTAAGGCATGCCATATAAGGTATTAATCCTTCATTATGTTTTGAATCAACAATCAATCAATCATCAATATAAACTTTGAATCACATTACATAATTACCTGAATTCAGCCCTTCGAAAAATTAAGTATAATCGCGACGTGCATTTGTTAAATAGATTTGTGTTATTGTTAAACTCCTGTGGAAGCAAAACAAAGGTTTAAAGTGCCTAAAAAAACACTACTACTTGTGCATCATGGATATTAGCTAGTAATATTTTGCAGAAAGTACGTAGCGAAGACCTGGAGAAATATAAAATAAGTTAGTATATGAAAGATTTCTAAATTAGAGATTGATAAATTATTTGCCACTTCTATAATTTATCAATCCCTAATTAGATTGATCCTTCTATTGGTATAGATGGGTATGATGGTTCATGCGGAAGTCAACAGATCTCTAAATCAGAAACAAAACCTAACTGGCTGACAGTGAAAGTGGTTCTTCCGAGGAAATGGATTACCCGTGTCGTCAGAAGATAACCTGGGCCAAGAGGATGATAGAGTGGTCATCGACAATGCTTACTAAAAATTAGGTTAGATTGATGAGACCAACTTGTACAATACTATTTTTAGAACATGGTTGTTGACTGCTGCAACAAGTATTATGGAGCCAGTGGCAGATTTAGATCACTTACCGAACATACACCTAGAAGTAATTTTAAAAAGTAGGTAAGTGTCGTCTCAACACAGTACTTCGCGTCTGGCTGTTATGAAGTGTAGCGAACATTCTGAAAATTTAAATTGAAGGTTAGTAAATTGTCATCAAAATTTACCTATTGAACATACTTCTGGAATCTAAATCATTTTGTTCTTTTTGTTTGGCTGAAAAGAACGTTAGGCCCAGTTTTACATGTCTGTAATTCAAAAATGGTTATTCAAAGTGAAAAATGTCAAATTACTAAAGTTGTAGGGCATTAAATTCTGCTTTTGTAGCATGCCTATTTTTTTAGTTTGCTCATTTTTATGCATAGATACAGGAAAAAACTATAAGCAGTCTTATTGCTGATTTTCCGTCTGACCAAATCACTAAATGTAACATAAGTATAAAATCACTGAAGCAGCATCCACAGAAAGCGCAGAGGAACAATTGTTTTTTGCTTCTTCATACTTGATGAAACTACAAAATAGCAACATAGCATTAAATGAGCGCTATGTCAGCTTCTTTAAAAAATTAAAAAAGATAGGTGTGATATGAACGCAGAATTTAATACTCTACAACTTTAGTTATTTGACATTCTTCATTTGGAATAACTATTTTTGAGTTACAGGCATGTAAAACTGAGCATATTACTTTATTACTTTTCAGTCAAAATGGTAAAATATACCTATTTTAATAGTCGAATCTGGCCAAATTGAAGAACCAAATTTGTAATTTAAAAAAAGCATTCGACGCCTTAATGTCCTTTAATTTAGTTAAGAGTAACATTTTCTGTGCGATGGACCCTTCTGACGCTATAACTAAAAAAAGTGCCAACATTTCGGAGCTTTTTTCACTTCCTGCGTGTCTTGCGCACACTTCGCTACAGTTAGAATCAGCAAGACTTCCACATTCGATTTCAGCCCAACGAAGAAAAAATGATATAGATTCCAGATATATGTTCGATAAGCAAATTTTGACGAAAATATAATATCTTTCAATTTTAATTTTTAGAATTTGGGGAAAAATAGATCTTGAATTAGAGTTTCTTCCTCACTTTGGCCAATTATGAAAGATAAATCTTTGGAGATATTGTGTCTGTTTCTTAGGTCAGGAAGTACGGGTTTTCCCACAGGTTACCAACCTTTTCTAAATAGAGACTGCAGTTCGAGATTTATTGCATTCGTCTGCATCAAAATATAAGTTAACCTTTACGCCCTGGATTTGAACTCGAGATGCTCAGGTGCTTCCACAACACGCTCAGCCTCCACGGTCATTTTTATCGCAGTCTCTGTATGTTCCTATATATCCTCTTACTTTTTACCAAAGATTATCATATATCTTGGATACCCGAGAGTCTTATTCCAGCATGCGCCTATTCATTTCCTTACGATGTTATTCTTATTTAATATTAAAATAATAATAATTCGCTGTTTGTGAGAATCCCTAGTAGAGATGGTTTATAGTTGTTTTAAAAATAACCAGTTTTCGATTAATTGATTTTTACCTCACTCTGTTATTTTACTTGTAGGAGGAAAAGAAGAAAATCATTAAGTGGTGGTCGGCTATTGGTAACTGAATTCTTTTAATTTGTTAATCGGCGTGAGAAAATTAAGCGGTTGTTTTGACTGACCTGAATCTCTTATCAAGTTGTCTTTTCTAAATCGTCTGGTGAACGATTTCAGTAGAAAAGCTGCCTTTTAAAAGAACACTTGAGCAGAGGTGATATCTAAATGCTGATACCTTTAGTCCGGTTAGTTGGATGTTTTATTTTTATGCCACAATACATCGTGGTCATTAGCGCCGGGTATAGTTATTAGATAAATCAATTAATCAAAATAATTAACATCTATAATCATAAATAATAGAAAATAAATAAATATGTAAAAGAGTTACAAATATTTTAATGAACGGTATGATTATAATTATGGTTCGCCATGGCATTATCAGATCTGCTTGTAAATAGCGAATTTGACAAGAAGGTACAGACAGCACTGTGTCTATCATACTCCTCAGTAGGCAACTGAGATACTACTTGGTATTCCTTTTTAACTCAATTCTCTACTGTATAATGGGCATTCTCAAAAGATATGGGTTATTGTCTAGCTTCCTGTACAATGTTGTCATCTTGGGGGTAATGCTTTGGATATCAGATGAATATGCGTTAATCTTTAATGCCTCTTCTCTTCAGTTATTGCGACCTGCAATAACTCGACTAAATTCGAGGCCTGCCAAGGTTTTATCTCTATCTTCATGCTTTTAAGCTTCCTTGTATGACTGTTATCCCATTTCTTTCCGTTTCTTGAATATATTTTCTTTCAAAGGATACGGCAGCCTTGATGGTGTTAGAAGACCTCTTATGACGACCAGATTACTTTTCCGGTTAGCTACCTACTGCTTAATGCATTAGATGGTTTTAAATTTTATTGAAATGATGTACCCTTATAGCCAACTTGAGAGAAGAATACTCCAATTTTCAGATGTTAATATGTTTGGCAATCCTTTGGGGAATTAAACTGTAGGCCGGATACTGTGCTACTATATATATGTTTGAGAGTGTGAGGAACCTTTGATGAGTTGCCAAGGCCACCATGGTCCTCAGTCTTAAGACCGAATCACAGCCTAATAATAAAACGCATAAAATGTTAGTTTTTTTTTTGTTTTAATGATTAATTATTATGCTAATGCATTGGTTATTATTACCTACTTTCCAATACTGTTAGTTGACTAAGTGCAGTGTTAGTACTAACCATTCTTATTTTAATAATAAGAATTGATTGTAATAATATTTATCTATCTCACTTTTATACAGAATGACTAAGAGCAATCAGGTCCTTCTTGTGTGGATTTGTAGCACATTCCTTGGAAATTAGGCCATTAATTTTTTTTTTTAAATATTGGTCCTCGTGTTAAGTTTATGCTTTCTCAAGAGCAAGTAACTCCAATGATCGTTTATTTTATTTTAGTTAACTTTCTTTTTTAAGCATTTGAATAATTTTGGCATGAACTTAATCCACATGATCTCGGATTCGGAGCTTAAAATAAAAGTTATACTATCTCTTGGACTGCTCAGGAAAAAAATCAATTAAATTCAAACTTTTAGTTCAAGACATTATTTTCGTTTTTTATTGAACTAAAGGTGAGTAAAAACTTGTTTAACAGAAAAGGCATTGTTGAAACACAAATTGATAGTAAAAATGACAACCGTTGTGCATATTGTTTGTGCATTTAATTAGACTTTTTATTACTTTTATTGTTTATCAACCATTAACGATTCGTTTGAAAATAAATTCGCTTCATTAGATAACACATTCATATCGTTTTTCTTTGTTACTTTTTTAAGTTTGCTTTGAATGAAACTTTAAAAAAAACTTGATCTTTCAGTCTTATAAAAGAGAAGGTTGGTTTAAAAAAAAAAGTTTGGTGTAGGGCTTCTAATCGATTCCAGGGTTCTTCAACTTTCTTGAACAGGTCCAGAGAGTTGGCCCATTACCGAGCAGATCTCCTAATTGATTTATAAAAGCTCACAGACACCCTCTTTCCCGCCCTTTTTGCAAAACCTATACCTTCCTCTTCCGTTAAATAGAATGGATCTACCTCCACTTCACTGGTTTCATTGTAGTTCCTTTTCAATGAACTTTTTACAAACTACTCCTGTTTTTAACAATGGAGAAGAGATAACTAACTCTTGTGTTTCTTTTATGAAGAAAATTGTTGTTAGATCTATCAACTCTATAGATCCAGTGGCGTACGCAGGAGGGGGGAGATCAGGGAGATATATCTCTTCCCGAAATATTTAAAAAAAAATATGATTTCATACCCACCACATAAGTTTGTATTTTTTATCCAATTTTCATTCTTATGCTTAAAATGTATCCCCAATTTGGCGATAATGAAAGAGATTTTTACTTATAATGTGTTACGTTTTTAATAAATGCTACCAATATTATATGAATGAAAAAACAGAATTTTTATAAAAAAAAAAAAAAAAAAATTGTAAACAGAAGTACAAACCTAAGAATAAAATAGTTTCTGTGCTGCCCTATTATAAATTGCTTTTAAGATGGAGACACTGTTGTTACGCATCCCAAAGATTCCGACAGATGTGCCATTCAGGTTAACGATAATAGACACTTAAGTGATTACTTAAATCTCCCTCTCCCGAAAAAAAATTTAAATCCCCTCGAAAAAAAGATTCTGCGTTTTGCGTAGGCGCGCGCCTATTAAGATCTGATTATTGCACATGTCCACTGGTATTATTTGTCTGCTACCCTCTTTACAGATAAAAATGGAATTAGCATCCAAATAATAGGATGATTTTCATTCTATCATTTGATTTTAAAAGTGTACTGCCTGTTACTCGCGACTTCAATTTAATGACATAATTCATTTTGTAAGAATACCTGGCATACGTTGTATTGCCCCTGAAAGAAAGAAAGTTCTGGTGCTCTAATTTTGTTTATCGAAGTGCTATTGAATACACAATATTTTTTTTCCCCCTCTGGTGCGAACACGAATAAATCAGAAGGTTTTCCGACGCTTGAGTAGGCTATTGTCCCTGCTAGGTGCTTTGTTGATGGTCATTGCAAATGCGAGTTGCACTGGAATTCGAATGGCACGTCTGTCGGAATCATTGGGATGCGTGACAACAGTATCTATATCTCAAAAGCAATTTATAGTAGGACAGTACAAAAACTATTTTATTATTAGGTTTGTTAAAACGATTTTGATAAAACTTGCTGAAAGTCTTCTCCTTAAAGCACGTCAACTTTTCATCAATTTAGTACATCACTGAGGAAATGCGGAGAAAAAAAGTTATGATGAAAAGAATATTTTATTTGCGCATAACTTTTGAATGTTGTATATCAACAAGCAGTATATCAAAATGCAGTTGAAAAAGTTATAGCGAAAAGAAAATTTTATTTGCGCATAATTCAAAAAGTAAGCATTTTATGGTAAATTACTTATGAAATCATATGAAAGGTAATTAAATTCCATAAAAAAAAAAAATAATAATAAATAAGATTATTTAAATCGGACTTGTATTAGTAAAGATAAAGGGTATCTCATCAGGACTACAAGACGCTAGATGGAAAGCCGAGTGCGTCCGGAAGGAGACGGATGCGACCGAATCTTCTCCCACCAAGCACCCAACCTATTGTTGATAAAACGTTCTGTAACGATGTCTAATAATAACATAAAAGTAGCTATTAGCTTAATAATTTCTACTTTAATATTATTCAATAGAAACAAAATGACGCCATTGAAACTCAATGGAATTTCCAAGGAAACTAAACGGAAACTTTTAAAATATATTTTTTGCTTGACAAACCAAAAATTTTTAGTGTACAGAACTATAGAACTGAGGAACTAATTTATTATACTTTTGTGAAAAAAGACTTGAAGAAGTGCATTCTGCTGAGTTTATTTCGAGTAGTGTTTATATGAACTCTTTAAAATTATGTTAAAAACATATATAGAGTGGTATGGGAAAGTTGTGAGGCGCGCACCGCACCAGATTTTTTAAAATATAACACCGATAAGAGTCTCTTCTGATAGTACTACCATTCCTATACATTTTATTTTGTGAGAATACTAAACATTAAACAGTTATGGAAAAAAAGGATATCTGTTTTATTGATATGTGGTCAATAGTACTAGACCATGATGTACCCTTGATCATGCAAGAGTGTACCTTGGATCATTAACATCTTGTGCCTTTAGGATTGATATTATGTATTAAAAATAATATTTTTATACATAAATTTGTATTTTATTGTTTCAATACCTAACTTTTATTTCATGTGTACAAGAAGTGAAATTAAGAAATTTATATCTTTAAATTAATAAGCAATAGATAAATTAGGTATGTAAATTAAATTGTGCTAATAATTAATAAACTAAATCATTTATCGTTAATGCTAGAAAAGTATACTTAATACCTCACCTGTCCTTCAGTTCCAGCCGATTCACTTAAGTCTATTGTGGTTGCTAGTTTTATTGCAATATTATCGGCAACAACATCAACTATTTCTTTGGATTCTTTCACAAAGTTGGTGCCAATTCTAATTCGTTTGTAGAATTCTATCTGGTATTCAAAATAATGTTGATCTTTGGAAATAATTTTTCCTACATAGTGCACTAGTCGCTAAATCCTACCAAAATATATTCCTCCTCTTCAAATCCTTTCAAAATTGATTTATTTTTGCTTTCATTTACTTTCCGGTTTATTATGTCCAAGAGGTCTGTTACATCATCTTCAGTTGCAACATGTACCTACGATCATAAATTAGTGGTACAGGACGTTTTCTTGATCCAAGGTAAATAGTGGTGCGTTTTTGCAAATTGAACCTCCCTAAGATTCTACGTAATGTTTTAAACTGAAATATGGCATTATAAATTACTTAGCAATAAACAGTGATTTAGTTAGAACGTGTTTTAAAATGCCAAATACAATCGTCAAATTACAAAAATATAAATAGCAAAAGCAAAATTTGTTACTTTTTGAACTAAAAATTGTTATTTATATTTTACTCGAAAATAACCAATACAATACAATCACTTTCTCTCTCATTTGCACTCTACAGAGTAAACTTTGTCTTATCACAGTTCTGTCGCCTAGATTGCATCCCCTGTCCAAACAAAAACTGAATGATGATCCGAGAAAACGCATGAGCAAGTTACAACAGTTTCCCTACTGTTGTAGGTTTTTATAAGCAATTGTATGTATCTCTGATTATAGTACCCCTTTATTATTTGCCGATTGGCCTCATTGAGATTTTGCAGACTGTGATGTTGACTAATATGAGAAACAATAGTGTTACAGAAGACTGTGGTTAACGTATTGAAAAGCATTCAGTGATGAAAGAATATTTAGGTTGTGGCGAAGTGATGATGGTTCTCTGCTCCCGGCCACATTATTTCCTATTGCGACCACTGGATTCAATTGGATTTTGCCATTTGTTGAGAGTGAAGTAAACACTGATTCTTGATTACTTCATTAATTATAATTAATCATTAATCAAAGAGTAGTTACTGGTGCCTATACATGCCTGTACATATGCAAAGAGCAATTGCATTGTACTCTAGGAGTTAAGTAAAGATCACGACTAAGTCAATTTTTTTTTTCTAGTTGAAGCAGATTTATGTATTTTCTGATTCTAAAGTACAATATATTGTTTTAAACAAAATAACAGACAAAGGGATAGGCAGTCTATCAGCCGCAGTTCTACAAAATCGTAAACATAGGAAATAGCAAAAAATAAATATATGTTTTATTCCTCATGTCTATGCAGAAGAGCAATTCTTTGAACATTGAAATACGTTGGGGAGATTGATATGGAGCAAAAAGAGAAGGGAACTCAGTGATGCGGGAACCCACTGATGATTTGAGGTACAATGCTTCAACAATAAAGGAGGGAGATTGTGAAGAGACTGAATTGTAAAGGAAGGGCCCGAGGAAATGTCGACGCGAGAAGGGGAGAAACCATTTTAATTTGGTGTGATATATAGATGCATGTGAAACACGAAAAATAAATCACTAACAACTGTTCATGAGTCTCTTTGATCTAGCATCCAATCAATCTGATAAGCCTCCATACACTGCCAAAATATTAAATGGGAGTAAATGAGGAACAAGGCAAAAAGTGGTTGGGTTGGTTCGAGAAGTCGATAAAGATAGAAAAGATCTGAAGAGTATAGTTGAGATGTTTATAATAACTTTGTTGTAGGTTTCGTGGTTGTCCCTAATATTGGTTTACTCTTCCTTGCATATGAAATATACAGTAATGGGAAGTATTGTAAACTTAAAAAGTTTATGATTATAGTTTTCAACGGAAATACACGTTTTAAGGTCCCCTGAGTCCAAATAACCTAGTCTCCCAAAATTGTTTGTCCGTGTGTGGGTATGTGAACAGCCTAGCTCAAAAACGAAAAGTTGTAACAAACTTCAATTTCGCATTTAAGGTAGGTATATGCCTGTGATGCTCCAGCAACTTTTTTTCAAAACATCCATTTTTAATGTACAGAACTATAGAACTAAAACTGTTTAAAAAAATAATTTATTTTACTTTTATGAGAGAAAACTTGAAGAAGTGCCTGATGAGTTTATTTCGAGTAGTGTTTATATGAACTCTGATGAACGCATCAGATTTTTTTCTTTGTAGAACTGCTTTTTTTTTTTTTTTTTTTTTTTTATTAGCTTTTGTTGAAGAAAGGCGTTATGAAAAGGGAATATGATGCTTACGATATATCGCACCCATCGTTAAATAAAGGCACAACTCAAACATTGAAATTATTGGGAAATTATATTTAAACTTTTGAATGCATACTCATTAAAACACACTGAGCATTCTTAATGCTTGGGTGGTGGGGGTATGAGCAACGGGAGTTATCCTCTTAAATTTTAATTTAAAATAAATCTAATGCAGTTAGGGATTAAGCGTTCCAAACTAGACAAGTTCGTTGAATCACATTAGCATTGTCCTCAACCTTACGTTGACGTTCTAAATCTCTAAAATGTATGATGTAATTTAAACCTGTGTTTCTGTATTGATTCTATCTGGATGATAAATATTGAAAAGTTTAATGAACATTGAGGCTCAAAGATACATAGATCGATCTGGTTGCTATTATTGGCCTGTTACAATGCACAAAGTTACATATTCATAGTAGGTCTATAACATAATAGCTTTATTTTATTAGATAGCAAACTTGTTTCAGTTTATTTTATTCATGAAGGGTTATTTAAGACTACGGATATTATTTATTAATTTTTTTCAAAAATAGAAAAAAAATTGTATTTAGTTTGAACTGTTTAAGGCGAAAGAAACAGAAACTATCTACTGTCTTTTACTCTATTTTTTTAGGAAAAAAATAGTCCGATGTTTATTTCGGAATTTTGTTTTTTCGTTATGACAAGGATAACGACGGAAAACAGATTTGAAAATTTTCAAATAAATATTTGTTAAAATTTGAAATTAACAAATTTAAGTTTTAAAATCCACCCAACGGTTCCATCTGAAACAGAAATTTTAGATATCAAAGGAATGGTGCCTCTGCGCTGCAAGATATTTTCGGGTAAGGAGAGGAAGTTACATCGGTAGATAATAGTCCTAAAGTGTTAAGAAATTCTCTTGGTTAAGTTGAATTTTCTAAAGTTTTCACTAGTCATAAAGTTTTGTTAGGTGATGCAGATTCTGTGAGGCCTGTGTACGTTTTGATGTGTTGTTTGAATAGTAGAAGCGTGGAAAGTCCAAGTGCCTTTAGCAAATCTGAAATCACAATTTTTTTATTTTTTTTTTCGAATTGCAGGCCTAAGTGCTAAGTTAAGGCTCAGGCACACAGAACGCGATCCGTCGCGACAATCTGCTATCATAATTTGCTTCAGTTGTATCGTGTGCATAGGTCGTTGTTTGAGTTTTGGATTGTTTTAGAATATTATATGTTTATTTTGACCTTTCATTTAATTCGCACTGACTTTTTATCCATTGCCTTTAATTCTCAGCACATCCGTACATTTCTTGACTAATCAGCTAAATCTCTATTTACTGGTATTATATCAATAAAAACCTTAAATTGAAAGGAATGAAAAAAGTCCTTATCAAGCCATATTTTTGTTAGATTATTATTTATCTTCTCAGTATTAAATGTTTGAAGATCCATTTGTAGTTTAAAATTGGGAGTTTTCTTCACATGCGTTTATTATGTTCAGTCAGTATCTATTGCCCTAACCCAGAGGAGGGAGTGTATATATAAAGATAATTGGGACAGGAAATAGCCGTGGACCAGGGATTCGACCAGGCCCCTCATTACAGAACCGCCTCCTCAGCACAGTAGCCCGTCTCTCTGAATCTGTTTGTTTAAGTCCCTTTGAGTGTGTCTGTCTGTTGGTGCTTTATCATTACTGTCCCTAGAATACATTAACCTCCTCCGTCTCGAGGGAGCAGAAACAATTAAAATCCTTGTATGCTTCTGTCGCTTGTGTTTATTGAACAGTCTAGAATTGAGTCCTACTTTCCTCCATTTAAAAATGAATCATTCATTAAATTCATATGGTTCATGCTTTATGATATTCACGAGCGAGATATATGTCATGAGATCTAAAACGCATACATTTTCTTACATCTTAATTAGCAAATAATTCTCTAATTCTATTGTTTTCTCGTTCCTCCAACGTATTTTCTGCAGAGCCGCCTCTTCAATTTGATATTTATCAAGCTCATTCTCCAATCTCCTGCTGGATCCAGGCAGGTATAATCCTCTTACATTCCAAGAAGCCATATTAAATCCATGTTTCCTTGGGGGTCAAATAACCTTGGCGACTTTCGATACATCTGAGGCTGTGTGTTGGTTTCTGAACTCTTACAGTTTTTCACGGATGGTGGATAGTTAACCTTCCGAATCAACCCTCCTCTTTAGGCTTGGAACCGGCAACTGCCTCTGATATAGACAGCAGGCGGAGTTAATAAATGATATAACGATAGAAATTGTGTTCACTGCCACATAAGTTTATGGTTTTCGTCATTCTTTATTATCATTTATAGCTTTATATGTTAAATAATATGTTTTCTAAAATCTTTAGATTCCCAACGGTACATTATACATCTATATTAAAAAATTAAATAAATAAATTTGTATCACTACAACCCATGAAGGGTCTTGGGTTCAGTACTAGGTAAGGACCGTACTATTTCTAAGCCAGCGGTTGTGTAAGGAGGTGATTTGGCCGCGATCACCCTCAACCGCCAGGTTTTTTCCCCCAATTAAGGGTACCCACTTTCTAGGGGCTGGGTGAGCCTCAGGAGTGCCTCCTGGTACCGCAGGATCGATCCACGGCTGATAACAGAATAAATAACTATCTGCCTCAGTCATGACCTATACTGTATTTCTTATCATTTCAAAGTTTTCCACGTGATTCCTGAAGATTAATTTGAGGTCAGGATCTAGAGAAGGAATTAATGAAACGACTATCCCAAAATAAGGGAAATATTTAAATTTAATTTAATTTTATATTATATTTTAATTAATTTAATTAAAATAAAAAAATCATGGCGAGGAATCTACTAAAAACTTATACAATTGTACAGTTCTTCCACAAGCCTGAACAAATAAATCTGCATTTTAAATTAATAATAAATTTTCGTGGCACAATTGATTGGTTTTTACTGCCTACAATAGCTTTTGGGACGATTTTTCCGGTACAAGTATGCTTTATCCGTGCACGTCATATCAGGTACAACAAACAGCATGATTACAAATGTGTAGTGAAGGTCTGTTTATATTTTTTGTAAAGGTCATATTAACGTTGGATGAATTATGTAATTGAAAACAAAATTTTTAGATTGCTTTTTATTGAAGAAAAGCCTCTTAAATTCGGAACTTTTCGCTTAATGCATGCAAGCCGATAGTGGAACTGAGAAATTTTATCCCGTAAGGAGCCCGACAGACCAGTTTTTATCTTTTTTCTTCTAAATTTACTATATTAAATAACATTACATATATTATTTCATAATAATCTAATATCTTTACGTAATCATTTTGGCGCATACATTATAAAGGACGAGGTTTAAGTGTTGAATTTATTATTTGGCATAAAAACCAGGATTCTTGTAACAAATTTACTTTGGCTCTTGGTTTATCTCCACGGCCCTGCTGCTGAAGAAAAATCTGGAACTAAAGAAAGGGCACCCAAGGCTCCCCTCGGACGAAGAAGAGTTAAATGAGATCACTCCAAATAAAAAATATATTTATCGTCATTCTTCCTCTCCAAATATTTCTAGCAATATTGAATATTAAAATAATTCATATAAGCACATAGATTTATAAGAAATATTTTACAGTCTCTGAAAGCTCTGGCTATCAGCCAGCGTTAGGTTGGCTACATTCGTTTCAATTTATTGGATTGGGGAGGGTGTATTGGGAGAGGTTTGTACCTCGGTGGCTCGTGGCGGACATTGTGAAGCAGACAGGAGGGTTGATTGGAGAGGGGATATTGTGGTCGGTTGGGTATAAGTTGTTGATAGAGGGGAAGTGTGTTCCAGTATTGATAGCCTGTCAGCCTGGATACTCCACCTTCCCTCGTCGTCGTCCCTGCAACATATTTACACCTGCGTCTCTCTTGTCGTCACCTTTCCCTTATGGTTATATCCTACTTTGGTTTCGCTTTATCAAGTTCTCTCATTTTTCTTCTCATCTCAAAGACAAAGGGATCATTGCTAAACACTTATATCATTGGAAACCTTAAATATAATAGGTTGAGGTTTTTCATTGTTTATTAAAATTACAATATTATATCAGTTTTGTAATTTATATATACAATTAAAATGAGCAGATATTGTTTGAATGTAAATTGAAATTATAATATCGAATGAATTGAAGTTCAAAGTAAAACCAGTTAACCCGTTAAAAATATAATTGAGGTCACACGCATACAGACCAATAGTTAAAATTATTTGGGCTCAGGGAACACAGAAACGTCTAGAACTCCTGAAAACTGCATGCAGAAAATTTGACCGGATTACTATACAGGAAAACTTAGATTAACCGTCATTCGTTTATCATTTAGTTTCTGTTAACCGTCAGTATAAAAAACAAAAAAAAGGTGAGGTTTTTAACTCATGGTTTGAGAATTTCAAAGAAAAATATTTACAGAAAAGTAGTTTTCTACTTTTTATAATCACGCGACGGACAATAATACTAATTATAATTTAATTGCAATTGCACTATTTCATATACCTCCCATTAGATAAAATCATTTTGAGAGAGCCAAATTAGTTATTAAAACAGACAAAAACATACGTAAATAAGTTATTTACATAAATTCGTAAGCTCAAAATCTTATGGAATTATTCTGTTCGACAGGAAGTGAAGTGAGAAAATAATGAACTTATTAAGAAGCCTCAATCGTGACTTAGACACTTATAAATATTACACTTAATTCACAAATTAAGAACCTTTTTTTATAGGTGCATACCATTTATTATAATGTGAGAACATGATATAATTTTCAATACCCTGTTTCATTGCTACTAATGCTACGATTTTTTTTTTTTCTAATAGATTTGATTATTTTTCAAATGAACATTTATAATTTATATTTATAAAAATGTACCCTTCTCGAGTTATGCTCAGATAAAATATTCTTACCGTCATAACTTTTGTCCTCCCTTTTCTGGGTGATGTAGAAAGTTTATGGATAGATAAAGGGCTTTATGGAGAAGACTTGAGGCAAGTTTCATCAAAATCTTCTGAGCCGTTTTGGCGTTACAATCAATGGAAGAAATGGTTTTTCGGCTATTCCGTAGCGGCTATAACGCACAGGGTGCTCGATTTAGTGCATAGACACAACGGATCTAAACCCTACAAAACAAAAAGAAAAGTAACAAAATCGGTCCAATCGTTCACGAGATAATCGTGGAAAAATCATAAACAAAAAGTAATAGAGATTTGCATTCCTTAACGGAAAAATGTGTGAATAATTTTTATATTGTGCACATCTACACGACAATATTTGTCCAATGATATATCTTATATATTTACCCTCTAATATGCATATAGACGGAGTAATCGACGAAAAAAAAAATACGACAAAGAAACTGCTTGCTTATTAATATATAGATAATCAATTGATGAACTTTTTTATTGATTACCATCTAATTTACTTATATTTGCAGACAATCAAGAATGATGCGAAAGAAAATTATCATCAAAATCATATTCATTAAAAGCAGCTGTTGTTGCACAACAATTAATTCCTTTTCGATATTTTTTTTTTTATTTCTAGCCCTTCAGAAATTTTATTGAATATACAAATACAAATACACAAATGTTTCCAGTCCTTTTTTTGCCTCTTGGCATTTTAAGATTTTACTGGCTTGGCTCGCTATATGCGACTGTTATTTCATTGTGGCTTTATGCCTTTATTATTTCTTTAAGTGTGGAGGGAACACTTTGCTGGTATGGAAAGGATGATGGGTTCAGACTGCCCCAGAGATGACAGAGTCCAGACCCCTTCCCTCGGCGAGCACGTCAACCAAGGGGACACTGCCTTGCCATCTCCCAGTCCTGGGTGGTGGAGCTACATCTCTAAATACGGGGTTAGCACAGTCCTTAAGCCCATCAAAGAACTTGATGTGCCTTCGGCCGATGTACTCAAGCACTGAGGGTAGCTGGAACTCCTCGTGGATGGTTGTGTTTTTAGCCCTTTGAAGGGAAGTGCCACGGACGATCCGCCGTAGAACGGAGTTCTGGTAGCTCTGCAGTCCTTTCAGCGATGTTTTGTACAGATGCCTCAGCAGTGGTTAACCATGGAGCATCGTCGGTCGGATGATGGCTTTGTAGATCTGTAGTTTCAGCCAAAGTGAGAGCTGCGGTGACAGCTTGATCCTCTCCCTGGAAAAGGTGAAGTGCCTATCCAGAGTGATGCCCAGATAGAGGATGGAGCTAGAGACAGGCCTTTCTTCCTCGTCCACTTTGAAGATCTTGGGAAGAGGTTTCTTCCTCTTCTGATATTTTGTTATTTTATATATTGGGCTTTATTGCCATTATGTTCTTCAATTAGGGCAGGAAGGACGGGTTGTATAAATATACAACATACTATAGGTTATTAACTTATTCTAGCTAGAGTGAGAAGGTCGAGATTCATATCGTGAGGCTGCCACAGAATAAATTCATCACGCTCAGGGCGGATTTGCACAGTGCATCGAGTGTGTATAGGGTGGCAGTTTGTTGGACAAAATTATATTTATTGGGCATTCTTTTAGCAAATGTCATTCTAATTATGAATATACTCCATAACAAATACATGAAATAGTGTTTAACTTACCTGACACCTCAAGATCCATCACGAGACATTCCAAAAATAAAAGAGAATTTTATAATCTATTGATTTTTTAAATCAGTCGTGTTGGTGAGATAAGAGGATTTTGTTAACGTGATGGTTGAAAACAATTAGTTTCTATTGTGAGATTATTTAATAAAAAGTATTTCTACTACCGTACAATTAGGTTAGAAACTGATAGTTATTATGATGAAATTAAAACATTGTTTTTGGCAAGATTGGTCATTTTACCCACTCAACAACGGGTAAACCGAGACGTATGTTGGAGGATTTTGCTGACCTTGCTTTAACGTCTTGGGTTTTAACAGGTTTCGGTGGAGGTAGATTTGTGGGCAAAAATTATAGTGATATCGGCGTCGAACCTTCGGTTTCGCTAAATCTTTTTATTATTATCGAGTAAGGTGCCATTTGTCGAAGGCTAATTATTTTTTATTTATTCATTGAAGAATCATATTTTTAAAATGTTCAATTTTAAAAGTTAATTTCGTTAAAATTTTGGATCACATTATTGGCTATATGATTGAAATCGATCCGATAAACGAGGCGTGTTCCTGCGACCGGACGAGACGACAGCGAGAGGCGGTAAGGGCTCACGTACTTCACACCGGCCATCGGGTCAAACTGTGACCGATCTCTAAAGTGGACGCCTGTCTTCTTTAACTGATCAATGAACCTCACTTGTCAGTGAAAAATGTTATCCTTGCTTTATTTCCTTTTTTATTCTCATTCATTTTTACGGTTTCTGGCAGAAAAAAAAAATTCCAGTGATTCAGAATCATGAGCCCGTACTTTTTCTCTTCTTTTTTTTATTTAAAGAACTATGTGTCTGTTATATTAGTTATTCTCGGAACCATCCTTATCGAAAGTAGAAAGTGAATTCTAAAATTATTAATCTACGTTTCATGCTCTTCTTTCATTGGACTTACAGACTCTCAAAGTCAACCTTTGCGAAGTTATTTATGTATTCTTTATGTCAGCGGTACAGTCCTTGACAAACATCACACAATGATTATTCCCCTAAAACTAAATCACTGGATGCAAAAATATGTTACGTCAACTTTTAAGTCAAACTATAGTCTCTATTCCACAAGTGCTGTTTTTTTTAAACTGATATAGTACAAGAATCTCGAAGAAAGATTACTGATATTTTTTGTTTTCGCTGGAAAAATGAATAAGATGTATAAAAATATTAAAATTATACGTATCTTTGAATTCTTAACAATTTCTTCGCCAGAGATATATGTACATTTTTAAATGTCGAAGGTGAATGGGATTGTTAACTATTTAACAAATTTAATAAATACCTACCGCAGCCTGGAAGGCTACAGGAAATTAATGAACTGGGAATTTGAGAACCCTTGCAACTTACTATCCTTGTGGAAAATCATTTGGGCATTCCTTTAACATAATTCATTATACAATTAAAAACCTTCATGCAGAAACCTGATTAGTTCAGAAACACAAATTTTTGGTGGGAGCCAATGAAATTAAATAAGACACCAAGCAAGTCCACCACCGGGCTTTGAATAAATCAGCATTCTTATCCAATTCGAACGTGTAATGAAGAAAGGTAGTAGCATTCATTATCATTGGTGTCAAAAACAAGATAAGTACATACATTGTTTTTGCACCAACAGATAACACAGAGTATCTTTGACCATAGATTAGTCTTTTCACATTATTTACCACACAGGTGTTTGCACCAATTATTGCACAAATTATTATATACAGTTATGTTATTCACAAGTCAAAGTGCATTGAAAAAAAAAATAAGAGAAAATTTGGATTTAGCTAGTTCTTGCATCAAGACCTTCAATTGTTACCGTTTGTGTTTTTTTCAAAATCAAATGCATGGATAAATTTATTAAAATTTACTCCGTGACTCCGCGACGCAATATACAGTATTTGTAAAGAATATTTGTGCACTCAGTTTTTCGGGTAAAAATTTGTTTAATAATTTATTGAACATAAATTGACTGATGTGTTATGATAAAAACAATATTCAGTATTAAATTTTACAGGTAAAGGAAATTAGAAAACAGTATAATCTAATTTAAAACAAAAATTGAAAGTTTATTATGCAAGAAATGTATCCAGACAGTCAGTGTTGGGCAAAATGTAATTCCAATTACAATTTGCTCAACACTGCGTACAGTAACAGTTGTCGTGCAAGTAAATTGTTTGTTTATTGTCAGCTCATGGTTTTCACTTAATACATAATCTCTTATTTAATTGCCAATCCAAAATGAGCCAAATTGATGGATGATCGATCCTCTCAAAATGGGTCATAAATCGAAATGATTAAGTTCTACCTGAAAAGATGAATTATTATTTTCACGGCAACTATTGCTCTAGGAATATTTTTCGTTCATTTTTTTTTTTTTGTTTCAATTTTTATTGTTAATATGGTTAACAACCCATTTTCTCCAAAATGGGTTGTAAATAGAAATGATTAAGATCTATCTAAAAAAAATTAATTGTTCAATTTTTGTTGTAAGTGAAAACCATGAAATGAGAATAAACTAACAAGTTACTTGCACGACAGCTGTTACTTTATGAATACATTTTTTCCATGATAAATTATCAATTCTTCTTGTTGAAAGGTTGTACTGTTTTGTAATTTCCTTCACTTCTAGAAATTAATACTGAACCTTGTTTTTTATCATATCCATCAGGTAATTTATGTTCAATAAATTATTAAACATATTTTTATCCGAGAAACTAAGTGTAGGAATACTTTTTTTGTCCACTGCATAAGACTTTCTATTTCATATTTTTTATCAGTTCTTGACGTTTCGGTATTCACATTCCCTCTTTATAGCTACACTTTCTTTTATTTAATTTAATTTGTATATATTATTCTTTGTAAAAATGTTTTAATCTTTTTTATTGTACATCTGTACTTGCCCCTCTTTCTTGCATTTTTTTTAGTCGCTATTAACGAGTTTTTTTGTAAATCAAGGATCATTACTCGTGTTTTCCAAAGAAATTATTTTTAAAGTTTTAATTTATGTATTACATGGTTTGTATGAGAATAATCTATCCTGAAAGTCGAGACTTTTTGTTTCCTGAGAAATTGGGTTGTTGACAACTTAATGAAAGACGAAAGAAAAATCAACTCAATCCATGGTAAAATTGAATGATCGTTGTTTTTGTTAATGAATTGTGCAATTTGAATAGATTTCAATAATTATAAAACATATATAAATAATTGATACGTTGATTTCCAAAAGGTACTAATGGATTTTTTTTTTTAAATCGATATTTTAACATATTTGTATTCTAATGGTTTAGTTTTACCGAAATCCTTTGTCCGATTCTATCTAAAAACGCAGAGGTCTTTTAAAATCACGTTGGAAAATTGCAATTCTTCCCAAAAGGTTCTAAGTAACATATTTCATTTTGTTCCAAAACGTACTGTATCTTAGGTGTATTGATAACATTTCTTCTAGTTTCTTCTAAAAAGTACTATATTTCCTATTTGGCAGCAGAAGGCCTGAACTCCCATAATATTTTAGCATAATTTTATTGTATTTCTAAATGTTTGTGACTTTTCATTGGTTCAGTTATAGCACTGCTTGAATTACTTATATGATTGTGATAAGTTGTTATGACCTGTTAATCAGTTTTAAAGTTATTTGCAATAATTGAGTTGCGTCGCCTTGGTTCTTGTTTTTACTCTTTTTTAAATTAATTTATTTCATGATATTTCTGCTTTCAACCTCATGAGGTTGGTTTAAAAATTTTCAGTATCTCACATTTTAATGGAATCGGATCTCGGAAACAGTTGAAATTTTCCATTCCTCGTCCCTTCAAATAAGGTGAGGTAATAGGGTAGATGATCCGTCCAAATGGGAATAAAACAAAGTGAAAAAGCTGAAAAGATTCCTAGCATTTAAATGAAAATAAATTGACAATTTTTCGTGAAAAATACTGCTCATTAATGAACGCAATGAATGAGTGGGAATTTATACTTTGTTAGGTTTCAATTAGTTATAATTTAAATTTTGGAACAAAATAGAAATTTAGTACTTTTTGAAAGAATATAAACTCTTTCATTAACAATGTGAAAGCTTACAATTATTAAGCAGGTTGGCACTTACCTATATACGGACATAATGATCAGTCAACACAGGACATAGTTAATTTAAAAGCTTAACAATATTATTCCCAGAACGATATATCATTTATTTATGGAATAAAAATAGGTAGGTATGTAATTATGTAATAATTATGTTTACAGTAGTCTTAAATGTTATTTATCAATTTCCATTCCTAAATATTTTTCGCACTCAATTTATAAATTAATATTATAAATATAAATAGTTTATAATTCATTATTATTGTATATTGAAACTAAATAAATAATAGTAAACAAAGAAAAATGCATTTTATTTAAAACGTACGGTTAATCAGAAAAAAATATCAAAGTTTGTGAAATTGTATATGATTTTAAAAACGTTGCCAGCCAAAATAATTAGAATAAAAATTTTAAGCTTTAATTTAATGAAGGAGGTTGTATTCTTTCAAAAGATATTATATCTTATATATTTCTTTTCTGAAACCTCACTGTATCCATATTTCTTTCTAAAAAGTACTATTTTCCTATTAAATTGTCCAAAATTCACGATAAAAGTGCAATAAACTGCAAAAAAAGTTGTTATAATTGTAAAAAAAAATTTTAGATTTTCTGCGAAAAGAATCAGGTCCAATAACAAATTAAGGAGAGGTTTTTGTGTTTGCTATAAAATTTCATAAAATATATTTAGTACATTTTGGAAATCATCGTCTCAATTGTTATACCGGTAGGCTTTTACCATTGATGTTTTGCCATATTATTATAATTATTATTATTCTTGTGGTCTATTACTCATAATGATAGATATAAAATGAACTCTGAATAAAACGACAACGTAGATTTAGTATAATCGAAGGCATGGCCTAGATACTAAGAAATGTTTAAAAGCTATAAGAACTAGAGAGGAAATTTATATGTAAATTAAAGTTACTTTCAAGACGAGGCCGAGGAAATTTCAATTGTAAGTACTTTTAATTAAGTTCAACGATCGTCCCCTGCCCAATATTTCGCATTGTAACTTTCTAATGAAAAAAGAAGGGTTACTGCTGGTATCTTCAGGTAAATTTAAAAAAAAGAAATTGATCCATGCAATATTAAGAATTTTGATTATCGTTTTAGAAGCACTATATCTTCGAATAGTATATATGTATATATATTTATAATACATATATAAGTATATATGTATATATTATACATATACTAAATATTTAATTGTAAATGAATAATAATCACATTATATAAATCAAAATATAGGCCTAAATTCTCATTTCATGTGTTCTCTTAAATATCTCGAAGAACCAAATGAAAGTATGATCATTTTTGCAAATGAGTTTTTACAAAAAATAGTTTCCAGATCATTAATTGCTGCGTTAGGGAGATGATCGATATGTGAGTCTAATACTCATTATATAATAATAATACTATTAATAATATATAGTTAACTATTTTTAGTATTACCTATAATACGTATTAATAGTCCAATAATACTGGCTAATAGATCATTATTATTTTAAAAGAGTCAACAACTTTTCTTTTTTTTTTTTTTAATATGTTTTTATTAATGTAATCTTAAGCCAATATGCAATACAAATATTCAAAAAGAAATTAAACTAATGTAAGATAACCTTTCAATATATATATATATATATATATATATATATATATATATATATATATATATATACATATATATATATATATATGCTGATATCACACGATAGCAAATTTAATTATACTAAAGAACACCTATTAAATCATTTTTGATCTTATGTCATTTTTTTTCTCGTGAAATTGCCGTTATATAAATCCAATATTTTCATTCAGTGGTGATAGGTATCCATGTGGAGCATTTTAAAAAAGTCTGCCAAGTAGGTCAGTATAGCTTCCTCACTGTTTCTATAGTATACATATGCAAATGAAATGTGCAAGGAAAAACAAATTTGTTGTTTTAATTGTTTATCTCGACATATTTTGGAAATATGATCGATCAAAACGTACATGCGCGATCAAATATCCGATTAAAAAAACGGAATCAGATCCCTCAATTACCTAGTATACGAACGATCCCTATATTGAAGAAAACTTCAACAACCAGAATAATACGAAATACTCAACTGTGATAAAAAAAACAGAACCAGAACCCTCGATTACCTAAACGATCCCTATATGGAAGAAAACTTTAAAAATAACACTAAATCGAAGTGAGTATACACGATCGAGAAACCGATTTAAAACATTCACTCACACGAATTCCTTACCTTTTTGGACAAAAGTCCAAAACAAAGTGTTTGATATACGTATATTCGCTAATATTAGTCCATTTTTTTTTTTCTTTCGAGTTTAACTTTGTAGACATTTAAATTATCTTTCAAATGAGCATCTGGAATGTCCGGGAGAGTATAGTTTTCGAGTTCTAAAAAAACTAAACAAAGCTGGATCGGGTTTTTTCGGAACATGTACAGAACACTTTATTAAACATGTGTATATTTATTTATTTACAATAGTCCACACCAACAGGCGTTGTGCCCAATGGTGGTCATTCACTCTCAAATGTATGTATATATATTGCAAAATGAATAGTATTAATAATGAAAATACAATAAAAAGAAATGAGATAAAAAAAAACAAATTAAAAACAACAGAAATAATAATAATACTATAAGAAAATCAGTCACAGGGCAGCGGAGAATAAGCTCCAGATTTACTAATAATCATCCGATTTGGATATTTTTTCTTTACAGAAAAATGTATATTTTTTGAATTATGAGCGATTAAAGTTTTAATTTATTCATAACTTTTTTTGGTTTTGCTTTTTCACTAGGATGTGCTACATAAAATCAAAGAAACTGCTTAAAGGGGAAAAGATTTTCGGAACGTTTCATCAAAATCGGTAGAGCAGTTTTGGCGCTACTGTTTGCATAAAAACGTGTTTTCGAATATTACGTAAACCGAACACATGTTGGCCGATTTGGTACACAGGCGTTGATGGATAAAACTCTACAAAACAAAACAAAAATCAACAAAATCGGTACATCCGTTTAATAGTGAATCGTGGGACCGACACACAGACCAATGAGCAACAATGCGTTTTTTTGGAGTTTGGAACTGAATTTGAAACTCAGTAGGTTCTGAAACGCATGGGTCCTGTGAATACCTTCCTTACTACATAAATATTGGAAATTTATTTCGTAGCGGCCCCACGTAATGAATCTCGACCTTCCCACTCTGGTTAGAATAGGTCGGCAACCTGTAGAATAAGCCGTCCTGTTTGCCTTAATCCGATAGAAAAGGACGTTAAGCCCCAATTGAAAGATTCGCCGTTTATTCATAAATCTAAAAAGGCGAACATCCGCAAATACCAATTTGTCAAATTCGTCTTTTTCACAGAACAGCTACGAATTTTTTAAATATTTTCTTTACAACTTTCCTATTGATTTTTAATGGAAGTGATTAATTCGGTAAGAAGTAGCTTATTGAAAATTAGAAATTTTGATATTGGTTTTAATTCCATTGAACACAGATTCCAAGATATTTTCTTAGTTTTAAATAAATTTCAGTTTTTCTAATTTAGCATCTTTATAAATAAAATTTAATTGTGCATTATAATATAAACATTCATGATCGATATAAATTATAATCATTATTTTATTCGTCCGGTTTGTTTTAATGATTAAATAATGGGAACTGAAGAACTGATTCTTCGTCAGTTTTTCTACGATAGTATTGATAATAAAATGTTGCTCATCTGACATCTGATGGTCAGAGAAAGGAATTAATTATGAACTATTTGTTCTCGATTCGTTGTGAAGATGGAAAGTATTCTTTCTTCGACTGGTTATCTTTTAAATCATTGTGAGGTATAAAAGCTAGAAGAATTATGTGAAGTAGTGAGAGGTTGAAGATGGTCTTCAATTTTCTACATCCTACCGATATACTGGCAATAATTTCGCTCGGTTAAGGCCCAACACGCCGAAAACCTTCATGGACTGCATTGAGCGCCATACCTCCCCTTTTGCTGATTTCAATGTATCTGTTAGTTTCATATTTATTTAAAGATGGCCAAAGATAAACAACACTATGGCACTACATCCTAAATTGTTCTGATGATTCTATCTTAATTTCAAACTGTAGTAATATAGTTTTAATACTATTTTAAAACATATTTACTCTTTAATATCGATAAAAATATAAGTCCCTGTTTCCTAGATTTTCCCTGATCAGTTGTTATTCTATTTAATGAAACTAGTGGAAAGTCTAACGTTTCTTTCAAGCATGACTGAAGAAAATGTTTTGGTTTTTTTGGTCCCAGCCGCATTGAAGGAAGACCTGCTCTCAGACTCAGTTGGGCCCTGCTGGCTAGTGATCTTTGAGTGCAGGATATACATTGTTTGATAACTTAGGTGATTCTCATCCAACTTAAGTAATTTCGTGTGTGTTATAGGCTACCCTTATTAAATAACTATGTATTTAGAAATCACTAGTATCAAAATCCCTTCTCCGTTTCTTTTCCTGATAACGCTTGAAAACATTTGTCATCTTCGTAATGTGAGCTTGTAGAGAAACAGAGGGTATCTTGGGGTCGACAGAACCACCATAATGTGATAACCTGGCCCTTCATAGGGTTGAGGAATAATCTGGTTAAGCCTGGGTGCTGATCAGTTGCGTAAACATGATTTTGGAGGCCTGTGACAGCCAAGTTTTGAGGCTCCCTGAGCCTCTTACTCAGAATTTGAATATGTGGTGTTTTTGTGTGTGTGTTTTTCATAATAATAAAATGAATGTTAGTTATTAGTTGTATTGCTGCATATAATTTGATATTGTATTTTATTGTTACTATTGTTGTGCTCAAAATAAACATAAAAATAGTATGAAACCCCTAGCGGCTTAACTGTTCTTTGAACATCAAATGTACCAAAGCAGGAACAAGAAAGAACACTCAAATATTGAATCAAAATCAAATTTACCAGGCATTACATCCCCTTCTCCAATTCGAGGCGCTCTCCTTGGACCAAGGCCCGCGACATTTGCCATCTTTCTTCCTTTTATTTACGCTCTTTTTGCTGATCACATCAATTCTTTGTAAATTGTTGCACAACATTGTGTTATAAATATTTTATAATACTAATTTATATTACATTTTATTTAATATGCATAATAATACCAAACTGTATTTTGAATTGCTTATTTTTGAATTTTTGTGTATTTTTAGAACTGAAGATAAATATATAACATTCAAAATTAGTTTTCAATAAAAACAAAATTATAAAATGGCAAATAATTTATCAATCCCTAATTAGATTGATCCTTCTATACCATCATGCGGATGTTAACTAAAGGTGTTTTTGTTTGTGTCTCGTGTCTTGTCGGATTAAATGTTAATCATAAACATAAAATTTAGGCCAATATTAATTATATTTTACAAAAAAAAAATCGTCTACCCCCATCCGGCATTTTGTTTTTTATTAATGCAAATATAATGAGCAAAAAAAGTATAATTATTTAAACGTAGTAATTTGTTTTGGTTTTTTCTCTAAAATTCTATTGAAACTGTGCAGAATTTCACCAGAAGAGATTTATATGATATCCTGAAAGAATGAAGCTCCAAGATAATTTAATATCGTAATTTAATATCGGTTATAAGTTTTTACAAACTTCCTGACTCGGACTTTTTTTTCGGTTTTAAGGTTCAAATACTCTTATGTGCGTTGGTCAGAAACATTACGTCCTTGCCAACAGTAGCAACATGGGTGGCTGTGGTTTATTTTTTATTAATCCAAGTATGTTATTTTAAAATATTTTCCGTCTTTCCCAAAGTCCCAAAATACTGTACTGTTTTCCTTGATCTTAGGATTATTTGTTCATCGTCATGAAAAACGCAAGTTTGAAGTGCTGAGCAGCACACAGTCAGTGTAGATTCCAATTTTTTTTTTAAACTTTGTGATCAACATGAATATATATGTTATTATTTTTTTATAAATCAAAAATATGGATGGTCTCACATGATAATCTCGTAACTGATTTTTTTGCCATAATTTACTTTTGTTAACAATTTGAATGAAAATCTTTTAATCTGATGGTTCGTGGCTTCGAAATTGAAACTGATATTAAACTTGTTTAGAAGAGTACTGCCAATATTAAATCAGAGCTATCGATTTTCATTCAAATAGAAAACAAAAATAATAACAAATCCCGACAAAAGAGTCAGTTGCGAGGTTATCAATTGAGGTCATCAATATATACTAAAAATTACAAAAATTAAATACAAAATCCAAATTTTAAAGAATGAAATGAATAATGGTAGAAAATCTACTCTAGTGGAGCCTGTGTCTCCTAGTGGTCCAATACGAGTATAGCTCATCATTTTCCGAAACTATTAAAACTATGTCTGCTCCGACTGTCTAAAATGTTGATTTTTCAAATAAATATTTACCATAGACCTTTCAACTGGTGGAATCCGGACCGGACACAGTGGCAGATAGATAGCCGAACGATTTGGCTCTTATATATTTAGAAGGTTTCCATCTATTTCTATCTCCTGCCTGCGTTTTGGTTCCTCCTCTCCTCTTCTCCATTCAGTTTCCTCACTCTTGGGAACAATAATGTGTATTTATAGACCTGTCACCAAGTTATTTAACCAACTTTTGGTGATACTAATTCTTAATCCTATTCTGATACTTCACTATTTTCTCTTTTCCTGGTGAAAAGTCTTTAAAAATAAAATAATATCATCTTTTTGGGCTTAAATATAATATTACATTTTATAATTAAGGAAGATAAAGGACCATTGCTTGAAATGGAAGATTTTAAATTCAGAACGAAGGAAAAAAGAAACATTCCTCTGTCATGTATACATAGGACATTTCTCATTCCCACATGGTCACTTACTGCGAGGACTTTAACCCCCAACTTGTGAAAGTTGTGGTATTCAGAAAACTGTAAAACAAGTTTTGCTCTACTGCCCGAAATTCTCAATAATAAGGTAAAAATTAAATATGAATTAAAGAAATCCAATTCTGAAAGAAAATCTATGCGAATTACTAACGAAAACTGTTTAAAAAAAATTGAATTTTCGTAATCAACAAATTTCAGTAATGGGGTAGAAGATTAAAGTATTGCCAATGACTCTATGACTCTATTTAATAGGAGCTACTAAATAAATTTAATAAATTATATGAAAAATTTCTTGTACAGCCGTTGGGACATGGGTCTAGATACAGGTCTATTGTAAAGTTCTTGTGAAAAACCTTTTTTTTTTTTTTATAATCAGTTCTTCATTACATCTCTGCATCAGATCGCAATATTCATGACTCCAGGCTCAAACCTTTTGTGCGTTTTATATGTCGCTGTAGTCAATAACCTGCACTCGGTCGTGGTGGATCTGTTCTGTGCTGAGGTCGCAAGGGCAATTCTGTCTTTCTGTCAATTTTAATTTACATTTGTAGCATATTGTCACTAGCGGTTAAATAAAAAATCATTTATTTAACTACATGAACAAAGGTACAGTAACCACAGACAGAAAGGAAATATTTATTACTTTGATGACTGCTAAGCGCCAGATTAGGGGGGAGTTAGGAACGGTAGCCCTTAAGTAAACACCTGAGACATGGTGTTTTTCTAACTCATTAGGAACATGGAAGTCACCGACTCTGGCCTAATAGCCTCAACTCCTTCCACCTCCATAAATATGGCAGTTGATCCCCTTCCGCCACGTGGCCGGGCCCTTTGAGCAAGATGAACAGCTTCCGCGAAATTCAAGAGTGTCAGCCCATCATTCAGCCAATCAGTTGCTAATGGGAGCTCCCAAATACTGATCCTGATTCACACGTTTCCGGGGCAACGATCTGGTTGAACATCTTCGACGTATGCCATGCCACCCATCTTCATATTCTTCTTCCGTCTGGCGAAGAACAACTTAACTTCTGGTGAATTTACAGCACAGTGTTTCGTTAAAACTTCCGAACTATTATATATCCACGAAGACTTAATGGCTGAGAACTCTTTTGGCTCTGAGTATTTTAAAACATTTTCTGTTCCAAAATATCTAAAAGGTAATCTAGTAGAAACCTCATCTGATGTGAATAAAATATCGTCGATTTCTATAACTTAAAGATGTACTGAAAAACTATATACTCCTTAGTTTTTTTGGATAATTTCAAGCATCTTCGGTAATGATTAACAATACTTTTTGGCTGACAATGAGTTACATGAAATAGATCAGGCTTATTGTTTCGTAGTCAAAAATGATTTGTCTGTGCTAAGTTTAATAATCTTTTTTACTCGACTAAGCCATTTTTCGAGAGAACGGCTTAACTGATTTTTAAGTTTCATGGCTCAAATTATTCTTTGTGATCCCGTAAAGATTTTGAAACATTTTGAGCTCAAAATACTAAACAAATGTTATATTTGACGGGTTAAATATGTCCGTTTGAGGGTATCTAACGATTTTTGAGAGTATGGCTCAACCGATTTTAAAGTTTGATGGCTCAAATTACTCTATGAATGTTTTGTAACATTTTGATCTCAAAATACTGAAAAATATTTCATTATATTTTAAGTTTTTTTTTTTTTTATTTATTTGTAAGTTCGTGATCATACATATATAAATTATAAAGAGCCAATACATGAAAAACTAAAAACGTTAAAATAAAATTTTACTTAATAAAAAATAAAAACCCCGACTACGGAAATAACTTTTATATCTTTCAATCCCATTTGTCTGAAGTGATGCAATATACTTACATAAGTACTTAAGCCCATTGGTGGGTTGTTGGTGTAGTTGACGCCCATGAAATATTGAACATTGGTGTTGTAGTCCGGTGCCTTCCATTACACTTTACGGCTCCTAGAAAATACATTACATAACGTTCATTTGTGCACGTCAAAATACAGAAATCTCCTTCCAGCTATACAGAAAGAAAATTTAGGCATTTAGCAAAGAAGATACTTCTTTTTCATTTTGGTGTGGAAGGCACCCGACTACTATACCAAGGATTCATGGGCGTCAACTTCATTAACGACCAACCAATGCATTTAGGTAAAATTGCAAGAGAATTTCGTCCCTTAGGACAAATAGGTTTGTAAGTTATTTCCGTAGTCGGGATTTTTATTTTTTATTAAATTAAATTTTATTACGTCATAATGTTTACATCTAAGATGAATGACGAACTGAATGATTTTAAATTACTTCTTATCAAAAGTGTAAAATTTCGATCTTGTTTTTGTTATCTTCAGCCTTAGAAATATGGTGCTAAAGATATAAATTGAAAATTGTAGTCCCAGTAATGCAGCTACATTCATTAAAATTTATATTTTCTTGGAAAAAAAAATTTACCAATTGATACATGGCTGCTATCATAAAGATTTAAAATAATTAATTTAGTGAATCAATTAACATGAATGTTGTGCATATATTAATTCTCAAATTTCGTACAATATCAAAAGAGTTTTTCTGTAGAGTCTAACTAAAAAAATCAAATATAAATTTCGAAATATCAAAATGGAGAAGGGTGGGAGAAAAAAGTTGAGACTTCTCTAAAACCAACTCAATTCGCATTCAAATTTTCAACCCTTTAGCTCAATTTGGAGAGGATGTAGAGGTGCGTAAAATTTGAAAAACCGGTTTAATGTTGTAATAGTGGACAAAATTTTGGCAGAATTTACTCCCACTTAAAAGGTATTTTTCTTCCTAGAAAATATGCATACATACATAATTTCACCTCATTTGATCCGAAGGGTGCCGCTATAAGTGTCCCAAATATATATATATATATATATATATATATATATATATATATATATATATATATATATATATATATATATATATATATATATATATATATATATATCGATACCGTGCAAAAGTCTATTATTTTCGAGGAAAATAAGAAACACACATGTAGATTAACGGTGACTAAGTATGGGTACGTCTTGTAGCTTCGGCTATTATGAATTTTACAATGTTAACACAAGATTTAGTTTTGGAAACTAAAAAAAAAAAATGCTTAAAAAAACACAAAAAATTGGTTTTGATAATTATTAAGACGAACAAGTAAGTCACAAAAACCAAACAGAGGAGATCAAAGGAATCCTATGAATGACTAATATATCGTCCGCTGACAGGACTCAGCTAGTGACGGATCTGGAATCAAGGTTAGAGCATTTTAAGATATCACTGATTTGTAAGCTGTGTATCTACAGGATCATATATTTTTTCACTCCAACTATTGAAACCCTACTTTTTAAAATGAAATTTCTCACCAATCAACTTAAAAAAAAAAACCTTGAGATATACAGTAGATGCAAACGAAGACTATGACATTGCAACGTCATTAGTTTTTCTTATATTCTGTTTGGTTTAACATGAGACTAGAGAAGGGCTGCTATTGCAGGAGGAAGAGAATACTCTGTTGGAAGGAACTACCTATAAGAGTGGGTTACCGATCAAGCAAGATCGTGATTGTTTTCCTGCTTAATAGCTCCTTGTTAAAGGCATCTTATAAGTTTTTATCACTGATTTAGAAAATAATATGGTGAACTTTCAAAGTGGGCTCTAGAATCTTCATTAACCGAAAGGTTTTTAGTCGGGAAACCATAATAATGACGGCGGTCAATATTAGGAGAAGTAGCTAGAGCTACAAGAATAGGAGGTATAGGTGTGGGACTATTGAAACCACCTTGTATATAATCCCTACGAAAACTAAAATATCGTCTGAGGGATTGCTATATGCAATATGATATCTGTCACAAGAACTTCAAAACTTAGAACTAGTTATGTTCTGTCTATATTTAAACTCGGTGACCTAAAAATCCTCTTGAAAGAAATTGGCAAGTATAAAATCGACATAAAGTAATTCCTTGGAATCAGATAACTACGCTTATATACATTAATTCATACCTATTACAGGTAGAGTCAATGATCGTAAAAGACTTCTAGCTTATCAGCCACAACCGCCTATTCCTCATTGTCATAAAAATCATGCAGGTAATAATGTATTTAATGTGGACTTTAGCATTAAACATACAGAAATTGATTTATTAATTTTGAAAATGGATGAAAACCATACCAATTTTATTTCTACACAATTAAAATAAATAATTCTACTATAAACTACATGGTCAACAAGCGATATATTTTATAGCGAACGCAAGGACGCAATTATCAATCGGTTGTAAAATAATTAATGAATGCAACAATGACGAAGAAAGAGTAAAAAATAAAACAACATAAGGTTATTTATTGTAAGAGTTCTTCCACTACAACTTGCCAATGGCTATTTTTGAGAAAGAATCAATCAATCAGAAGTTTTTTGTTAAGTGATGATATTTCTTGTTACTCCTATAATATTCTAAATATTGTGTGTACCACCGTTAAATGTAAGACATTATCCGCCTGAGTCTCGAGTTACATTGAGCAGACTAGAGCACTTGTGCAATATGTTGTATTAACCAATGGGGGAAAATACTCAAACTCACCTTGTAGAACAATAATTGATGTTTCTTTACGTTCAAAATGAAAGTTGAATTCAGTTGAGTCATCTTCGATCGTGTTGCATAAGGTCTCTTGGGGAGTGTTTCTTCTCGTATTCCTAACTATTTGATTGAATAGGATTTATGAATAATCATAAAAAAAAAAATGATTAAATTAGTGAGAAATGATTTATTTTAGGAATCAATAGTTACAGCGTCAAGACCAATCTACAATGCATATTCTCAGCAAACAACAGACTTCATCAAATTTTTTCGTAAAACTGGATATTAAAAAACAGCGGTGCCCAACCGAAGGCTGGCGTGCCACAATGTAGCACGCTGGGGTTTTAGAATTGATATGCGGCTAGCCAGTTTTAATTTTTTTTTATTCTTAATTTTGTTATTAAAAATATATATATATATTTCAGTTCAGTTAATTAATGTGAAGTTGATCATGTGAGTTTAGTGGAGAGGGGATGGAATATAGGAAGCCTTTGGTTCCGGCACGCATTATAAAAAGTTTGGACACTCCTGTTATAAACTTGAATCATTTGAATGCATTATCATATTTAATGAGAATTAATTTACCTATGAGAAATCAGTTGAACCTATACATATTTAATCCCGAAACTAGAATTGTCTATATATCAAAGAAATAGTTTTTGTATAATTATTTATGTATAATAAATCCGCTGTCTTTCATTTCGTCATTATAGCTTTATTGAAATATAAAGTTCTAAATTCCTTGAGAACCGGACAGAAAGCACTGAAATGGTAAATATCTTCATTTTCCCTCGGGTTGCACAAAGGAAAAACAGTATCTGTACACCTTCTAGTGCACATACGTTTTATCCTAGAAATTATTTAGGACTTAACACAAATCCTATTCCAAACCGTATGTTATCAATGACTCTAAATTAACTTGAGTAGCAATGGCTTCCTACTTTGCATTTATTACAGGTTTTATATTTTTGACTATTTTGTTAAATGTGCTATTTCTAATCTATGCACGAACCCACTTCGTGGCTCTGTTATGGCATAAATCGTTTATCGCTAACAGATTTGATATATTTTGGGGGATTTGTTTAAACTTTTAATATTAATTTTACTATTTCTACCTAATGCATTAACTCATTTTGAAGTTCTTTTTATATGAATAAGAGAAAGACATAAAATTAGCGGAATGATTTAGGATATGAGCAATTTTCTTTTAGTTAACAATGACCCTGTGCAACTATGACTTTTTTAAGAATTTTTCAATATTGGTATGTATAATATTTGTGATCGAATCTTAGCGGCTTTAACTTGGTGTTGCATCCCTCGGCGATTTTGATGGTCTGTTGGAGACAGAAGACAATGCTGAGAAGAAGCGAGCCTAGCACCTGGAGCAGATGCCGAGACTGGTTGCCCCAGCGCATTGTTTCAAGCGATTTACATCTCCGCTACACCTGCCTTTTCTCCCGGGTAATTGTATTTTTACTGTCCTACAGGTGCTCTCACATACTCTTTGCGGGTTCCTGTTTCTTCACTAAGAGGGAAACCCATTATGGAGAATATAAATTTTCTATGGTTTTTTTTTAAAGCTGTTTATTTATCAAAACGTCTACATAAGTATGGCATTGAAAGTAATCTAAGTAAGACGCTCCTAACAATTAATTTTATATATTAACTATAATTGTAACAATGATTAAATAAGCTTTGGTCGCGAATTATGAGTGACTGGTAGAAAAAGATTAGAATAAGTCAAAGCGATAAATGAGCATGAGCATGTGTCCTGAAGATGGAGTATAACCCCGAAACGTTAACATTAGGATGTTAAAAGATTTCAATAAAATATTAAACGAGGAAGATATTCGATTCACAATTAATTATTCATAAATCTGTTGCTGTTTCAACAATAAATTTCTAAATTTTGATAATTAAATATCAGTTGCACATTAGGGATTGGAATCATTGAATGTATGCAAATAATAATTAAATTTATATTACTAACAGGTGATCTTGGTCTATTAATATTGAAATCTGAAATATCCACGATCATATAAATACCCATAATAATATAAATACAATTTAGTCATTTTATAATTATTGTAATATGAACCACTAACAAAAAAAAGGAGAGAGAAAGTTCTTTTAATTTTATGATTGATCACGATCAGATCTTTCATATTCGGAACCAAAGTTTACCAGAGGTTGGCTATTTCTGTCAGGTCATTACCAATTCGGCCATTGATTTCCGTCAGCTCATTTTGTCTTCTGCTTACCATCTCTCAGAAGCTAATGCAAATTCAATTCTATTTAAGAATTTTAAAGAATGTTTTCAATTTGATCTTATCAAGAAAGAGCTCTTTGCAGTAATAGTCAATCTGCATATAAACTGAATTACATCAATGTCTAAAGTTTGTATCTAGGTTTTCGATTTAGTTATTTGCTACGATAATAACTTTTATTAACATTGATTTTTTCTATTAAAAATGAACTCTTAAGTTGTGAATGTGTAATTCCTAAGCTACAGGAAATGTGGTGATTGTCCAATAAAGGGGCGTACGCAGCAGGTTTTTCGATAGGATATATTTTTTGGGGGGGAGGGGAAGGGTATTTAATAAGAAGATGACAAGTAATCACCTAAATTCAAACTTTTTTTTTTCCGTTCATTTCGAGGGGATATTTCTCCAATCCTCTCACTTGTGTTCGCCACTGGGCCAATTACCTTTTCAAATTCTTACTTTATTTACTCGTTTCAAGACTCCTTTACACCAAACAATTATTTGAAAAATATATTTAGGTCGACTCCTTACCGAAATATTGTCTAATAGACATGTTATGATTTTTTTTTTTTAATGGATCAGGTTCGAAGTGAAAATATCTTTAAATTGAAACTAAATATGATAACTTTGTGCTTGCAATAATTTGTTTTAATGTCAAAAATGTATAAGAATGTCGGAAGGTACAATGCCATTTTTATTATTTAAAATCTATGTTACTATCGGGTTTTTATATCATTTTTTTTTTAAAGTTAGAATGTGCATAGAGAACATATAAATTAAAATATTAGTTTTATTGTTTAAAAATGGTCCTGGAACATCTTTTTCAAATCAGTCGTTGTTGTTTATCTTCATATTTTAGCTATTAGAAATGGCGAGGGACTTGGCAGAATCGCCTTTAAACGTTTTCCTCCTCTACTAAAAAAAAAATTTAATAAAGAGTGGAGTTTTAAAAAAATAAGTAATACAGGATCTAAAATATTTAACACAAATAAATAAATGCATTATTACTTTTTAAATTTCGTATATACATATTAGTAAACAAAAGTTGAGGAAGCCCGTACATCACAGAAATTAGCAACTGATTTAATATTAGCCAATATTATTTTAATTATAATTGTAATTCTATTGGCAATTAAGTAAGAGCTTAAAAACGCGAAATAATAATTTATTGGCAAACTTTTTGTCTCATGTAAAATGTTTTGAGCTTCTTTTATTTTATTTTATGATTGACGTACAGTTATTAAATTACTAAATATTGTTTACTTTAGATTGATTCTGTTAGAAAAAAAAATTGCTAACTTTATTTTAATTTTAGGAACCGTAAAATTCATAACAGAATAAAATATATTTTTTTATATGTATGTTAAAAATTCAAATATTTTATGCTTAAAGACATCTCCTTAATCTTTTAGTCATCAATTTGAAAACCTGCAGATTTGTATAACAAGTCATTAGCATGCTGTCAAATTATGGACAAGTGTATTTATTTATACATTAAACAAACAATTATTTTTTCTTCAAAGGCTTTGCCTCTTAGTTGTAAAATCTAAAATAAAGTTGTTTTTGGAGTAAAGTAAGCACATGGTAGTTGATGGTTTTTCCATTAAAAGCAGCTGTCCTTTGAGAGGCAAAATGTGGAAAATTAAAGCTAATAGTGGTAGGAAAAGGGAGAGAGAATGTTGGTTTACACGATGAACTTCCGGTGCATTTGTCCGCCTGCACGCAGATCGTGTCCTAGGAAACCAAACATTTTGAAAACAACATATTAACATTGACTTTTTGTAGGATGCTAGAACTAATTTACATTTCTTTGGATAACACCTATAATGTTTCGTTTCGTTTGTCGAAATAATATATGTCGAATTACCTTGCATAGAACTTCTTCAGCTTATTAAATTGCTATAACTTATTTGAATCATAAACACAGTTTTATGGACCATATAATTTGTAATTAACAAATTAGAAAAGGGGAATTGAAATTATTTATTGTTCGTGTGTGATGGTTATTTTTTTTTTTGTGTAATTTTTTATTTTGAACAATAACCACAAGTAAGTAGATATTTAAAACGAATCGCCAATTTAACTCGGAATTGCTGATTTTTTGTCGTTTTTTTAGTTGAGGTTTAACGCCCATACCAACTCCAATTAAAGCACACCGGACTATTTACTAATACAAGAATGACTTATTACTGATACAATTTACTGATTCTGTTTTAAGCCGTAATATTAAAATAGCTTTGATGGTTGATATTTTAAGAGCATGAGAAACGATCCCTGACTCATGGACTTGTTGAACTCTGAAATGACCCTCTCAATCCACAAATAACCTCAGATGTTCGAAATTGTCTCTGTCACCATCAGGTAGCAGGCCGATGACAAACCCTTAGGGCTCGTCTGTATACCTTTAAAAATTCAATTTGTTAGGAAAACAATACAGACAACAATAATTTTATTATGTTAAATATTTTTATAATATTTTCTAATTTCCAGTTTACTTCTTAATAATCAAAATTCGCATAATATAGTTTTGAAACTACCCTCTTCGAATTTCAATCAACCATTTTGCTACCAACCCCATACTTTAAACACAAAGAAAATGGTATCATTTGCGGTGTACCAACACAGGTTGTTCTTTCAGGCGTTAATCTCGATTTCTGGACTCCATAGATCCTCCAAGAGCACGCCCAGCCACTATTAAATGGGTACTCTAGCCCTTTTTGTATTTATAGGGAAAACATGTTGGTTGAGCGTAAATGCTGACATATACGTGAATAACCGTTGGTGAAGAGACAGTATTCCGGTACAAATTACAGAGAGCTCTAGCTCTAGGCCCTTTATCTGTTATAGAGATACAGATTTTTTTTTTAATATATTTTTCGTAATATAAATTAAATGACTGTATACTACTGCTTGGTTTTTGCTGCGTATTTTTTTAATTTGGAAAAACTAAATTCTTGAAAACACTATAATAAACATTTCATTAATGAATTTGATTTTTTTTTTTCATTTATACGAAATTCACAAGTATTTTTCATTCGTTCGAAAAATCCCAGTGGTAAATACAGCAGCTTTGAATTCCATGAAGATTAGGAATGATCCTTGAATTTTTGTAGCGGGAAAAAATCGGGAATTATACTTGAAAAACTATCAGTCATCGAGAATTTATAGTTTTAGACTAATAATTTCATTTTTTCAATAGTATTTAGCAACAAGAGTATAAAATATTCAGAAGAATGTTGATTTAGTTGTTCCACTTTCCATCTATAATTCCATGAATGCTAGAAAAAGCCTCAGCTTTGTTCTCTCTCTCTCAAGCACGTACTCATTCTATATTCTATCTACCTGTCGCCAAGTGAACTAGGGATGCTATGGAACGGTAAAATAATGTATTAGCTCCAAACAGGTCTGCATTTCAATTTCAATCGATTTATACTCGTCTTCTTACAATAAGTTCGCCAATTTTATTCCTATAATTATGATTATTTTGTTATATTTATATATAACAATATATATATGTATATATGTATATATATATATATATATATATATATATATATATATATATATATATATATATATATATATGTACACATATATATATATATTTTTTTTTCTTTTTCTGTTGGTACTATAGACCATGGAGATCTTTGGCCGCGCGATTTGGTATGCTTATAGACAATTATTGCTTGCGGGAGCACAGACAGTCTGGAGGGGTTTCCCCAACCTCACGTTGCTACGAACCATGATTTCCATGATGTAGCGGTAGGCTACCAATAGCTTCATAAGCAGTCTCTTTGGGACCAGTTCGGCAGTGTCCTTCCCATCGACTCACTCGGATTCATGGACAGTGACAAACCGGTCAGGATCCACGGATTATGGCTGTTCGGAGTCAGCAAGCGCACGAGGACCTATATTTCTTTGGCCGAAGCAGACCGTCCATAGAGCAAACCTCCGGGCGGCTATTTTACGTTAATAGCCTTTATTAGTTTAATAGCCTTTATTAATAGCCTTTATTTAAATAGACTTTATTTTTCAAACATTTGTAGAAACACTGACAACAAGAGTGTCGTTCTAAACATTCGTTTGGTTGTATATAAAATAATAACAGTTTCAAAAAATGATTCAAAAATAAATAAATATACAATTAAATATATGAACATTTACATCGTTCATCAGAAAAAATGCTTAGAAGTAAGAGATTAGAAAATCAAGCATTCATTTAATCATACTAAAAATAATACTTATATTATTATATAATCTCAAAACAATATATTTTGTAGCAATAAATTATAAATAAGAAATACAGGAAACTACAGTTTAGAAAATCAAACATTCGTTCGTACATTAAAGATGAAGTAATTTCATCATTTACAACTAAAAATATTTATTATAAAATATTGTCTATCAATACTTGTTTCTTTGGCGGCCTGGAAGAGTGTCATGAAGTTGAAAAAAATACTAATTTAAAAAAATTTGATTTACTACCCATTCTAGTTAGATAGGGTGGTAACCTGTAGGAATGACCCGTCTTGTTTGCCTGAACAGGCGTAGGAAAGAACTTTAAAAACTCCCAAAAAATAAATAAATAAAAGTTTGGAACATGTGACAAAAAGTATCAAGTATATCTGTGGAAACGATCATCTGTGATGAACTTGTCACTGCTACCACTAGCGGCTGTCACAACCCATTTCTACTGGAAACCCTGTAAATATGATTGTATTATCTTTTTTCTACCCTGAGTGGGGCAAATAGTGAATTTAGGACTGCAAAAGTAAAAAAAAGAAAAACAAGGATTAAATTTAGCCCTCGGCACAAATACTGTTTATACAGAAATGCTTTCGATTTTTCGGAGGAAATTTCGATAAAAACTAGTAGTACCAGTAAATATTTAAAAGTGAGGGGGAAAAATCTGTATGCTAAAATGTAGTTTTAACGTTGGTTTGATGAAAAAGGTAAGGGTAGCTTTCTGGAGATCTATTCTGAACTTCGATGGCTGGAATAGGCTCGGACATTCCAGTTTTCCGGCGCTCTGCTATATTTACTTTACGCAGACAGCCTGCGGGTCTCTCCCGCCTACCGCCTCTGTCTTTATGCTCAATTATCGGTCTCCTGTCTCTTCCTATCTCCTACTCTATCTGTCTTCAACATGGAATAGAAAGATGATAATGGAATCATATTTACCTATTTCATATTTAAGGATTTTTCATACGTCTGAAAAATACTTAATTTTTGTTCATTAAATCCTTTTTTTTTCTTCTTTTTTTTGTAGAATTTGAAACCAGGCGTTTAAGGAAGACGTTCGCAGAAATTGCGTTGTATGATATTAAAGTTTATTTTATGCATTACTCCATATATTATACATTAGGACTATTATTTATTCGTCTCTTGTAGTTCAGGTGTGATAGAGTAAATGTGTATATATATATATATATATATATATATATATATATATATATATATATATATATATATATATATATTTGTCGATTTCAAAGCAGCCTATGATTCCGTGGACAGAAACTGCCTATGGAAAATCATGACTGAGCTGGGTATTCCCGGGAAATTGGTGAGATTGACGAAGGCGTGTACAAACGACCCCAAATGTAGAGTCCTGATACAAGGAGATGTGTCTGAAGTCTTTGAAGTTAGAACAGGTCTGAGGCAGGGGGATGGACTCTCGCCGATGCTGTTTAACTTAGCCCTTGAGAAGGTGATTAGAACAACTTCATTCGAAAATGGAGGGGTGCTCGTCGGAATGAAACACAAAATCCTAGCGTATGCGGACGACATAGCTGTCCTTGGAATCAATGAAGAGGACATTGAGAGACTTGCTAAGACTCTGTTACGAGAAGCAGAGCAAATCGGCTTGTAAATATGAAGACAAAACAAAATACATGATAGTTAGCCGAAAAATCCACCCCAACAATCGTATCTGCGTGGATAGCAGAACATTCCCGAAAGTAGACAGCTTTAAATACCTCGGCTCCACAATAACCTCAGTCAATGACCAGCATACAGAGATAGACCAGCGTATAACAAGTGCAAATAGAGCTTTCTTCTCTCTTTCAAGGGTACTGAAATCCAGAAAAATCTCCAGAAATCTCAAATTAAGGGTGTACAATGCTGTAATAAAACCAGTTCTGATGTACGGATGCGAGACCTGGGAGAACCGGCACCCAAGAAAGCAGAATCGAGAGATTTGAAAGGAAAGTCCTCCGCACGATAACCGGAGCGATATGGGATCAGAATCTAAAATCCTGGAGAAGAAAGACCAATAAATAACTACTTACAGAAACTGGTCAGTCAATATCTCATGAAATGAAGGCAAGGAGGTTAAGATGGGCGGGGCATGTAGCTCGAAGCAATCCATCAGGACGCCTTTTCACAACGATGAATGCCACAATAGTTGGCAAGAGATCACGTGGAAGGCCAAAAACCAGATGGATAGATAGGATCAACAAAGATGCGAAAGAGCTGCATGCAGCAAACTGGAAAGCAGTGGCCCAAGATAGGCAGAGTTGGAGAAGGCTGGTTCAGGCGGCCAAAGATCTACAAGGTCTGTAGAGCCAACCGAAAAAAAAAAAAAAAAATATATATATATATATATATATATATATATATATATATATATATATATATATATATATATGTATATATATTTTAAATGAATTGCCACGAGACTTTCTCAACGTGATAATTACGAGAAAAACAGTAGAAACAAATTATTCATATTTTAGATAAGATCGGTATGTAGCAACATCGTGAAAAAAATTCATGAAGGTGCCGAAAAGTGTTTTTTCACGTTTAAGATGTGAACAAAATTTGTTAAATAAAAATAAAAAATAGTACGTAAAACTGTTTAAAAATACGGAAAAAAAAGAATTTTAAACAATTGAAGTCAGTCAACAACTTCGCGCAAAAAAAAAATTAAAATCGTAAAATATGGCCATTTTTTAACATTTTATTACAGGCCTTATGAATTTTGCAGGAACATATTTGTGGAATTAACTTGTGGATTTTATTAATAAATATATCCTACATACAATAAAAATTTCAGGCAAAAATAATAATAACTTTTCTAGGAAAGGAGAAAATGTAAAAACAGGTGTTCTAAAAAAAAAACGGTTTAAACAAGGCCCTCCAAATAGTTCTACAGCGACTTGTCAAAGCGATATTTATTCGCAAAGAGTTTCTCTGCAATCCTATATTGTTGAAATATATATGAGGTTCGATTTAATACCTCTAAAATGCATTTGGAAATTAGGTTGTTTCTTGCTTCGGCAACTCGGGCGTACGAAAGAAGGGGAAGTGTTACATACCTCGAAAACTATTGATTATTTTTACATGAAATGTTTACGGCAGATAGGCACTATTAAACACCACAATGTAAGCCCGAAACATGTACATATGATAATTACAAGCATTGTAATTAAATGTCCAAAAATGACCATACTTTGTGGCTTTTTATTTTTTTTTGCGAAAAGTTGTTGTCCAAAGTTTATTTTTTTGTTTTTATAAGATCGATAATTTACTTCTTTTTTTTTTCGATAAATAATTACGTAAGCATTACTTAAATCCACAATCTCTTTCCACAAGCATGTTCCTGCAACAATCAGAAGGCCTGTGTCAAAAAAATGGCCATATTTTACGGTTTTAATTTTTTTCCGGGGAAAAGCTGTTGACTGACTTCAATTGTTTAAAACTTTTTTTCCCGTATTTTTAAGCACTTACTTACAAATTTTCTTCACATCTTAAACATCAAAAAACCACTTTTCGGCACCTTCATGAATGTTTTTACCATGTTACTTTTTTTACTATATACCGATTTTATCTAAAACATATACAATTTGTTTCTATTATGTTCTTTTAATTATCACGTTGAGGAAGTCCCGTAGCAATTTATTTAAAAAAATTAACTATCGCTCCTGGACTATTGCTGGTTTGTCCGCTACAGGCAAATGTTTCGCTATTCGATCCCCTTTCTAGACTAAGGAAGCCTTTGAATAAGTTGGTTTTATATTTCTAGAAGTTAAATGATGCGCCAAACAGGAACTTAATGTTCTTTTTTTATAAAAGTTAAATATTCAAAGGTCGTTTTTTAGATTAGAAAATTATGAAGTTGTTTTTACAAAAAAAAAATAAAAGAAATAAATAAATGTAAAAAAAATGTATATAGATGAATTTTGGTATTAATGTAAAATAAATATTTCTCCGTCATAATTGTTAAAAACATTTACTGGTACATGAATTTTTGCTATTGTGTAATTGTTAATGCATTTTTAATTTTTTTTTTTTTTAAACAAATTCCATTTCATGGTATTAGTGCTAATCTGTTGACCTTTTATTATCATTACTTATAAAAGATATAAAAGCGATTTATGGCGATAATGATTTATCATTTGAGGCCATGCTTGTAATATACGAGTAAGTCCAATGAAATAAAATATACTCATTTGCAAATGAAGTGGATCATTAAAAATAAGATGAAAAAAAAACCACTTAATTCTTATTTAATAATTTCAATTTAAAAAAAAGTAATTTACTTTTACATGTTTAGAAGTAATAAATCAAGAAGTTTGCTAAAATAATACTGTTTGCATTGTTTTTTGGGGATTTAGAAATTAAAAGGTAAATTAAGTAAATTTAAAATTTTTAAAAACTTTAAAAAAAATGCTTTTAGCACCTTGTAAGTCCACCTCAAGCATTAATTACTGCCTGAAGACGACGAGGCATACTTCTTATTAGCATTTTGATGCTATCTTGAGTGACCATATCCCATTCCTCACAAGTTAATAATAAACATATTAATAAACAGTTAATGCAATGATTCCCTTCATTAAAATTAAAAGTAGACTTTAATTTTTGTAGGTTTTTTATCAAGATTTGAGATTGGCTAATTATAATAAGTTTCCTGAATTTAAAGAAAATATTATTCATTTTTATTTAATATAACAAAATCCTTATTTATATTTCACCCGAATAAATTTGTAAAAGGTTTCATGATAAAAAAAAAAAATCTCGTGGCTGTTTATTTGAATTTCTTTAACAGTGATTTAAACATTCAACTAATAAACGAAAAATATACTGGAATCCTTCGTAACCAGCTGTAAATAAATTATTTGTAGTGAATTAAAATCAAAACTTTTCCACATGTCCCAATGTTATTGTCCCAATTTTTGTACATGTCCCAATTAACATCCTTCATAGTGAAGTAGATTTGTGTTTAGTTTATTCCAAGATTGACACATAATGAATGAGGAAAACCTTCTTGATCAATGTAGGACCAGCTATACTTTTAATACAAATGTTTCATTCAACCAATCTGTACATTCCGAAGCTTAAATTTATTTATTCAAATAATTAATACTCGGACCATTTCTAAAAATTATCAATAAAATATTCCAGAATATATTTTAGTTCTTTAAATAATTAAAACATTGGATCTTATGATATCTTGATGATCTCATTGGTATTGAACGTGTTCAGAAGATGTAAAATTTTTTTTAGTAAAATACTACAAAAATGTAGTATACCATGGTTGGTGAAACAGTTATAATACCATAGCGAACCCCGAAGTTTTGATTGTGTAAAAAAACTAGAACAAATATATTTGATGTGAAGGTGCAAAATTACATCCATTTTTGATATCATTAATGTTTTCGACACTCTTCAAGTTTGGTACATGTCCCAAGCCCTCAAAACTTACTAAATATAATATAATGTTATTTTAAAAGTTTGGTTTGAGTTTGAGAAGGTAATAAATTCTTGAATTATGCATAGTTTTGTGTTCCTTGAAAAATTTTCAAATTGGGGTTTACCCCGTTTTATAATTCCACGCCTCATATTTTCCTGCCCTATTTAAAGATTTCGCAACGAGAATCCGCTGAAATGACAATAATGTTCCATACTTACTGTGTATTGATTAAATTCTCCATTCAATAATAATAAAGACAGCTTGATGCGATAATATCTCACGTAGTTTTTAAATCCCAAAATAAACCTCTAAACATTAAATAAAAATTTGTCCGGCTTTTTTGGCCACGGCTCCATACTTTAGTGTTTGCGGACCCATGTCTATAAGAACATTTTTAGTGGGTTTAAAATTTCCTTTAAAATTGAAAATTTTTACTGACTACTTAGGGCTCTCTGTATTTATATATTCACCTTCTTAAATAGTAATAATTTTAGAACTGTAATTGTATTGTGTATCAATGGATAGTGGTATACGTTAATACCATAAATATGTTTTTTCTTTTGTTTTGTGGTATATGAATGTGTCAATAGAATCTTCGAATTTCATTCCCTAAAAATGAGATATATCTAGGTCATTGGTGACATAAAAGTGTTTGTACTATTTTCTCAAGTATGTTAAACTGTGCTCTATTACGCAAATTAATGAAAGTTATATGTCCTATGAATTTTTCTGACTAATGAAAATAGTCTTATCTTTGCTATAATGTAAATGTAAAGTCATGCAAGCCAAAGTATGAAATGAAATCAGCAAAATATTATGATACATTAATTTTAAATTGTGATTTCTTGAAATATTATGATTATTGAAGCTTACATCAGTACCGTCTAGAAGATAAGTTTATTGGTTAAATATAGTGGTGTACGCAGGAAGAAGATTGGGAGGATATATCTCCTCCACTTCTCGAAATGTATGAAAAAACATAAGATTTGTATTTTAAGTAATATTTTTGGTATTTTTTTACAATAATTTTTTTCTAATTTTCATACTTGTCCTTCAAACTTACTCCAAATATAGTGGTTTTAGATATTTCGGTGATTTCTTTTTATTAAATATCTCCCTTCCCCCATCCCCCGAAAAAAATATTCTGCGTACCTCCCTGCTTAAATATAATTATGTTAAGTAATCCTATTCTTTTCCTTTTTTAGCCCCTCCCTATTGGTTTGTTTGGCAGTGAAATAATTAAACTGCTTGATAGAGCAATTCCATTATGAATCTTCTATTTCCGCTGTTTGTTCTTCCCCGTTACTGTTCTGCTCTATTTAATTTCTCAATGCAATTGCATATCATTCTTTGATGTTCCATCGCCAAAGTTTCAAGCGATCTTCTGTTAAAAAAGATCCTAAAGGCATTAAATACTGTAGTAAGGAAAGTAAGTTCTTTCAAGTATGCTTTAAAACTACTACATATAATTCTATAGATCGCGTTATTAGAGGCATTTGAGTTTATGAGAATGAAGTTCATAAAGTCAGACCAAAATATATTATGTTTATTTTAAGTCTAATATTATTAAATTGAGAGTATTGTAATAATTTAGACTCTTTACTTTTTTAATATGATTAAAGTATTATCATGTACAGAGGAAAAGAAATCATACTTGAAGCAGAGCCATCCTGAGATATTCGGATCCCGTAGGCTACTAATAATAATTCTCCTCTGTTCGTAAGATATGCATACATTTAATAGTTTCTAATTCATTTGGATCGGGTTATTTGGTTATTTTTGTCATGAAAAGATTTTGAATAAAATTAACTAAATTATTCATAATTACAAAAAGATATAACACCATTAAAAATTGCTGTCCCCAAAAGCCTTGCTCCCCGCTGCTATATCCATTTAGTCCAGTCAAATGGTTTTCAAAAAGAGCTTAAACTGGAAAGTTCTTGGGTAATTGTTTTTAAGGGTATACTTTAAAGGTTTTACGGCAGTTATGAGAAATTATTAAAAAAAAATACCCAAAATCTCAGGTTTTTTGTTTTTAACTTGCAACTTGCAAACTAAGCTTTTTAGATAAAAGGTGATTAAGCTTTTTACACAAAATAAAGACGAGAAAATTACCAACAATCCATATTGTTTTTTTGTAAGGCATATAGTTTCCGAACAAAGGGACATAAAAAAATTGGTGAAAACCAGTCATTTTTGAAAAATAGAAAACATTTTTTTTTTTCTCACATTTCCTTTATACCTTAAGGACCTCCTGTCGGTATACTCAACAGACTTTACTACATGCATTTTAATCCACTGTGAAATTTGCAAAATAAATAAATAATTTAGTAGGTATTAAAAATAAATGTTAAATTTAAGTCCCTTAATATTTTCTATTATCTCACATTCACCAATCACACTCATATTCTGTAATCTATGTTGTACATGATATAGCCCCTCCACTTTCCCCCTCTGACAAAATAAGAGATCGGGTCCGTTCCTCTCCTCAAATCTCTCCTCTTCATATTTATTGTTTTTCAGTTTGTTGCCATGCATTTTTCAATCAAGTTTTTCTTGAATTAATTTTCATTTAATAAATAGTGGAGAACAAATGTGTACACATATGTAGTACATACATATTATTGTTCAAAGTAGGAAGAAGTGGTTTCTTCTTTTTAAAACTAAAACTAAAAAACGGAACTTGTGTTCAGTTTATGATACGTAATTAAAGTTTTATCTACAAATAAGATATTTAATCGCAACTTTCATCGTCGTCGATCGATTTTGTCGCTATATCATATTTAACAATATTTATCATTAATAGCAATAAACCTAAATAGATTATTTAAAATAAAAAAGTAAATAAACTTTTTCTAAAGTTATTAAATTAATAAAACAGATCTTAAAAGATCTGAACTCCCAAAACCATATGTAATTCTTTCAAATAAGAGGTCTATATAGGCGTGTTGTTCCCAGTGCCAAAGACCGTATATCCGGCAACTAATAACTATGATTTGGTCATCTCCTTTGTCAGCGTATCCTCCTTGGATTCCCATCAGACCTAATACGTTTCTTTCTTCCATTATAGTTAAGAAGGATAATTCCTTTATAAAAAAAAAAAAAAAATGAAAATTATTTTCGGAAAATAGAAGGGGCAGGTCAAAAAAATAAAAGTTTGAAAAATTACTGCATATGTACAATAAATGGGCGCTTTAGGTTTATTTTAGGTTCTTTAGGCTTTATTTTATTATCGATTCTTTTTTTAAACTAATACTTATTACTTTTAATAATCTAAAATTTCTTGAGAAATATCTACAACCGTTACATTGCTAATATTTTGAAAACAATATGATTTAATAGGTAACAATGAGGAAGAATTAACCTTATCTTATTAGGCTTATCTTTTTCGATAAATAAATCATAAAAGTTACATCTCATTTTGATATTAAACTATTATGCAAAAACTTCTTAGTATGACATTGTAAAATTAAATTCAAAATTTTTCTGGTCTAATTAAATATCGCTATTAAAAATTGAAATTAGTTTATCAGTAATGATTTCTACAATGCCAAATGATGGATTTGTTTAATAGTTGACTTCGAGTTCCTGTATACGAAATCCTTATAATTTATTTAAATCAAAAATTTTTGTTGGAGACCTGCAAAGATTGAAATCCCATTAGAAATGGATTCTGAATTATTGAAGTAAATAATGGATTATTCTTTATCATTGCTGTTACAAATATTACAAACAAATGTTATTGATTACTACCAGTATATTTATATCTATCGGGCTATTTATACCCATCTTTACATTACCCAACTCCGTAGTATATATGGACATTATACCAGATGGACACTTGAAGCTGTCAACCCACATCTACTGAAAACCTGCACGGTAAGGAGCATCCTATTCTACCGCCTACACTACCTAAACGTTACCGGTTCTCTCTCTCTCAGACTGAAAACGAACATCTAATCTACCAGTGCATCCTACGATCAGCAATTCTGTACGGCGCTCCGTTGTCCACATATGTTACCGACGGCATACAGCATCATCTTTAGCGATTCCATGATACGATGCTACGGAAGATGGTCCACACAACATCGTTGAAGAAGGAAAAGCTACCGTATCTCAACGTCATAAAGCAACCGGAATATTTGAAACGGAGGCACATTAAATCCCTGGATTTGTTAAAAACTCTCAAACTCTTTCTTCCAGTTCTTAACACTAGCATTACCCTTGGTGCGGTGGCAGAAAACATTACAATGAATGGTGCAATTATGTCTTAAAACTGTTCAAATGATTTAATTTTAGTTTAGTATTAGTTATAACACAAATAATTGATGAGCCCTATCACCTTTTTTCATTTAACACATTGAATAGCTCACGACAATGTAATTCTCAAATTCGATACACACCTTAAAATTTAACTCTGTTAATTAAAGAAATATTTTCAGAAAAATAAATAAATAAAAACAAAAAGAGATAAAGTTAATCTACACACAGTTAATACGATTTTTTATAAAGGGCTATAGGCCAAAAAATTGACTGTTGTAAACTGTTTTGTGTTGATATTTCAATTTGATCGCCTAATTTATTTTATAAATAAATACCCACGATTGGCTATGATTTGTATTACGTTAAATTATGACAAACTCGATTTTATAATTTTACAAAATTGTATAGTTTCTGTTCAATAGTCAATGTTATGTAATTCAAGATGCTATGTAATTCGATTTTTTTCCCATCGAGATGAAACAGAAATAAGATTTTTTTTTCTTCTATATTTATCTTTTATCTTTGTCTCATACTCATAATTATTATTTTTATTTTTTTGCAGGTTAGTACTTTTTCTTTCGATTTTTTTCTCCCACTTCATTAAGGTAAGATTTACTTCCTTTTTTTATTATAAATATTTAGTTGTTTATGGATAATATTGAATGATAAAGTATGAAAGGGAATCTCATTTACTGTTTCGCTGTGTAACGAAGCAAGAAATGGATTTTATAACTGTTGATATTCTACTATCTGGAATAAGAGATTTGTTAATTCCGCTCAGTGGATTTGACATGACGTTATGGACGGTTTATTCAGTTGAAAGTCCCATTATCTATATTCAGTTCGGTGTTACTCGTTAACGGATGTGAGTAATGTTATTATACTTGGCACATCTACCAGAGTCAGGAGAAACTTAAACTTATCATATTTCTCTGGACTCCAGCAAGCGAATCAAGTATACCCTAGTATATAAAAGCCTATTCGTCAATCATGTAACATTGAACTGACTGTAACGTCATTACTGTGTACTTTTATTTCTTACATAATACTATATTTGTAGTTAATATCATAAAATTAATTTTTCTTTTATAATCGCTGAAGTAAAGTAGGACAAATATTTTTTTCTGTTATCAGAAAACAAAAATAAGTTTAGCTTATTAAATATTAGGTGAGAGGCTCTTGCTTTATTTTTTAACATCTTTAAAGAAGCACTGCTTTCTATAATTTAATGAATGGGGGATTAAGAGTCTTGAATGACAATGAATTAAATTATATATACATACTTACATGATTTATTTTAATTTTTTTTTTTGTCTTTATACCATACCTGCCTTAAACCAGTTACATCTTCAGGAGAATAACAAAATATTGTATTCCTTAGGAATTTTTATTTATTTATTTTTATTGTATCCTGACCCCAGGTTCCTTCAACACCAAACCGCAATTTAAGTACTTTTTTGTTTGTGTCATTATCATATTATAAAACCAAATCATCTGAATTGTTCAGGTTGTTCTGATTAATTTATAGTAATTTATTAAGAGTGGGCTTCCAATTTTAATTTATTTGATTACACTTCACTTTCCATCTATTTTAAATGTTTACAAAGCAAGTAGGGTCTCAAAAATTAAATTGCAATCACAATATGAGTACATCAAATTGAAAACATCTCTGGTCTGTCAGTCCTAATTATATGAATATATAAAATATACTTATGTCCATATAATTCTGTTTTTCCTAATGAATAAATAATGTAAAAAATGGCAAAAATAATTTTCTTTTATGAATTGTATTGAATAAATAATTCAATAATTTTTGGAATATTTTGATGTGTGTTTAATATAAAATCTAAATAAACACAGAAATTTATTGAATTGTACTATTAATTAATTAATTCAAAATTCAAATATTTAATTAATTTTATAACTTCTTAATACTATATCATGGGTTTGGGGAAGAGTAAATAAAACTCTGTGATAAAAAAAAATGTAAATATTAAATAATTTATTTCAAATTTCAGATTAAAAAAAAACACAACTTCTTTTTTACAAATACTGTTGTTATTTTTTAAATAGCCATTTATTCGATATTGATAGTTTTTCATATAAAGTAGTAGTTTTTTTAGGATTGCTATTACATAATTTAAAATAATGTTAATTAAGGAAAGAGTTGCCTATACTGTGAACTATTAACTGAACAATTTTATTTAGGAGTGAGCCTGCCCAATCAATATCTAGGCCCCCTCTCCTGACCCTCACAACTCCACTCACTATACACATGTCTCCCATATCATTCTATCACTAGCAAACATGATTATTGGTGTACAATGGATTCTAAATAATTGTTACAGCTAATTACATTGCTAATTTGTTATATTGTGCTTTAATACTACTTTTTATAGTTTACACCGTTTACAAATCCGTTATATATAAATAACTTTCTATAACCTATTTTCGACCTGACATTTGTTACCTCAGTCATTTAACAATTTCTAGAATATAGAATGTGTTTCAATTTTGTCAAAAATAAATTTAACGGAATAAGGACACTATTTATATTTTTAATTTTTCAAGACTTCCAGATTGTATAAATATAACAGTATAAACTGGAATGTTTATTTTAATACTCCAAATAAAAGAGTTAAATTAATGATTCTCTGTTTTTTTTTTCTTATTTTTCTTCTTTTTTATACAATTATTAACACATTTACAACTCGAATTGTTGTAATATAAATATTTACATTTCTATTATTATATGACTAATGTTTTTGTTTAAATATCAATATACAAATTAACAAGAAATTACAAATTAGTTTTATCTACAATATAAAAACAAAATCCTTTTGACACACATTATGGTATTTTCAGACATTATTAATTCGTTTTGTTTCCTTAGATAAACAGAAACAATATTAATAATGGCAACTAATTGTAATGTCAAAAGAAAAGATACACATAAAGAAAACTTTTTTTTCAGTCTTACAATTAAACTGTAAATAATAAGAAAACATTTTGCAAAACTTCACATAAACAAATGAAAATATCACTTTGCAAATTAATATTTACAACAAATGAACAAAAATAAAATAAAAAAGAAATTATATAATAAAGCCAAAACAATTTATATATCACACATCAAATAGAAAATTGTTCTTTTGAAACCTATTAAGGCATCTAAGAAATTGAGAAGGCAAGAAGTCTTTAAGACAAATATCACAGCTCTTATGACATGGACTGGCCCCCATCAATAGGCTTTGATGGCAATGGGCGGTTAGCCATTTTTATCTTGGCTGGCAGCTCTGTATAGAAATGGACTCTGGTATCGGTGGGCTCACCGTAATCACAAACTACTGAGGTTGGTCCAGGAGTCCTATTAGGCAGTTCTGTGTAAGTGTGAACTTGTCTGTCCTTAGGCTCCATGTAGTCACATACCGCAGGCTGTAATTTTCTGGTTTCACCATACACTGTATATGGCAATAACTTGTCAGGAGAAGGTGCTCTTGTACCCGTACTTACAGTTTCCTTCTTCTCTCTTGAAATAGTTTTCTTTTTTGGCACTATGACATCATACACATTTTCATTGTCTTTGTCTAAATCATCTAAATTTATAGAAGCAGAATCTTTGTAGTTTTTATTACAACTTTCTTCCACTTTAATGAGATCATACAAATGCTCAATCATATTTCTAGCTTCACTATAATTTTCGGGATCATTTAATTTCTCTTGCAAGGATTGCAAAAGCTCCTGCGTCAGTTCCTCTGGTAATGTTTGAGTAGCCTTATCTTCTAATGGGATTTCTTCTTCTTCTTTAGCTTCTCCAATTTTTCTTTGAAGCTCAGCATATTCATGAATCGAAAGTCTTGATATAGAATGAGCCGAACCAGTTGGAGTCATGCCACTTCCTGAAAAAAATCTTGTTATACAGCTGATATACGAATTGGTCGATGGCAAAAGGAAAATCCTTGCTTTGGTACAGTAGCCATTTCTACCGATCCACATCACTGCTGATATAACCATCATTACCAACATAGCACATAAGGCAATAATAAATATTGAACCGAGAATCTTTCTTTCCCTGCCCACATTATTTTCAAACATGGTATCGACTGCTGATGATATTCCAGGCAACTGAGGTGGGATTGCAGCATCTCTTTGAATTTCCTCACAAAGGATTACTTCATTAACTGAGCATATCCTCTCTGTGAAATTTAACATGTTGTAAAACCCTTCGGGTAAGTCGAAACATTTTGAAAGTGAATGGTCTACATCGCAGAAACCATTTCGGAAAAGCATCTCACTTAACGAATATGGCTTAATCATTGTCTTCAGAGGCATTGCCATATCACACCGGCACTTAAAGTGGAAAAAATTATTTCCAATTGAAGAATTGAGCTCACTCTTTACTTGAAAATCAAACGCGTTAGATGGATTATCATACAAATTATTTTTTGAAAAATTAATTATCGGTGCTGCTTTACTAACTAATCCCTCTGATGAAAAAGCATATGGGTCCAGTTTTTTAAACGTGTTATTATTTATACTTAATTTGTCCCACTGTTTTAATGTCATTGCTCGGCTGAGAAGTCTGTTGAAAATATTGTCACTGATTGAAGCAATGGCGACTGTCACGTTGAAGGTCCCAGGCTGTAGTGTTCCAAATCTGTAATCAGAATAAATCAAAGTAACTATCAGAATTGAAAAATCAATTGCAATTTGCTAGGTTTGATCCTTAAGTTATGTTTATGTACATTTAATTTAAAATAGATTTATAATTACTTACCTAGAATGATGAATGTTGAGGTGTGTAGTGCCTGATAGGACAGCCCCTGATTCTAGCTCGTGTAGTATCACTCGATCCAAGGTAAGGGTATGAAGAATGGTTCGTCCTGAAAATGCTCCATGTTCCACTTTGTCGATTGTCGTATTTTCAATCGTCACTTGGGCTAGGCTTATTGCATTGAAGGCATCAGTCCTCACCGTCTTGATATGACTGTTACGTATTTTAACTTGATGGGCTGAGGAATAAAATGTTTTTCGTTCAAGATTTTCCAGTTTCACTTGGTCCAAAATGATCTGCAACAGTAAATTAAAAATCATGTTATAACTTTATCTAAAATTAACTTATGTTTTTTTTTCCAATATCTTATAAAAATAATTTTAATATATATAGCTGCAATATGAATTATATGTTCCAATCCTTAAGTAATGAAGACAAACACAATTCTTACAATTTTATTTTAGTTATAAAATAGGTTCTGCAAAGGTATTTTCTAAAATTATATCTGATTATTATTTATTGATTTTGTATGAAACAAAAATAAATATAATGTAAGATTAGCCTCTGATCGACCATATTTCAGTGAATCAATAAAGTGACTAACAGATCTAAAAGATGGTTCCACTGATAAAATATGTCAACCTAGACAGTGGTTGGTACTGTAGACTTCCTTGTAGCAAGTCACTGTAGTGTGATCCTACGAACCAGAGATATTCTCCTTAACTTGTCCAATTATTAAATTGTTTTGGATCTCCAAAATATATTGTCTTGGAACGCAAGAGATAACGTGCTCTTGTGCTCCAACTCTTTTAGAAATTAATCACTCTGATATTTTTGTTCCTGTTCCACATAAATAGAAACTGTAAGCTTTCCCACTGCTAGAAAACTATTAGTCACAGTGAGAATTGGGTAACATTTGCTTTGCAGTAATGTTGCTCAATGTTCTTACATGAAGCAACGTAATTTTTAGAGATTGTTAAGCTATATATAAAATGATCTCTCTCAATAAGAAAAATAATTCGAAAAATTAATCTGTTCATTTCCACTTTCTTGTTTAAGAAATACACATATAAACAGAATAAACATATTGACAAAAAAAAAAAAAAAATTAATTTTAGTCTTAATACTGACTTTATATATCAGAGCTTATCTACTTTTTTGTTTACTATTAACCGGAGGACATTTCAATTAAATCTTATCTCGACTTTCAGTTTAAAAATTATAACTTTTTTGTAAATAAAATAAAAATTATCCATGGAATGTTTGGCGTAATTAAAAAAAATAAAATTTCATTCCAAATGTTTAACTTATTTAATTTTAACTTTAAGGGACACATTATATAAAAACTTACTTAACACGAAATTAGCTAGTATTTTAGACAAATATGAACATTTAAAATCTTGTACGTTTTTAGTTGCAAGATAAGATACAAAATACAAATAAGTACGCGATGTTACATAATTTGGCCATCATCCTGGTTTCCATGCATAAATTACAGGTAACAAGCATATTATGAACCAGATATATACTTTGAATAAAAATAAACCATTAAAGTTTTATTTTTCACTCTAATTAATAGCTTACTAATACAGGAGTAAGCTAGAAAGTCGAATGGAGAAACAATAATTTATCTCTAAGTGCCAACGAATGAATATATTTTTCAGGTTTAAATGTATTATATTTTCATCACCCTGATATAGCATAATTCTTGAACACGTAATTGTGATTACAGTTATATCTATGTTCAGTAGATAAAGCATGAAGATTTCTTTTTCTTCTCTTGTTTTTCTTTATAATTTCTAGTATCAGTGATGACTTTCATTAGTTTTAGAAAACTCCCTTGTAGACTACAAAATGATTAGTCATCTACATTTTCACATCCTTTTGGTTCATTATTTCGAGCAAGAAAAAAAATAAATGTTAACCACCCCCTTCTCCTCCCTCCTCCCTCATAATTTGAGGTTTCACGTTCCAAGTTACGTAGAATACCGAAATCGAATTTTAAAAAATCCCTCCGCCATCCGCGGCTTTACTCCGAGACTATTGTTCCGATATTTTTTACATTTGGCACCAAGCTCAAATATATAATAAGGTCAAAATGGCGGCCGATTGAAGGTTTTATAATATTTACCTCAGCGATTTATGAAAATAAGAGGAAAAATGGTTTTTAAAGTGGTTTGGAATCGTTACACAAAATCTTAAAAAAAAAAAATGCAAATTAATTTGTTCCGAAACACTTTTAACAATGTTATTAATAATTAATAATAAATTTAACAAATATGTAATAAAAAACCATTGTGTAATAATTTGCAGAATTTTTGAATTTATTTGATATTATTTATTTATATGCCATGGTTGGAAGAAATCAAGAGGATTTAACCTGTTATTAGCTATTTTTGCTCCTGTTTTCCTAACTTGTGCTTTGAAGCATCGCATAGTATCGGAATAAGATGAAATTTAAAAAGCATCAATTTAGATAACTATGTAAACTAATTTTAAAGTGGGGGAATCCAGTTCGATTTTCAGTGTCTCCTTGCCAAAATTAGCTGGATTGGCGTTGATCATTTCAGTACTGTCGAGAATATATCTTTACTTATATAACGTCTGATAATATTATAAAACATAATCAGAATTTAATACCTGCGTATTAATTAAATGTTTCATCTAATAAAATGATAAATACAGAACTTAACTTTGATAATCTTGAATTCTCAAGTAATTTAACTCCGAAAGGTCTCATCATCATGAAATTCCTTGATTCTTTAAATAATTTTTTGCATATTCAGAAACACGCCAGGTAACCGTTTCAAGGTGAATATTAAAATAATGAAGATTTTTTTCTTAAATTTTTCTCTATTCAATTTAAACATCTCTAACAATGATAATTAAGCTCAGTCAATAAAATACAATAACAGTTTATGGGTCGTATTTCTTTTAAACTAATTTATCATTTGCATCTTATCACTAAACCAAATATATGTAATAAAGATGAGAATACTTACCGATTCGACTTTGAATTCTTTACTATAGCGAGGAGGTCTTTCGATAAAAAAGGCGTCTTCAAGTAGCTCGAATTTGGCAACCTGAGAAACAGTGAGATCAAAGAGTCCCGAGAAAGCTTGTGCTTGAATGATGACCTGGCTGAACCTGCTGATTGATACGGAAATCTCCCCAGCCACGTTCTTCCAGGATCTTCCTTCTAATACCAGGCTTGAGCCGCCTTCGAATTCAAACCTAAAAAAAAAAAAAATGAAATTGTTAAAAAGACATTAAGATAGATTTAGATTTATTGATTAAATTTATATGTATTCATTAGTATATATAAGAATATATATATCTCAATGCTTATAGATATAGTTGGGAACAATATGTGTTTAAAGTTTCTGGTATCCTTAGGCGAATATTTCAAGTTACCGACTATTGGTAACCCACATGGCGTAGGCGTGTGGACCGTACCCCAATGTATTTTTTTAAGACATTGACGTAACAACCTGAACGTTGGATCCACGGGCGGTTTTGCTCCCTTCCTCCGATCAGTTCTACCACAGAGAGGTCTTCTGGGAAGTCAGCCCCACTCATCTCCAGATTTTGCAAATAAGTCCTACTCAGCCCTAATCCATGGATCTAGACCGATTTTTCAGTGTTCTAAAGGGAACGGCATTCTTCGAGTAACTTGTCACTGCACCTTGGAAACCATGCATCATAGCAACGTGATGATGGGTTGTGCTAGTTAATTATATATTATTTATAATAAGTTAAACTTCCGTGTCGACAGATATACATGCAAGCAAAGAAAATCATCCACTTAAAACATACGGTTTCGAGGAAAGATGACTTACCTGACTTTTCTTGCGGAAGACATATTTGCGAAGGTATGTTCCTGCACCAGGACCTTGGGGACATTGGCGATCCTGACGAAGTGGAGGTAGGTCAACTTGGAGAACACTTCGGTGTGGAACCTCAGCTCCCTTCCTCCGATCAGTTCTACCGATGAGAGGTCTTCTGGGAAGTCAGCCCCACTCATCTCCAGATTCTGCAAATAAAAATGTTAATTAGTCCAAGGAAATAAACAAAATTATGGGCAATAACTAAATTAATTAATTTAATCTGCTATAAAATCATAAATAATAAAATGTTATTAGTTAGTAAGAAATCAAAATAAGTTCACATGTTTTTCGAATAAGGTGGACATCGAAATCATTAGCCGTAAGGAAAGTCTGTTAAAAAAATAGAATTTTATATTCCATAGCGGATGTTTATAAATAATATTTTATAGGAAATCTCGTATGATGAAAGGTTTGGCTGAATATTCACAACCATAAACGTATTATCTTATGGAATACAAATTAAATTATAAACAAAATTAATGAATTAATTATTAAATAGTTAACCAAATTGTGATATTACAAGTTTAAAACTAATCATTAGGTGTACCCGAATGTTCTATGTAACGCCACGGTCCTTTTCAGTTCGTTTAGATCATTTTATGGCTTTTGAGTTTATAGAAATACATGCATAGTTTTTTATCCAATACGGTTGCAGTAAAAACATTAAGATGACTGCGGTTTTTTTTTTTACTTAAGGAACGTAGGATTTTACGAAGGATTTTCATTGTTATGATCGAACATTAGAAACAGTTATCGTAAGTTTGTCCTGTGATATAAATTGTTCCAAGATTACTGTTTGTATCCAACAAAAGATAATTGCCGATAAACAATAAGTCATTGTAGAAGATAAATATAACAGTTCAATAATCTGTTTAAAACTATTTATTCAGGTCTGAAAGGTTAGAATATCTTCATAGTTCTCTCCCCGATTTTAGAAAATAAGTGATGATTCAAAACCAGTCCTCAATTATAACATACATTTTTAAAATTTACAGAATCGACATAGAAAATGAAGGTTATGGTATCCACATTTTAATGTTCAAGTGGCGAGGAATGTGTCGATGCCAGTCCTAGGGTCAGAAGTAATAACTCTTATTCACTCATTAGTATTAAACTGGCGAGTCCAGCATTAGCCAATCATTCACCAAATTTTGCTCTCATTTAAGCTGAAATAGCATCTTTTTTTGTTGATTATTTAACTTCTAGAAAGTTTGTTGTATTTAATGTGTCTATTAATGCAATTAGCTCTCTGGTCTCTCTCCAGAAATATTAATGGATTTAATATTCCGTCTATCAGTTTCCCTTTGACAATAATTTACACGTGTCTCATTGAACTGAACTAATTGGTAAAGCTTCACGCATGACTTACTTCGCCTATGATATCATTTTCCATTTTAATAGTTAAGCAATTCTCTTCTATATTCATGCATTTCTAAATGGGAAATCCATCTTAAAATTTTTACTCCACCCATAATAGGGCTGATTTTAATCTTTATTCGGTTTGGTAAATATTTATTGAGATTGAACTTTCCTCAAACACATGAATTCAAACAGAGGAAATATATTATTTAAAATTTAATAGCATAGTAAACAAATAAGGACTGCCTAAGCTTATATTGTATAACAAAAACTTAGGAAGAGTTGCTTAGTGTATATTAAGTCAGAAGCCATTTATTTAAAATCAATATTAGATAATATTTCGTGTTTTAGAAAAGGTCATCTAATGACCTAAATGTCATTTATACATTAATGTCATCTTGGCTTGTATAAATTTAACCTGAACTGTTTAACGTCGGCGTTTTTGTTCGCATTTTCTCAAAATTATATTTTTTACAACTCACCAAAACCATTCTGCTAATTGAAAATTTTTAATTTTAATTTTCACTCAGCTTTTTTCACTCCATAATTAGGGGACAAGCTTGATTCGGAGTTCCCAGGCTGAGTGTAAATATTGTACTCAAGTATAACAGTGATGTTTTATTTTATTTCATTCTTGCCTGTTACCCTTAAATGTGGTGTATTTTAATATTTGACAATAAAAACAGTTTATCTATCAAAACAATTTCACCTAGCACTTTAGATTTTCCCCGAATAATAGTAAAATAGTGCAATACAAGGTGTGGTGTAGTATGGTATGAGATATGGTATGGCAAATTATAGTACAAGTATGGTGTGAAACCTTCAGAAGAACCCGAATTTCAAGTGAATTACATACAGATTAAAGAAGAATCTTTGTTATTTATTTATTTTAATTATTACTTTTCTTTTTTGTTATGCATTGTACCTTAATAACGTACTTCAAGATTTTATATTCCCTGGATCGATCTCCCATTGTTTCTCTTTTATTGTATTGCAGCGACGAGCAATGACGTGGGCACATTATTTGGACAAGTTCCAGGCACGTGGGCTGCTGCCCGAAGCTGTTGGGGGTCAGACCTCCTCGGTAGACTGGTCACTCCCTTGCCCTCCCATGTGGAGGGATAAACCGAGTAGAAGATAACAGGTCTTTACGCATTATCAGTAATGTTACTCCAACTTTGATACAATATCCCCTTAGCTTATAAAATTAATAATAAATTTAGTTAATTCCATAACTAAACTTCAGAAGGATATAAAATATTTTTTTTTGAAAGAAGCCACTCCTAATCATCACATTGCATTGATCCAAGATCTTTTAGCACTTAGTTCTCACGACCTCTCTTGGTTCATAAAGATAATTCTGCGCTTGACTATGGCAAAAGTCGTATTTAATGAGCCGAAAATTGTATGATCGCAGAAAGTTTAAGAAAGTAACTTGGGATGATACCGAATCGTGGAGTTGCTGTTGAGAAAAGAAAGATATGAAAGTAAAACTTGTCGGAGAAAAAGGAAATCCGACAATTGTCACGTATGCGGCGAAGTTGGTGAACGCTGTGGGCGAAAACAAAAATGTCTCATCCCCGAGCTTAAGAACATCATTCGTCATTCAGATGCTTTTCTAGTCATTTTTTTATTTAACAAAAAACAACTGAATGTCCCGACGCAATGATAGCGGTCACGGATTTATTTTACTTCCCCTTTCATCATCTGGCGGCTGCTTCAACACTGAAACTAATTGAAACTTCCTGACAAAAGATTTTAGTATGACTCTACGAAACCTTCGATTTATAAAAGGATGAGTTCCTTCTTATAAGCTAAGGCAATTCATCTATTTAGACTGTTATATAATAGAATAAACTTATTAAGAAGCTAAAACCCGAAACTCTTAGGAGAAGGTTACCAGTTTGGAACCGTCAACGGAATATTGGCTATAATCCAAAACGAGGTCAATGTAGGGGCAGACATGGGCGGCTGTCCTGTTGACTGTAGGCAGTTGCAGCTGGCGGCGATCCAGGGAACAAAAATCGAATAGGCCTGCGGAGTAATAATTTTTACAGAAAACGGACCAATTATGAGATAAATCGATTTGGTTCCGATGTGAGATTAATTGTTCGCTGAAAGATCCTAATCCAGACACTGAATCGAAGCTCTCTTCTTACCTCCAGTTCCACAGTTAATGACCATCGTCACGTTCTGGAGAACACTAAAATAAAGACTGGAGAAGTCCGTCTGAGTCATCCATTTCAGACGTACATCAAGGACAGCAACTATTAATTATGTAGTTAGTTAGCCCGGGTATTAGTAAGGTAGATTTTTGATGTGGGGACGTGCTTCTTGGAACAGACCAACTTGCTGACTCTCAACGTTGTATTACTTGGAAATCGGCTAATTTTAATTTTATGTTCGCAGACGTGTGGTTGGTATATTTTATGAGTTTTCTAAGGAATACTTTTTTTTTTACAATCTTTCAGAATAATAATTTGATTAAAGTAAGCCCATAAAACTGAAAATATTAATATTTCATTATCAAAAATAGATTAAAATCAAGAAAATAAATATCTAATAAAGTATTAGTAAATATTGATTCATAATATTTTAAAATATATCACTTATTTATTTATGTTGTTCTCACTCTTCTAGAATAGTACGGTTAGTTGCCCAAATTATTAACCATTGAAGATACAAACATATTTTTTTTGTATTTTTATAAGGAGCCAAATTTGGAATTATGTCTCACTAAATATTCAACCACACGTAATCGATAAAGTACTTTTTTGTAAGTTTCAATTAGGAAATCAAACCTTGCCTGAAAATATATTACTTTTGATTATTTTTTCTAGGCGATTTTATTCGAGATCTGATAAACATAAAAAAAAACCAAAAAAAAAAACGTGAGCAGCTGAGCTCTATAACTATACTTCTGTATTAATATACTTCTGTATTAAATATCAAAATGGCGAGATGGAAGAATAACGTTGAGACCCCTAAAAGGCGCTTTGTTTTTTGCACCAACTCAATTTACATACAAATCTTCAATCCTCTAACTCAATGTGGAGAGGCTATAGCAAAAAAAAAATAAGAAAAAAAATTAGGGATTGATAAATTATTTACCACTTCTATAAATTTGTTTTATTGAAAACTAGTTTCGAATGTTATACAATCATCCTAAGGATGAATTTTGAAGGCCGAAATTTCTACTGAAATTTACCTCCATTTTTTTGTTATTGCTCTACTTAGAAAACAGCCATACATACCATATTTCGGCCCATTCAATACAAAGGAGACCTCAGCAAGTGCCCAAATGTATCGAACAAAAAAAGAATACATATATATATATATATATATATATATATATATATATATATATATATATATATATATATATATATTATATACTGGGGTCATGCACTCTCATCTCTCCCTTCGATACAGCGCAAAAGTCTATTATTTTCGGGGTAAAAGCAACTAAAAAAAAAAAGTTTTCCCTATCCGTATCGTAAAACATCATTAAAATCTGAAAGAGTTTAGATTTTCTTTACTTATTAGAAAAAAACTGTAAATGATCCGGCGTGGCTGATAGCTCATTGTGCTCTTCTCTTCCGATCTATTTATTAAACCGATTGCTCCACTTAATAATTCAAGTAGATATTGATTCTTCTTTCATATCTTTTTATATTCTTTTGAATAACCGATTTTGTCATGCGTAAATTATCAACGGGTAAATTATCTCCGTTGCCCTACCTGATTATTTATTGAGCTTAATAATAATAATAATAATAATAAAAAATAGGTATTAACCAAAATTTTGTTTTTCTGCATACCATTAAATATGTTTAATAAATAGGTAGGTCCTGTTTAAGGAATGTCTTAACGTGATTCCCTCTATTTTATTTATTTCTAACTTAAAACAATAAACGATTTTTACAAATGTCTGTCATGGGCCTAATAACGATTCCTTTGGGGTGAATCCGCTCCCCTTGTGCGGAAGGGGACACATTCGAACGATGAAACTTGGTTCAGTAATTATTTTACGTATAATTTGATATATATATATATATATATATATATATATATATATATATATATTTTTTTTTTTTTTTCTTTGCGCATGCTCTTTCCTAGAAAACTGTTCACTTTTTTAATTTATTTCATTGACTCAATTTTCTAATAATTTCTTTATTTATTTTGTTTTGTTATTGCTCCAATTTATATGTTCTTATATTGTTTGAAGGAAATGAAATTCAACGTATTAAAATTAATAAAATCAAAATCAGTTGAGGATTGATGTAGAATGAATACCAAGGAGGGAAAAACTATAATGTGTTAAATAATATCCTATTTAAAATAATAGGATTATTGAAATAGGTTCATTTCGTTTCATCTTAAGGAATATCATATGCATTTAATTGGTTTTAACAAATAAATAAATTGTAGCTTTAACAAAATATAATAAACCAAAATATTAAGTTATATAGTAAACAATTACGTTAAAATTATACTTTATCCTTTTAACTATACTATCATTAAATGAAATCCCGTTAATAATTATTTATTAAACACACAGTTGTTCCATTTTAGATAACTGATTTGTGGGAATCAATCGTTTATCTCAAAAGGTACAAAAGTGTCTTGTAAAAACATTGCCGAATTCCTTGGTAAAGGAGATATTTTACGTTTCCAAGGGTGGCATTTTTTTTCTGCTCAACATGTAAATTTTGTTGGAGATTTAAAATATTCAAAAAAAATAAATACAATGAACTTTATCATGAATAAAGTTTAATCAACTTTAAATGAATAAAATGTATTCCAACAGTAACATGAATTTTTTTCGCCCAAAAGTAAACACTAAGTAATTCTAGACCTTTAAAATTCCGCAGATATAGATCTTTTGTCCGTAATAATTTAATAAAATTTTTATACACTCATATATGCATGTATATAATGTTAAATCATTACTTGTTTTATTTGTTTAACTATGTTGTCATATACGAAATTGTTTAGATACTTATTTTCCTCTGCCAATGTTTTTATCGAATGAAGTAAACCATTAATCTGACTCGTGAGGGATGAATGCCGTAGTGGCAGTAAGCTGCGGAAGTAGGTCGATATCAGAGAGAAGACGCCAGGCCGGCGAGGTTCTGGTAAATAAGAATCTGTTCCGCCCTGGTGAGGAAAGAGGAAGACAACTGTCCACAAAGGTAACTACCTCCTCAGGCATCTTAATAGCTCTCTTTGATTCCAGCGGTCTTTTATACCGTCCTCTCTGATTAAGCAAACATCGGTGATTTGCCAGCTATTCCAAACATTAGTTAACTATCTAAGCAAGAACATGACATCGAAGTGGGAGAATGGTTAACATTATCTGTTACAATTAATACTCGGCGATTGCTTTTTCTCAATAAGGAAGTGCAATGACTTAAAAATGACTTTTGGAGAAATTAGCGATTAGTAACCCACCAATTATTGTTCTAAATAAGAAGGCTGCGTTTGTTATATTGTTTCCATACGCCTTGAAGCATTGTTTGGAACTGATTGGTAGACTGAATAACGAATTAAGGACTATTTGAGTATGGAGTCATTTAAGGATTTAATTTCGGACGAGGCGAAGATACATTTTCGTGAATATCTGAAATCGTAATTGCACGATTAATAAAGAAATCTTCGAATTTTGAACTTTAGAACCTCGTAAATATAATTTCCGATGTAATATTCTATCTTCCTTATAAATAAGATACCCAGTATTAGCAACATTCATGGGTATCTTTCAAATATCCCACGGCTAGTGGATGAATAGCAACATTTCTTGAACCCATTGTCATGTTAATTTTTTGTAATAAGAATACTTTTCTTCAAAAGATTTAGCTCAAAAGGTTAGAACGTTAGATTAAACTTAGAACGTTTTTAATGAAATGTTAAGTTGTCAGCATCGACGAGTATTTTTTCGAGGTTTTTTGTGGAAAAGACATACGAATGATTTAATAACAATGGAGCTGTTATCTAAATAGTTAATGTTCATAAATTGATATATTCTAATCTTATCACATACTAACTGAGATGTTGTTTTGTTTGTGACATTGAACCGGAACATGATGAATCTATTGCAGTTAAGTGAAAATATAAGTAATGATGATGCTGCTCTTAAGTTTCTTCTAGGGGAGACATGTTAGAGTCCTATCTTTGCGAATTTAAATGGAGGAGGAGGTATAAGGAGTGCTTGTTTCAAATGATCTTGAAAAAGATCGCTGAATTTTGTCCTCAGGTTTAAATCTATTTATTGTTTAATTTCTGAGGTTATCTGAGAAAATACTTTTTTTTTTTTTTTATGTAATATGTAATTTATTTAACATGATATCAATTATTTTAAAATATAACTGGCATGTCTTTTCGACAAAATATTCTTTTTTTGTTGTTCTTGTCTTGTTTGTGATTACAAATGATTCACTCGTCACGATGAAATCCTAGATCTGTTATATATGGATAAGCAAAACATAAGGACTGTGGAATAGAATAATACATAATAATAATAATAATAATAATAATATTTCTATTCATTCCATAAAGAACATAACCTTCTTCTTGGGAAGGCAGAAGTTTGGATAAGTTTTATAAACAAAATATAATAATATTTTTTAAAAGTGTTAGCTAGGGAATAAAGACGTTGAAAAGAGGAATCTTTAAGACATTATAGATCACCGAATTAGGTTTCCTCCCATCTGCTGGCCTCTACAAATTGATAATTAAAAAATATAGATTTAAGGTTTGATTGAAAGCTAATGAACTTTAAAAACTGTTTAACTTAAAATATTTATTATAATATTATTTTATTTATAGTTGTAATGTATTTACACAGCGTATCCCCCAAAAAATTCGTAAGGACTCCAGGTCTGGAGCATAGTCCAACTTTAAGTCTTATCTCTTTCCTAATATGTTCAACCAGAGGTTTAATTTAGATTTCATTTTTATTTAAACTATTTTTTTAACTGTAGATATTAAATATGTACCTAATCGAAATTTATTTTGAACTGTAAAAAACAATCATCCAGGTTTTCTTATCCATTCTACAGAGGATTTTATTGAGGAAATTTTGTCTGCAATCTTTATCTTAGACGTCCTATGAATCCTCATTTTACGCCGGTAAAGCTTTCAGGACAAATCTACAAGAAAAGAATACGCCGCGCAGTCATCACGTATTACGGCGTGTATACGTCGACTAGGGAAAGTCGCCTCTCCAGAAAGACCGCAGGCCTTCCAGCTAACCACTGAGGAGTATATTGACCCTTGAATAACTGGGCGGCTTGCTGGAGGGTAGTTGCTGACGAAGTAGCGGGCAGGGCGCTAGGTACCCTGCAAATAGCTATAGACTTTGCACTTTGTAACTTTCTTTGTATTCAACGTTATTAAAAATAATTTATTCACGGTATACATAATAATTAGCTCTTAAAATTTGATTAATTTACTGATTAACTCTCAATTTCTTCCATAATACATGTAATTGTTAGTTTATGAATAAGATAGGAATTCTAGTTTATTTCCTGATATATATATATATATATATCGTATATATTCCATATGACTTGTTAATAAGCGAGTAATGACCAATTATAAATGCCGATTAAACTGCAAAATTAATTTGTCTACTATTGTAGTATACAATTAATTTGTTTTCTTTTTAATTAACTGAAATAATTATATTCCCGCTTGAACGTTGAATATCATTAACATTGTATCGATCACTTATGAAATATTAATCAGGTTAGTTTGCAACCCTAACTAAAACTAGTCAAGGAACTGCTTCGTGATTTTTTTTTTCTTTGCCCTTAGAGACAATCTTTGTTAAAGAATTAAATTATATACACATCTAAAGAAATTTCATGTGAATTCATGACTAGTGGCATAAAGGCCTCTCTTTTGACAAATGTATCAATCCAGAAATTGTTTTTGAATTTCACTATTTTTCCCGAAATAGAACCATGTTGCAGAAGACTTCCGCGGTTATGTTCTGGATTCATTTTATAAATAAACTCATGTGTGTGCGTACTATAAACTTATGTATTTGTGCATTATGAAAAACATTAAAACTTTTGCATAGCTTATGAGCTGTGTGACTTTAGAGAGTGGATTAGCTAAAAACTTTTTATTTATTTATTATTTTCTTTGATATTTTTGTTGATATCTCCATAGGTACCAATATGAAGAGTCCACGGAATGAGGGATGAGAGTCGCCTGTAATGCATTTCGAGAAAATCAAGTTTCAAAGTTTGGAGCTCCACCTTCCTTCAGTCTATGGGCACTCTTCAAACACATCTAACAAACCGACCATCCAGATTTTCGGCTGTTTCTTCCCACCATCTTATTCTACTCAACTGGATGAACATATTGGTGTGTATAACTTCATTTCGAAAAAAATGTGACTCTCTCCCTTTCTTCAGTGTGACTCTTCAGGTGTTCAGTGAACTCTATCCTTGGTGTGCATGTATCTAGCGGTAACGGTCCGATTTATTATATTCTTTCTATTGTACTTATTTATTCTATTAAAAATTAATTTTGAGAAAGAAGTATCCCCTATTCCAGATAACTTATCAGCCAACATTTAAACCACGGAATACCGAATAACAGTTTAATAGCCTCAGGAAATATGTATAAAACAGATTCATTAATCTGTTAAGCTACAATCTCACTATTCGATATTCGATTCGACTTAAAGGAAAAAGGAGTATGTAGCGTGCAATGTTGCCTGCGAATGTCGAATTGTGTGGGCCTAACTTTAGGTTTCCTGAGTGAATGTATCCTAACAAATAAAATAATAGTTACTGATGTCAGATCGTCTATTAAAGTATTATTTTTTAAAATGATTATCGTATTATATATTTAATACTTCCTTCTTTATTTATCGTCATCTTTATCGTTAATAAGCCATATATATTTTTATTATCAATTCTACGCCTAATTGTCTTCTGTTAATTTAAAAATGAATTGATGTACATTATTTGGATTGATGCTTATGACATCGATATTTTACGACAGATAATTTTCAAGCACCTTTAATATCAAAATATTGAATTTACTCATTACTTTAGCTGCGTTCAACTAACGTATTACCTAGACTCATAATTAGCTGGCGAGTTTGATATTCATACGAAGGTTTGCATTTCTTGAATAATACCAACCGATTCAACTGAGGTTTCGAATTTTTCGTCTTTTTCACCATTCACATCAATGAATCTATCAGTAATATTTTTGCATAGCATAAACATTGCCCTAATTTATTGACAGCGTCGAATCAGTAGGGTATAACATATGAGTGAGGTCAGTCAATTGCCTTACAATCAGCAATTGTAAGCTGCTCCGGCTCAACCCACAGATTTAATTATTTCTTTTTAATTCCTATCTTTTTGTGAAAAATGGTGAAAAAGCCACATCAAGTTTGAATTATTTTAATCAATCTGATATGTCATGAATTTGACAAATTAATTTTATCTGATACATATATTTTAATAGTTTATGAACTGATATTATACTAAAAATATTTGTTTGCTACGATGTTTTATATTTAAAAAAAAAAACACAAATATTATTTTGAAATAAATCGTGGATCAACATCTCTACGTAGGATAGGCCCAACGCAATCAGTTGTCATTAAGAATATAGTCGATAACCAGTTAAATCCTTATTATTATTTTATAATCATAGTTATTTGACTTTGAAAAAATAAAATAAAAAAGTACAGTAGGAAAAAAAAGTATCCAGTAAAGTTATTGAATTCTAGTCTGTATAAAATAAACTGTGGTTTAGAATTTATTTTGCTGAAACCCAGTGGCACTGTAGGGCTGTACAGCAATATAGAGTCCAGGGTTTCGCTGTCCAGTTGCTTTTATTCCAGGCAATAATTTAGTCGGAATGGACGATGTGGTGAGGTTATCTCGCATTCAGAAAAGTTTGAAAGTATGTTGGATTTTTTATTTATTTTTTCATTTTAGCCGATAGACATGATACATCGTTTTGGTTTGTTAAAATATAAAATGCTCTTCTCGCTTTGTATTTTTTCGCATGTAAACAATCAGGTGTTTGTGCGTATTCGTCCGTTTGTTCATATAATATTATAAAAAATACGATATATATATATATATATATATATATATATATATATATATATATATATATATACATAAATATATGTATATATATATACTCACACACACACACACACACCTTTTTTTTGTAAAAAAAATAGCTAAAGCAAAACATAATAGACATCATTATACTGAAAGTTAAAATTGAAATAGTACTAAAATGATATTAAAAATTAAACAGCCTAAGCATAAGACCTTAAGGGAGTTGCTCAAAGTACAAGAGAGAAACATGGAGTAGATTTCCTTCTACAAAGGAAAACAAGAGAAAACAAGCAAAGAGTTAGGAGACTAACTTATACAGAAGAGTTTACCCTCTACGGGACTTCTTACCAGTGATTGGGCGGGGTGTGTGAATTGAAGTAGGTTATTTAAAATAAATTAGCTCATTCATTACATTGAATTGTAATTCAGTCAATAAAATAATTGGAGGTATGTATTCGGAAATCTATATATTAATAGATATTATAGATAAATTATATAGATATATTTTTATCGTACCTATTACTCCTGTATTTATATTAGGGACAAAGTAGATATATGTATCAGTGGATAGGTATTGTCCTGTAGATGAGCACAAAATAAAAATAATCGAAATCGGGCCATTATTAAAACATGTTTTTTATGGACTGTAGCGCCCTAATGGCTCTAATGATTTTGATAAAACTTGCACAAACTCTTCAATGCAAAGCGTTTTAAGTATCCATATATATATATATATATATATATATATATATATATATATATATATATATATATATATATATATATATATATATACCACATTCTCTAGAAAACGTAGAAAAAAAAGTTCTAACGAAAACAATATTATATTTGCGCGTAACTTGAAAAGCACACATTTCTCGTTCAACCCGCCACTTCCTCACCCCTCCAAAAAAATAAAAATAATTAGCACTTGCTATCAGTTAGAAGGCAAATCATATAAACGCCTTCAGCCACACCGTTCTCCAACAATTCTAACTGTTAGGTTAGTATTGTCCTAACCTAACTCCTACTCCTAATATGATAAAAATAAACCTGAAGTTTGTTAATTATTAATTTTAAAAAATCTGTTTTCAAACCATTTTTTATAAGAGAAGTAGTGCTATAAACAACTTTTCTCTTAAATGGCTGCATTTTTAAAAGGTCAAAGAGAAAAAAATTCGCTGTTTTAATCTCTAGAAACGTGTAGGAATCAGCATACAAATTATTAAAAAAAATTAAAAAAGGTCAAGCAATCAACTTCATTTATTTTGGACCACTTGATATGGGTCGGCCCATGGAAGCTTGTATTCTCCCACTATAGTCTTTTTGTATTCACTGAGACTTCTAAATGTATCGAAATGGGTCTACTATTAAAAAACCGTATTTTCGTTGTTTGAGGATTAGGCATGGCCTAATACCAAGACTGCCCTAGACTAGGGTTGGAATATCGGAACGCGATATATCGATATATCGGATTTGAAAAACCGATATATATCGTTATCCCCGATATATCGAGATATCGATATTTTGCACCGATAAATCGGTGATATTGATATTTTAAATTTTATTATTTTATTTTAATTAGAAATTTCCTTTATTCTTTATCATATTTTTAATTTTATCCGTGAGCTGTACTTAACATTACAGCTTAATTATTTAATCACCAATATGAAATTAAGCTTAAGAAAAACACCAATATGAAAACTTATTTTTTTGCGTGCCAATCAGGTTTAAGTTTTGCAGGTGAAGCAAAGAATGTCAACTCATATTATTGAATGAAATAAGGTTAAAACAATTGAAAAGCAGAAGCAAATATTCTTTGCTTCACCTAAAAGTAAAATTTTGATCTAAATTCCTGCTGCCCGGGGTAAATGTCCCCCATACTTCCCTTAGATCCGGCCCTACTGACTTGTTGGTGAAAACTAAAAATAAAGATTACAAGTTTACAAAGATTATTTAAAAGTACAATGGAAAAATGAATTAATAAAGCTGTTAAACTGGCACAAAGAACATGTGAAATAAGTAAAAAAAATATTGAATAATAACTTTTATCAAAAAGAACTATAAATACAATATTGTATGCTAGTATGAATATAGTTGAAAAATCTACTAAAATATATTGTATGAGAAGCTTGGTTGGGAGGTGCAATCAATGCAGAAACACAATTATCATAATTATCTGGATATACTTTTCATACAACTAAATCTTTATTGTAATTATACTACTAGTAAATAGTTATTGCAATTAATAGTTTTCATATATTTTATTTTATCTTTCATATAATTCATAATCTGTTACATTATAAATTAATACCTTTTTTTTCTATAAACTTAATTTTTTTCATTGTATTAGTCATTTCTGTTTGTTATGATATTCTTTTATTGTTATTGGCACTGCTGTTATCTTGTTTTTCTTAGCACTGGTGCTGGCCTAAAACGTAAACCTGATTGGCACGCAAAAAAATAAGTTTTCATATTGGTATTTTTCTTCATTGACCTCAACGAAGCTTCCCCCACATTTATTTTTATTTCTACAGTCAACCATACTTCCACCATCGATAACAATATAAAATTACAAGAAAGAATTATAATAGAAAATAAAAATAAATACTACAATAAAAAAAAATAACTAAAAAACAAAACCGATCGATGATTTAAAAAAAATTAAGATAGAAAGGGACAAAAAAGAAGAAGTTAGAATGGATATAATAACCTGCATAATTATCAAAGATTATAATTTATTCCTAGACTTATGTATAAAATTAAAAAAAGCTTTTAAGAATGATGAACATAGTCATTCGAAATTGTTGTAATACAATAACAATAAGCTAGGAAAATATATAACAAAAACTAAGGAGAAAATTAAAACAATAAATAGACAGAATGTAATTTACAAAATAAAATGGAAATAATATAATGAAAATTATTATAGAGGAGAAATGTCGCAAAATTTTAAAATAAGGTTAAAGCAGCATAAGACAAATTCCAAATATCCTAATAGTAATAAAGAAGTGCTCAATTTCAAAATCGATATGAAATTGAAAATCATTACATAGACATAATAAATAAAATAGATATATAATGAAAAAACTAATAATTGTAAGGAAATTGTTAATTTAAAATAAAAATAAGATCTAGAAGAATTATTAAAAGGAAAGAGAACACTACCATAAGTATTGCTAGATAGTGAAGACACAGGCCAGAATATTCAAGAATAGGAATCGAGGCACATTAGGTAGATGCTAACAACTAGTTTTAAATTTTATTGTGTTTCAACATTTCACAGTGTGTCATATGCATAGTAAATCATAGGTCTACTCGTAATTATACTTCCGTACTTTATTATAGGATCCAGGTTTTTCCTCCTTATCCTTCAGATTAAGAGTTTAAGATTATCAAAACAAAAAATAATCTGGATCAATCATCCACCAAATTGAAATAAAATAGAAAATACTATAAATGTAAATAAATTGTTGCATATAATCATTGCTTAAAATATAGCCCATGTTAATTTATAAATATAATGGGGTAAATATGAGAATAAACAATATTTAGTTGCTAAACAATAATTAGTAGATGAGATTGCAACACAGTGTAACAATATAAAGACAAACAGTAACAATGTAAAGACTAACAGGTAATAATATAAATGGTGATTATACTGAAATATATATCAGATGAATTACATGTTTTTAGATATATGTTTTGAGAATGCTCAATGCATGCATGGAAACTTTATAAAATACAATTTTTTTTTTAGAAAAATTTGTAGAATTATATAATATATGAAATATGGCAAAACGCCTTCAAGTTAAAAATGTATTATAATACTTATTTTTTTTACTAAAATATTATTCTTTTCTATCTTTTTTTATAATGATTCATGAATAATAAAAAATATTGTTCTATAAATAATATTTATATTATTTCATAACCTTCTCATAAATTTCATAACGTTATACTCATTAATTCTTTGCTTTTTCATCCATTTCCTTTCGATATATCGATATATCGATATTTTTCTACCGATTATCGGTGGATATCGATATTTGGTTTTGCGATATATCGATATTTTTCTTTCGATATTCCAACCCTACCCTAGACCCATCCATACTTCAGTATTGAATGTGTTTTTATTGACTTTGGCTTGTGAGTTTTTAGCATTTATTTCTTCCCTTAGGAAATACGTGAGAGAATTCAGCCGATCACTCTTTTATTTCGCCGTCTAAGACAGTTCCACTAATTTATTTGATTTATAAAAAAAATTGTACCCATTGTATTGTTTCTATAATATATATCAGCATGTGGTGAGACAATTATAAAGAGAGCGGAAAGATAAAAATAAGATATAAAGAAACAAAAGTAACCTCTGGAAGTAATTAGAGTTCAGAGGAGTGTTGTGGGAGGGGAGGGGGTTGAAACCGGTTGCACTGCCCTTGAGTGGCGAGGTACAGGTTCAAAAGTGGATTTTTCAATAGTCCTAACTTAGTTCGTAGTAGCTCGTTTCTTGTTTTACTTCTTTTGATGACTTTTCGAGTCTTCATTCGTAACTTTTTGACAGCAGTAATAATAATTTCTGTACAGTTAAAAGTTACAATAGTTCAGCTAAATTAAAGCTTCAATTTTATCACTCTGAAATGAAATTAAATATTGCAAGATATGAACTATTTCAAGAATATCATTTGGATTATGTCACTTTCGCTACGGACTTGATATCACATCAAAAACATTAACGTGATATCAGTCTTACCGTTATATATTATGAGTCTAAAGGAATTTTGGTAAAAATAGTTTAGTTATTTTTTTTTATATTATTATATTTTCAGAAATGTAAACCCCTTTTAAACTTTCTTTCTATAGTTTTTTTTCTTTATTAAATCAAATTATAAATCAGGCAACGTTCCGGGCCCTTTGAAGTTTGTCTATAAACAAAAATGATTGCATTTTTTTGTAATATAAAAAACTTTGTTTGTACCCAGGGATTTATACAATTTTATTTATTTTTAATATACGTATTTACATTTATCCTTGCTACAGATTATCTACACAATTATTAATAATATTTTAATAATTTTACGGAGCAGAGTAATTAATAATTATTGCTTTAATTTGTAATGCATCAGCGTCTTTGTTCATAAATTTCGTTTGAAGATTTATAATAATTTTCACCTAAAATACCAAAAATTTGAAACATACTTTTTCTATTTTTCGAGTTGCAAATGTGTCATTTTTGTAGTTGAAAGTTTGTTTTAATTAACTGTATTTCAATTATATTTATTTTCTTATATCATTCTGAAGTTGTAGAATAATTTTTTTTTTGGATAATATACATTCCATTATATAACATTTTACAATTCTATTATTTGGCATATCCTATTTACCTTTAGACAATCATACCTGATGATGGCCTGAAACAGACGAAACTTGTATTGAAGATAACAAACTGTGGTGCAGTAAACCATAGCCTTATTTGATCAAATTAAATAATACATTAAATATTGGGGCAGTCATCAGATCTTAATAAAAGATTATTTCAGATAATGATTTGTCGATTTACTGTCTTTCGTTACATTTAGATGCACTTAAAAATTATTTAGATATTGGAATAGGCCGGGAAAAAAAACTAATAAAAATAATAATAATAGGCCCATACGGCAATAAAGGTTAGATTTAACAGGTAATGGAAAACGGGGTGTGAAATTGCCCGGAGATGTAAAAGGAAAAGTAAAAAGGATTTTCACAATTTAATAGAAGTGATAAGGCGTCCATCAACTGAGATACAGCACTCGAGAGAGAAATTTTATCCTCTCCAGCGAAGTGCTGTTTGTATTATTTCTGGAACAGGCATAAGTCTGTCAAAATTTGAATTATATGTACGCATAAAACGAGGTTATTCAATCCCGAAATAGGTTGTTCATTTTTTAGAATTAACCATTAGTGTTTAAGAGTTTAAATGCTATTAATGGGTTTTTTTCTCCACATATAATTTTTATGAGGTGATAATCTTAATATGTATATTTATTTGTATTATAAATTTCAATAAATACATTTATTTTTTGAAAATTATTGTATAAGAAATACACAAACAATATGTTGCAATAACTGCATTTTGATTTGAAAATATGTTCAAGAATCAATGTTTCTACTACCTATGAAAAATTTAGGTATATCATAAACTTCAAAGGATTGGAATAACCAAAAAGATGAAATATAATTTCAAAAGAAAGCCTGTTTTTATAAAAAATGCAATTATCTTTGCAATATAATCAAATTCCGCTTAACTTTTTTGAAGTCATAAATGTTGAATTAATATGCAAATTTTTTCGCTTCAAACCATATTCTGAATTTCGTATGAGTGAAAAAACAAGAAAACATTTCATTTTAACGCCATATGTCTCTTAATTTAAAGATTACTTAAAATTAATTTTATGTCGTCTTCAGGACTGTTTTTGCAGTTTTTACACCATTTTGTGTAATGTTTGGTAGATAGAAAATTTAGGTATATTACTTCTTTTTTTTTATATTCGCAAATTAACAGAAATTTAAGATTAAAATCAAGATAGATTAAAAAAATAATAATAACAAAAAAAATTTAATTTTTAAATTTATTTTAAATAGGTGAAACGCTTATTTAGTGTGGTGAGTGAAAGTTATGTATGTGATGCGAGCTCCACGACAGATTTTTATTTATTTTTTCATTATTTGGAATTAATAAACCATAATGTAATAATTTGAAGCTTTTTACTTCCTTGTACGAAGTTAAGGAAGTATTGTAATCCCGAAAATTTTAGGTTTTCAGATTTCAACGGAAATATCCATTTTGACCATCCTTGAATCCATTTTGACTAGTTTCGTTGTGACTTCTGTACGTATGTTCGTATCTCGCATAACTCAAAAACGGTTAGCCGTAGAAACTAAAAAAAAATTATTTAGGATTGTTGAAAAATCTAGTTGTGAATCTCACTTTCTGGTCACTACATGATTACCGGAAGTGGTAATTTACTTGAAGGTCATATTAGACTTTCATCAAAAATTATATTCAAATATAATGTAAAATATCTCAAATTTGATAATTAAGACTTTTATATCGATATAAATATATTTACTAGATTTTGGTTAAAATTGATGAGCCGAAAAGAGTGCTTTACTTGAAGGTCATAATAAACTTACATCAAAAATTATATTAAAATTAAATACAGAAATCATATTTTTCGGTAATAAAGGTTACAAACGCAATTTGGTTTCCAATCCAAATAAACATTTTTATTTCTTGTTTTTAGTGTTAAAATTGATTGTAAAATACTGGTTTTCCTTCCCATTTGTGAGCGGAACAAGTTTGCAGCAGGAGAATAAGATATATGTTAGCGGGTTATTTCGATTAAAATGTCGAAACTGTCATTTTAAGTGTCAATAGATGGATGTCGCGACGCCGAGTGTCGTTTTTGAGATACTGCAATCCTCGGAAACTAGTAAGCAAATTCAGGATCACTTTTTAAGCCACCGATTTATAGTTTAACAGGCGTACAAGGAAGTCAGGTGTTGTCCACATCAGATATTTTATTTTGTGATGAATATACATTGTTGAAATTTTGTTGTCGCCATTCCAAAAAAGTATAAGTGTGAATTATTCAGCGATGTGAAATATGCATGCACTTTCATCTTGTTTCCACTCATTTCATGAGATTTCATCAGATCAGTTTAAGTTAGGAGAAGTTTCTATAACATTTGAACAAAGGCGTATTGTGATATATCTTGCTGTTTACTATCGATGATAGTACTGCTTGCGTGAAACTACAGCCGAATTAATTGAAGTTAAATGATGCTTTGGTAAAAGATAAGAGAAAATGCGTTTGCGTGTCCGGCAGTATAACTCCTACTAATTGATTGAGTTTAATGAGACATGGTACCTTTGTTTACAAAAATTAAATAAAAAAAGTATCTATATACTTGCCATATAATGTATATGTGAGGCCTGAAAATATTTGTTTAAGTATAAATGGACGAATTTTCGGTTGAGGGATTTAGGAATCTTAAGAATCATCGGTTTAAAACCAAGTTCAAATTAATGCTCATCAAGTTCGAGTAAGATTGAAGCTGACTTAGAAAAAAAGTCAAAAATATTATTTATACGCCAAAAGCATTATGGACAAACAATAAAACTGTCTTTATTACAAAAATAACCTCTAAAAAAAAACACGAAACCACTATAATGTTGACAAGGATTGGGAGTATTCAAACTTTGAAATCTAAACTACCGAGATGAATACGTAAACAAGCAAGTGGGTCTTGTTTAATAAAGCAAAAACATAGATTTCGCCAATCCATTTAACAATAACACGTATAAATATATAATTCGGGAATATTAAAAAATACAAAAACGTTTAAATAACACCTAATCATATTTCCAACCGAATTCATTGATGTTTTTCGAAATTAAAATACGAGTATATTGTTAAAAACAAGAAAATTGAAGCTAATACAAAAAAAAAAAAAAAAAATAGTGAAAGAAGAAAATCTCCACATTTTATGTTCCTTAATATGGTATGAATTAATAAGAAGCTTTTAGGTAATTAGTCAAAGAAACGAAACAAAAAAAAAAAAAAATCAAACGGGTGGGTATTTCTGTTTTTTTAAAATATTGTTTTTGGGTTATTCAGACGATCGGTTTATTTTAGTTTAATTTATTCAAGAAACCCTAAAATTTTCGTTAATTTTTCATTCATAGCTCAAGATCTCAGAAACTATCTACCACACGAAAAACATTATTAGTATCTTTTTTAAAGGAGGCCATAAGCAATTTTGTTACTGTATTTTGGCTAATATCATGAAAACTGCTATTTCTACGAAGAAAATAACTATTAACTACTTGAATGTGAATTTAACTAGCCTCATTTTGAGCAATAGTAGACGTCTGTATGACAAGAGCAGCATAAAATATATTTTTACACGATTTTGACAATATACAACATTCATCGAGAATGAGTCATCTTGAGAAAAGTTTGATATTTCAGGAACTATTTGAATACAGACGTCTATTAGTGCTCAAAACGGAGCTTGTAAAATTCACTTAATTATAAATTAGTTTATAATTCTTATTGATTTCTATTTTATTCAAGGAAGTTTATAAGAATCTTTTCATAAAATCGTTGTTGAAAAAGACTTCCGTTTAAATAACTTTATTCACTAACTCAAATTATGGAGATGTATGATGTTATGGGTACAATCTCCCCATCCTCAGACATAATTTTATCTTTAAATGTTCATTATAACATAATAGTTGGTATAAATAAATCCATATACACATTTCTTCTTTTTGGTTACATTTTTTTAAAATTAATTTGTCTATCTAATTATCTAAGTCTCTAATTGGATGGACTTGGAATTGGCAATGGAAAAAAAATATATATATATAACCAACAAGACGAAATGTAAAAATGGATTTATTTATCCCAACGTTTATGTTATGATGAATATTTAAAGATTGACACATGTCAATAATTTGTTATTGAATAAAGTTTTTTAAATGGAAGTTATTTTCAACAATGATTTTATGAACAGTTTATAATTATTTTATTCGTAGGAATAACGGTTTCTATGACATTAGCGAATATAGTCTGATTTAAATCTAAGTGTTTACCAGTTTTATATATATATATATATATATATATATATATATATATATATATATATATATATATATATATATATATAATGATGATTAAATTAAGTTAAAGATTAATTATTCGGATTGTGGTCCATGTTATATTCCAACATCTCATTATCTGAGATAAACGATTTTATAACTCGACTCGTAATTAATTAACATTGCACAAAAATATATAAATGCTTTATGTTTAACGAGTTAACATACTTAACGAAAGGACCTATATTTATTTATATATATAAATATATATATACATATATATAAATAGGTCCTTTCGTTAAGTCTTTAAACATAAAGTTGATCGATAATTGTAAGCTAGTGGGGATGAATGAACGGTAGAGTGAGGTCCAAAGTGAATGTCAAGCAGCGGGCGGGTCTTGACCCTGTTGCTCTTCTACTCCACAGGAAGGGAAGCGATAACTGCTCCTGATTGATCCGGCCTCTCCTACATTTCTTCTCCTTTATTTATTAATGATTTATTTTATTTATTGCTTATTTATTTATTATATATATTATTCATAAAAAGATAATGCATGCAACTGACGATGGAACATTGGATAATACCGTCTTTGACGCTTTGCAATACCAGAGGAAAGCGGCATTCTTTAATTTATTTTTTTTTAAATCAACTTAGTGTTTATTATTGGAATCGTTTGCCCCATAATGAGAGTGCTTACTTTAACCCATAATTCTGTATTGATGAGTTAAAAAAGTGATCAAGAATTGAGGCCCATTTTATATTCTGACTGCCCTGTTCTTATCTTGAATGAACACTGCATAGCGAAACGGTTGTGTCTTTAGTTGCTGATATTTTTATTCTCAATTGTCCTCATGAGGACAATCGTGTATATATATATATATATATATATATATATATATATATATATATATATATATATATATATATCGAAATCGTTTTTAAAAAGGATTAAGCTTATATCGAAAAAAAAAAGAAGGAAATGGTCTAAAAAAGTACTATTGATGAAGTAAGCGACAAATACTGACGGCTCTCAGTCGTCACTCTGGTCTTCAGCAGTACTAGAAGACTTAATAATATATTGGTATAATAAAAGTTTTGCCCCTTAATAAACTCCTACTATATACAATAAAGAATAAAATTAAAACAAAACATGTTATTATATGAGGAAAAATAGTTTCATGGGTTTCCTTTACAGTTGAAATCCAAAAACCACGAAAAAATATTCAGGTTTATTTCAGTTTTTACTTATAATCTTTAATATTTCATGAGCTAAAGAAGTTGGCTATTAGGTACAATATTAAATAAAAAGTTAATAATAGATGGCGAATCTAAACGACGAAAAATTCGCTCGATTAAAAAAGAATGGCTGATAACATTGGTGACCCCTAATTACTGGCATTAATTATTAGTTGATAACATGTTACGACACTGGCGCAGCGATGCACTGTGTTCTTTCTGAAAAACTTTTTCGATTGAGTCTGATACAGAACGGATGATGTTCATTTTATTTATTTATTTTTTTCACCTAGGCAGAAAACTGGGATAATATTGCATTCGATTATATCATTTTCTAATAAGTTGAAACATTTCACCTACCTTATATATTTTGGATTATATATAATTTTATATTTGGATATTCTCCGTTTTAAATTGTCACCTTAGGCCTTTCTAGTCTATGCCTCTCAAAGCGAAGTTTAATGGTGATATACCCTTTTTTATCTGGACGACTCAATTCCAGTTTTCCAGATACTAGAAAGCGATTTGACCTCCTGAAGAATGTAAAAGGGATCTTGCTAAACATAGACGGCTGCAGGTTTTTTTTTTTTTTTTCTAGTGTTCTTACTATAAATACGTAAGAGCGTAATGCTCATTCAAACATATTTTTCGAGCTAAAACAATTTTTGGTGTATACCTATTTTTTTTTTTAACAACTCATTTAATCAAATCTGCAATGTTCCAGATATTTTATTTTTGGTAAAATAAAAAGGAAAAAAAAAAAGGATTTCGGATTAATTTTACATTTGCAACCTAAAAAATCAGTTTCATAAGTAATTTTGTTGTCTTCACGGTTTCTAACCGTTCATTAATTTTGGAAATATTTATTTTTGTATGTTAATCATTTAGTTGTGGTGACTAAAATAAGATAATAATAATAATAAAATAAATATTATCATAAATTATTTTTATGATTAATAATTTTCGTAATATTGGAACATTAGGTTTTTTTTTTTTAGCTATTTTCGTATATTAATTATGCGAAACGAAGAAAGGTAATTTTGCGTATTTTCCTAGATTTCGGTTACTCACTCTGTTAACATTAAGAGATAACAGATGGAGCAAGGTTGATGATTCATTTGTAGACAGATAAAATGGTTTCCGGTTAAATATAACACTTTAACAGCGCGTTTTAACATCTTTTCGTTAGATTTAAGATTTTATTGGAAACGAATTCGAGAATCGTGGCACTTGGTCGCTGGTAGTTTTATATTAAACATACCAAATAGATAGCAACTATATAAAGCAATGCGATAAACGATAATATTATTTGTATGAGTAGCACCATACTGAGCCGGTCTGCTATCATAAGGTTTTATGTTAGTCCTCAAATATAAGATAGCATATCTGGTATACATCCTCTCCCTATTAGCATACCGTGAAGGAATTCCTATCCCACGTTGAATGGGATAGAGAAAAGATAAAAAGTTTTTGAAATAAGACAGCTCAAAAACCAATTTTATAAAATAACTAGAAATAAATAGAAGGGAATAAATTCAGGAACTTTCTTCCGTTACGTAACTCAGGATGTGAAGTGAAGATGATTAGACGTCTTCATGTGATTTTTATTAAACCTATTTAGAAAATTGAATAGTAATATTCATGAAATGATGTATTTGCCGAGGTTTATTTTTAAACGTTTTAAGGTGGGAATTGGATTGAATGTAAAAGAAAGATCGTTGGTTACTGTTTGTAAACTATGCGACACATTAGGGCGCAGTGCATAAATATATACTGGAAACATTTCAAACATAAGAAAAAAAAATTGTTTTTACAAGAATTATTTATTTATAGTGAGCGTAATTATGCTTTGTTTAGAGAAAGTTCGAAATATTTTGCGAGGTAAAGTACTACATAGGCATAAAGAATAAAGATGTTTATTTTTTATTTCTAGAGGGGAGGAGGGATACATATGAAAAATGTTTGCATTGGGACGCAGACATCCTTAATTAGGCCACTGAAATTCATTTCGTGGCTGACCCATGGAATGAATCTCGACCTTCTCACCGAAGTTAGAATAGGTTGGTGAACTTTAGGATAAGCCGTCCTATCGGCCTTAGTTGGAGTTGTTGAACGTTAAACCCCAAATAAAAAAAATTAAAAATGTTTCGCCAATGTTTTTGTAACATGAGTGGTAACAGAATACCTATTTTATCATAGAATCATATGTTATTCAGTTAGTTATTCCAAAAATACTATAAATAGTCTACATACTATATATTATTTTCTCTCGTACATTGTTTTGAGGATTATATATTACCAGTCAAGGTGACTTGAAAACCAAAACATTAGCTTTACACATTGCTCTGGTCAGAACTCTTTGTATTATTCTTATTTATTTTTAGGTTATTTAATTTGATATTTATCTTTATATGTTTGTTCAATCATTTTCCCCTTCATATGATCTATTTTATCCACATTTTTATGTTATTTTTACAGCATCCTATATTTGTTTATATAATTCTTCAGTTTTTTCTCCCTCTCTCTCTCTCTCTCTCTCTCTCTCTCTCTCTCTCTCTCTCTCTCTCTTTATTTATATATATATATTTATATATATATATATATATATATATATATATATATATATATATATATATATATATATATAAAATATTAAAATTGATATATATTTTCTCTTTGTACTATTATTGTTATTATTTATTTTCAATGTTATTTTTGTATTTTTCAAGCTAGCTTCCTATGTATTAATTTTTTCATGTCTGTTTAACGTCATTTTTCTTTCATTATGTAAACATTTCTGTGATTTATGCTTTCCTGAGGATAGCCGATAGATTGGGCCGAAAACTTTAGTTTTAAATAAAAAACTAAAACTCAGTGTTTTATTTCTTTTCGGCCGCTAAGAAATGAAACTCAGTGTTTTATTTCTTTTCAGCCGCTAAGACTGAGAACTTGGTAAATACATAATCCTTAAATTCAATACAGTCCGAATATGCCATCCATTCAGGAAACATATATATCTTAGAAAAAGATCGACAACTACGCCTGAATCCCTTTCATGTCTCGGGCGTTATTGTCAAACTGCGTATAACCACAGGAGTAATACACCGTGAATACAAAGTCGTTTAACAATGCGAGAATTAGCGGTAACATGCCAAATAGGCATAGTCTGTCTTTCGCCCGTCTTTTGCTAGCTCCTTCAAGGACATGCATTTTTCCAAAATTCTCATGCTATATTATAATTTAAACATTTATCTCTAGGATATAATTTAGGAAAAATTAAGTACCTTATTCTTTTTCTTATAAAAACTTCACTGACAAATTTGCCTGATATTGCGAAACTTTGCATTTCCCTCTCTCCAGCTATGGGGCAAATGCAAATAGTAGCGTAACGTTTGTCTTTAGCAAATAAGGGACTGGAGTTAGTTAACAAATGAGTTCACTTGCTCCCGCTCTCGAAAATTTTCTAAGGTGGTTTGTAAAAATGAATAATATTTAAAAAAAAAATTAATAAATTGTTCACGCTAAAACGATTTTTTTTTGGTATGTGTCATAATTGCGCGAATTTAAGTTAGTTAAATGGGTGGAATAACCTTAGCAGTGACTCGCTCCATGGGCAAGTTAATGGTTAAGTTCTCAAACTAAGTGTCAATAGGTTAGTTTGAGAACTTAATCCCAACTTTCTCCGTACACTGAGTTACAACAAACATTCGACCAAACAAATTAATTGTGAAAAAAGCCACATCCAACATTACTCCATCCAACAGTTCAATTAGAAAATCGACGAAAGACCCAACTATGCATGAAGCTAATTTATAACATCATATCAAATGTGGGCACAAATAGCTTGTTTTCACACATTATCTAAAGAAGAGAAGAAAAAAAAATTCGAATTTTAAAAAATAATAGAGAAAATGTAATATGAAATTATCTAGAGGCATGCTATAGATTAACATTTTACATTTTGTCATGTTCAGTCCAAGCTCAAGCAATAGATCTGTGCATTTTCTTCTAATTTATTTACAAATTTATATAACTAAATTTTATATTGTATTAATTGTTAAATTTGATTATTTATAAAAACAATAATGTTCCTTTCAAATAACATTTTCTCTAATAATTTAGAAGTATTATTTCTAATAATATTATACCCCTCGTTTCAATGAATAAAATTCGGCGCATGTATTTAATGATCTCTCGTGATATTATTAAGAGGTTAATTAATTAATCCCACTGCCTGATTCGTTAAATTTAAAATAAATTAGCAACGACTTAATTGGTTGTTTCCTGTGATTCATGTTGTTTAAATCGCTCTCTCCAATTTCGCGATTGGTTCCGACGCTGAAACCATCTTGTGCATTGTAGTTTATTTTTCTTAGATTATTTATAACAGCCAAGCCAAAAAAATAATAACGTAGATTTCTACAGATTCATTTAAATCCTCAGGTAGAGGAAGTATGATATCAAGCAAAAACTTTTAGGGATCTAGATTTAGTTAACACGTTTTTGGATCGAAATGAGTACAAAAAATATATTTTTTTCTTTTTGATAATTTAATTTGTCCTCGACTCCTTCCTATGAGAAACCTTCCTTCTTCTTAACTGTTTCATGGAATTTTCAGGTGTAAATTTTGGTTAGTTCAGAGTCCTAAGAAACGTCTATAGTATCAAGAAAAAGCAGCATCCAAGTGCAAAACATTGTTTGACCATAACTTGAGTTAGCCACAACCTATTCTATGCAACGTTCCAGTTTTGTTTGTTTTGATATATAAATGAAATAAACATTTTGTTTTTGGTTTTCTCTTCGTCAAGATACATAAATAAATATATATTTCCTTCATTTGCTGGTATTTCATAACTCGAAAATCATGAGTTTTGAGTTAATAGCAGAGGTACAATCTCAATGATGTGAAATTTAAACTAATAGTAATCATATTTTAAATTTCAAGACCAATCGTTGAAGGTTTTTTTTTTTATTCTAGTTACAAAGAAATTAATGCATTATTTAAAACTTATAGTTGAGTCACTTGAAAAATCTTGAATTTTGGTGTTCTTGCAACAAATATATATACATGTTCTTAGGTATAAAAAGGCATATTTTTGTTTTTCATTTTTTTCAAATAGCTTGTTGTGTTTTATTATAACATGAAAGGCACATTCGTTAAAATTCGTCTTCTTTTAATAAGTTTCGTTTATAACATCCGATGGGATGTATATAATATATATATATATATATATATATATATTTGATTTTTATCGAACCTAATTTTCTGTGAAGATAAATATTTAAACAAAAAATTTGTTGAACTTTTATTGCATGAATAGACTTCTTTCGCTGCTATCATGTCTCCAATCGTTTATCAGGTTTAGATATGGAATAGAACAACCTTTAAATTGATATGAAATTTAAATGCTTAAATTTAATCAGAGTTTGAGCTTTTTTTTTAAAGCTAAAACATTTTTTTCTAATTAAAAAGTCAATAAAAAATTAATAAAACATCAATAAACATAAAATAGATGTGCATTGCATTTCAGGAAGAAGCACTTGCGTTAGGCGAGGCTATAAGGTCATACCATCAAAGATTATCAAGTCACCACGCAGGATATTCCTTAAATCTTCTCTTGCCTTCGGGGAGTTGAAAATTTTGTTACATCCAAAAAGCAAGTGATGCAATAGAATGCAATGAACCCAAAGAAACATGACGCCACTCTTTTGTTCAAGACATCCTTTGTTACAAATCCTACTGCCACCATGGCACGTTTACTCTCAACATGTGGGAGCCATTTTTTTCTCTTACAATATATCCACCCACAAGCTAAACGAAAATGTAGAGTTTGTATAGCCCCGTATTTCTTTGAAGCTCACATTGACGTGAAATTACGGTAAAATTCGTTTCTTTTTCTTTCTGGGAACGGTCGAAGAAATGGGTCGACAATGGTGTAAATGTGAAAAATGCTGAAGATAATTTCTGTTGCTGATACCCCGCGGCCCCGAAGCGCTTCGCCGTGAAGAAAATCGCTAAGTCAACGGCCATTAGCCTTCCTTCAGGCCACCCTCTTTTGGTAATTCATTTTCCGAGTCCTGGGAACTTCACAATTTCCGCTTTTCACCTCCCGTCAGCTCCTCGTTCCCGTTAAAGGAAAATTTCAGGCCTTCTGCTTTCTTTTAAAGCTTCTGAGGAGAAGTCAATTTTTAAAAATATAACATCATTGGAAAAAGACACACATTTCTCAAATATTCTCGTATATTTTCTTAATTAATAGCATCAGGTGTCAAATTAGCCTAGTAGATATGTTTTGCATGTTCCTGATCTATACAGTAGATTTTCATTTCCGTAAAATTGGATTGGCGTTGTTCTAATGTAATACTCAGAATCGTTAACAATTCTTCTACTACTCAAAATATGCTCCAGATATTTTAATCAGGATGTTATAGAGTTCTAAGAAAACTCCTAATAAACAATACCATAAACAAAATAATAAAAATCACCCACCAATGCCTGGTTCCTAGGTTATCAATGGGCTGTTGTGGAAACGAATTTTCGCTATCTATTTGTTTTTGTGGCATGTTTCTAAAATCTTTTCGTGGTGATATTCGATGGAAAAATATGAACCTACAACTATTTTATTTATTAAATAATTTATTTAACAGTCTTAATAAGATTTTTACCGTGATCAATATTTTTACGCAGGAACTAATGTTAAAATTACATACTAAAATATATTAAATGTTCTTGATGGATGAAATTGAAAAAAAAGAAAATAATCGATTTTACAATTTTTGAGTCTTTTTAGGTGAATTTATTTAATTTTGAGAATCTAGTTTTCGGCAGCTGGCGCATGACACAACAGCAGTGTTTCTGGTAGAGTTAAGTGGTAGTTTCCCTTTGAAGAATAGGAGTGACCGAAATAGTTCTGTCAGCCAAGGTTTAAAAAAACTGTTAATTATTTTTGTTCAATCAAAGAGAAGATAGGTGGTGGTCAAGATTTGTCAGAAATTTTTTCATTGATTTTGAAAAAATATGGTCTAAAGTTGTTTTATCAGGGATGACCTTCATGTTAATAATAATTTTACGAATGTAAACATGTTTTAAACATTAAAATCTTCACTCTCTCCCATGTCCCAATTACTTGAATTTGTATGACTTAATAATTTAATAATAATATAATAATTTAACTAAACACTATTGAAACTGAACATATTTCAATAAAATAAAATAATTATTTCCTAGTAATATTCCCTCATCCACAATTCCCACTCTACTATGCTCTCTCCCTCACACACACCCTCACCCTCTCACTTTTGATAATTGGAATATTTTGATTTATCTTCCGTTCTAGAAACAATTACGTTGGGAGATTTGACAACAGTATCTGAGATCCAATTAATATGAATAAAAAATTAAAAAACGAAATCAAAGTGCTATCTGAAATAATAAAAAAATTATTAAAAAATCTTCATATTTTTGATGAATATGTTAGAATATTCAGTTCTTAGCAGCCAGATTCTTCTTCATGTATCATCATTCAACATCATTTCATCGTTACGTTTTATTTTTTGTCTACTATTTTTGTAATATAATTTTATATTTCTTTATATTTTTCTCTGATTGCATTTTTATTATATCTTGTTCGCTGTAGCTCTGACGACAACGTAGGCCGACGTAGCGTATACAAAGTCGGCATGGATTAAATAGTTTCTTACTTTTTTTTTTGTGTTAATTACCACTCTGATCATCTTCTCCTTGATTATTACTTATAAAAGCAATGGTACATCAAAAAGGTATCACTCGGAAAAGAATATTTTATTATTATTATCTTTAATACAAAGTGAATACCCTGAAAGTGAGAAGAAAATGTTTCGACTTACTTAGTTCCCTGATACAGAGACTGGATACTCCGGCGGACAGGAAGCCACAGTCTCGGATGACAGAGCACAGAGGACTAGACAAAGAGGGGTTTTTACTTCGCTCCAAGTTGAGCTGCCTAGTTGAGAACGATAGTTACCTATCTCTAGGCCAGAAGGCAGCGTGTCTAAAGGCCACCACAAAAACACACCTACTTCTTTCCTATTATACTTTTTTTCTCCATAGCACCAGTACGTCCTACGCTAGGGTATAATGGCCTGAGGATGTGTAGAAAAGTTTCTGTAATAACACTACAACATGATTAAACCACTGGCATCACAGTAAATCCCAATGGATATCGTTGGAAACGCTTGATCAACGGCCTTCTTTCTTTTAGGCACAGCAACAGAATTAATAAAATGGTGGCGCGATATGACGGAGAAAGGCCTTATCTAATCGATTACTAGTAGTAAGATGACTGGTCGCGGTTTTCCAAACCCCATCATTACTTCTTGCTTCAAGTAACTAGTAATGACACTAGTTATGACTTTGAATTTATTGTGTTAAAAATTCCGAATATTAGAGACAACTAAACATTTTTTACAACTATTTGAAATACTGAAGTATTTAATAATTTTTTTTTGGTTTACTGCCCTTAGCACTCCAAAGAAAAGCGGTTTATTCTATATGTAACGAACCTATTCCAGCCAGAGTCCAAAGATCGAGATTTATTACATGATTAGTATTTAGTTATCAATATATCAAATAAAAAAGGGAGAATTTGACTACTGCCGTCCACAGGTCTGGCAGATAATGCCGCCCTCTCCATACGCTGCAATAAAAATTATTGCTTTATAGTTAAAACTAATTGGAGATTTATTTATTATATTTATGTGTGCTTAGTAGAGCTGTTCTTTTATACTTACAAATTTGTTTGAATCTAAAAATTTAATGTCACTCAAATTTTGCCGCTCCACAATTACCTACCATGTGCGTAAATCCGCTACTGGAAATAAAAAGTAATGAAAGTATTTTGCGTCCGATTTTCGAAAGTAAAAAAATGAAATTTATTATTTAGTGATTAAAAAAAAGAGGGCAACGGAATGAACTAGACTTATCTTCTCGCTCTGTCTAGAATAGGGTGGCAACGTTTCGGACAACCCGTCCTGTCTGCCTTAATAGGAGTTGGCAAGAACGTTAAATCCAAAATAAAACAAAGTAATTCAAAGAAATTATAGAGAAATTCAAGTTTTCCAATGCACAATTTCATTTTGATGTTGCGAAACAGTAGTAGTAGGTACCTAAATTATTAAACTTTCGACCAGCGGGTGTAATTATGAAGACAAATGATATTACTAATTTTGCAAAACATGAAAATTAGTAATTTATTAAAAGATATAATGTTGAATTTTTATCCCTTCTTATAAGTCATGTTTTTCCTCATAGTTTTTTTTTCATAATTTACGAGAAAACAAAAATAAATAAATTTCTGTAAAATTTGTTCTACAGTGATTATCAAACTTTTTTTTCTGGCGGCACACTGAAATTAAACTAAAAAAAAAACACTATTATTATTTATTTTATTTTATTTTTTGATAAATGAAATAATTAACTATAAATTTAAATAAAATAGAATTATAAAAAACATAAAATTGTCGTTTTTTAAAAACAATGAGCTTTATTAAAGAAGAATTGGTCAGGGGATGCGGTCAATGAAAATTTCATTAAAATTTTTTTTCACTGACCCCACTCCTCGACCAACTTCTTCTTTAATTACATCTAAGGTCAACAAAACTTACTCCAGTAGATTTTATTTTTTTATTATGGCTTTAAATTACTGTAATTTTTAATTTTATTTAATTATTTAAAAATTCCTTGCGGCACCCACGTTGAGAACTATTGGTATAGTAATTGAAATTTATAAATTTTCTTATATAACTTGATATTTCACTCGAAATTAAGGCTTATAAGCAAGAAAACTTAACAAAGCAGAAGCATTTACTGGAGTAAAGAAGTGAGTAAAAAAAGTGGGTCATTAAGACTTTGCAGAGGGCTTAGAAAGTTAATTTTCGATTATTGGGGCTATTAATATGTTTTCATTTAACATTGTTTGTTTTAAAACATAATTTTAGCCTTTATAACTTCTAAAATGAATAAAAGAAGGGAACAACCCGGCGTGAATGTCAATTAGCATTAATTTGAAAACCATTGTTTTTTATAAAAGTTTTTTTATTCCGTTAAGGCGGCAGAGGAAGGTGTTGAAATGTCTGAACATGTCTTCCCTATTCGGTAAAGAGCGGGCGGAAGTATATCCGGTCGGTAGCACGTGACTATTGGGGTACTTTCTCAAGCCCATCTGTACCGTCGTAAACACGGAGGTCCGTTTACACATTTACAAAAAGTGGGAATCTTGTAAACCTGACAGTTTGAAAATAATCAGAAGTAAGTTGTTATTTTATATATATAAAGCATCTCTATGTGTCGAATATTTCGATACATAATTTTTTTTTAAGGTACCTTGAATAGTTTTTGAGAGAAAAAAATTTTGTGGCTTCATCAAATAAAATTTCTTAATATATACCCAAAAATATTCTGAATTTTCTAATTACATCTGTACATCTTAGATAATAAAAAAATAAAAATAAAAAACGATGTGAACCGAAAAAAAAAGTCGAGTTTTTTAGAATTTCAATATTATAGATAAACATAAGATTTCTGTATGCTTAAAAATTATCACAGATATGAATGATACCATATAATATATGAATTTAACACATTTGTCGCCACGTCGCTCATATCAGGTAACTAAATACTTCCTTGGGGAGAAGGGGGCGTCACATATATCTGGGTGATGAACGATTTGGATAAGACGTGGTGACGAACGTATTATGATGATTGTATGTCAGGCATAGAAAAGGAACAGTATCTAGAAGTACCTCTTCCAGAGATTGATTAATTTGCTTTGGTCCAGGAGAAGAGATCTCTAACCCAGATCATTTTTGAACGGATTCTCGTATATCTGGGAATATCAACTATAACCATTTGTCGTATTAGTCTTTAGAGGATGTCCGCGTACTTTATGATTGAACCGATTATACTAAATCCGTTTTGTTACATACGTATATTTGTTGGGATTTCATTTTTAGTCTTGGATTTTTGCAGTTGTGTCTTTTTTGATGCATCACATATCTGGTATGCTTATGTTTATATGAATTTAAGTCAGTATGAGTGTTTATTTTATGTATAAGTTTTGTTTCGATTAAAAAAAAAAAAAAAACGTCGTGGTTTCAGTTTGTTTTGAGTAAACCATTTTATTTTAATATTTGGGTCGCAAGTCATCTTTCTTCCGGAAATAAATCCAAAGTTATGTACCGTACCCGTATGAGGGATTTGATGTTTCATATTATTTTAAAAATACTACAACTTATCAAGGTTCTTGGAAGCACATGGCTTCACAGAGATGTGGTGTTGTCAGAATAGCATTGATCACTTGAGTCAAATTCCTAATTTCTTGAAGACTTCAAAGGAATTGCTTTGACCCATCTTCTCCCGACATAAGGAGCTTCTTTTCTGATGCATTTGAGGTAGAGACAAGAAACTAAAACATTAGACATACGGATAGAAAGTGTGAAGAACCGGTTTGGCACAGTTTGGATTCAGCGTCTAACTTTCCTGACTGTCAGGCTTATACAAGTCCTGTCTTGCCTGTTTTTATGGTTAGTTTATAATAATTTGTATGCTTTTCATAACTGTGTAAGTTGGTTCGACATCCTATTTGAGAATTAAATATTCAATAACAATTATTACAGTTAAGTGGTGTATTACTAATTATTACTGTAATTATTACAGCTAAGTGTCCCTCCTTTATTTCTTAAAAATAAAGAACAGATCAAAGGTGGGGACGAGACTGAATGAAACTTTATTTAAAAAAGAAGCCACTGAAAATAATGTAAAATTTATTTTCGAGTAGCTAATTCTAATAAGTTTATAAGAAGGGTATTTTAGCGGTATCATCAACTTAAATTGTTTAATCATTAATTTTAGAAGCTAAGCGATGAGTATGATGGGCTATATATTATAATATATAATGAACCAGATTCGGGAAATATTTTATTTCAATTATTGTTACTTAGATATTTATTTATTTAAATTAACACCTTTATTGATGATTGTCTTTTCATGACAGTCTAAAATTTATGATCTCAGGTAATGCCTTTTGAATTGGCTGCTTTGCGAGGAGAGGGTCTTTTGTGGGCCAATCACTTTCCTTTCAAGCTGCTCAATGAGATATTTGTATAAAACCACTCACCCATGGAGCTACTGATACGCTCACAAGTCGTTTCTCTTGGTAATAGTCAAGATAGAATTATTTTATTTTGAAATATATTTATATATTCTTTATAACAGCGTACTGTTATAAAGAATATATAAATATAAATATAAATATTACCGTAGTAAGTTATTAGAAATACATAAATATAAAAAAATTCCAACAAACAGAATTAAATTATCTAAAGTAATATCCTATATTGATGTCGTAGTTTAATAATGGACCTGAATCAAAATCTTAATATATATATATATATATATATATATATATATATATATATATATATATATATATATATATATATATATATATATATATATATATATATTTTTTTTTCTATGGTAGCACATTTATTCAAACAGATATATACACTATACCATTGGGATTAAATATGTAACATAAATTATTAACAGTTAGTGTAAATTATTAGTTTAACAGGTTTTATTTAATAAAGAATGGAATTAGACATAACACTCTCAAAAAAGTAATAATGAAAACAATAATAATAATACAATAATCAGTTAATTTACTTAGGAATTTTAAGAAGTAATTTTTGGATGTTTTCAATAATTTTTTCAGTCTAAGGCCAGGTTTATTGTTTTAGTATGATGTATTATATTCATTTTTGTCGTGGTCTTTCCTATTGCGTGCAGTCATGAAGTATTCGAATGTGTCTGAAGTTGTGGGTTTACCTGTTTGTGAAAGATGAATCATATATATATATATATTTATTTCGTTGATGTTTATTCAGAGAGAGCATTCAGAATTATAAGGCTTAGGAATATTTTAAACACATCATAGAAGTATTTAAAAAAATAATTTAATACAATAAATATGTTCTTTTATAGTTTCGTTTATGCGTTATATCGTTTGCATACTTATATGATTCTCTAAGCGATTATCTCTCAAATATCGAAAAATAAAATAAAAGAAAAATACATGGAACAACTGATTACCTAGGCTTAGTTTTTTCATAAAAATGAAAAATAAGGAATTAATTTTGTCTAATGCAGCTATATTTTTTAAGATGTGATCAATATTTTCTTCTAACCAAATAAAGACATAAATCTAAGAAAAGTTTTTCCTAAAAATTCTATTTTAAATTAGGTTTTTTTTATTGAATGTTTTATATTTAAATGCGCGAGTTCTATTCATTTATGGCCAACCGCTTAAGTGCTTTGAAGTTTCATTACGATGGCAGCGAAAGATGGTCTGATTATTTCAAAAAATCTTTGCTTTCTAAAGATTATTACAAAAAAAAATCCTTTTTGATTACACATTTTAAATGTTGAGGCTTATTTGTTGTTTTGCAATTATTATGATAATTACTAGGAAATATTCCTCAGTTCTGACCATCAACATCTCTCATTATATATTCTCATTAAATTTAATTATAACGAACCTATCATATTGCAAAAACCTATTATATATTAATTGCCCTATTAATGCCAAACCTGATAATTATAAATGAAGCTGCTAACAGTTGATATTCCCAGAGGAAAGGCGTCCCGTTATAAGGAACAGATACGTGAATACGTTAGCTGGTCGGACAATGGCATTGTTCCTACCAGAGAGTGATAAAGTTTTATTTTATACGGCGTACAATGGGAAGAGCCCAAAGTACAGTTTGGAATATCTAAGGAGGCGCACTATTAGAGGTCAGTGCTATTATTGTCAGTGTTACTGTGTTATGGCCGCTTGGTCAACAGAACAATAAAAATGAGAATTGAATGTTATGTAAAAAAAAAAAATTTTAATTGAGCCATAATAATTACTTCTAAATGAACCATAAACTGTCATTTATACTTTCGATTTATTTGTAAGGAATTTTATTTTATGATTTATTATTACAAATAATTTATAAAACCTACTCTACAAATTTGATTATATAATTTAAAATTTAAAAACGTTAATCAAAAATACTTGGCTCAAGGTAAACAATAAAATGTTGACAACTCGAGAAAAAAAAATCACGGTGTTATTTTCAAAATAACGGTTTGTCTTTATAATGGAAATGATTCGAAATCTGCTAGACATTTAGGCATTCGGAGAATCTGAAGTTTCTAAATATATAAAAGCAAAACTGGAGTCTAGTTCTGTTTCTAGTCTGAAGAACTGAGAAATAAATCTTTAAATAAAAAAGGCAACGAACGCTTGGAGTTAATCTCAATAACAATATGCTAATAAAAATATTTTAGGTAATATATTTCGAAATAAATACCATCTTATAACGTTATCTCATTTTATTATGCTCAAAATAATAAATAAAAAAAACTATTTATTTTTGCTTAGCCTAAAAATAAAATTTAGTTTGAAATTTACCGCCCTCTGAATTCTGGCGCCAGGGCAGGTGCAACTTTTTCCTCCTCTAGTTCCGACCCTGATTTTCGCATACAATGAGTCATAGCAAACGTTATTCCATTAAAAAATGTAATTGCTAAAAAATCACATCCAACGTTGCTCCAGCAAACAATGCAATTATTTAATTTTTTTTTTTTTTTTTATTAATAGAAATAATACGCAGATGTTTTTAAAAGATTGATAGAAATACTATCGGTCTCGAACTTTATTTTAACATTGTAGCGTAGATATCCTAAAATGGTTTTGAAGCGTGGTTAATGATGGTAGTGCAAAAAAATAGGAATGTTTTATTTTTGTTTGCTATGTTGTAATAACCGTAATGGTCTAGTAAACGCTTGAAGCGTCAAAAAAGGTTTTAAGTGATAAAGAGATATAGCCTATGACTATATTCTCGTAGAATTGTTTGGAAAAGTTGTTTCGAAAAACTTTCATGAATAGCACTTGGGTGATTTACCATTTCCAATCTAAAAAACTTTATAACTTTTAATATGAACTGAATAAAAAGAGGTAAAACATCAATTGCATCTTTAGGAAGATTCCGAGTGCATTGGTTTTAACACCTAGAAAAGTTCTGTTCTGGATTTAAATCAGATTATATTATTTAGATTTATAATATGAACCTCATACAGCCGCGATTGGCTTTTTGTTATAATTCGAACAATACTTCATAAATAGTATTTATTTGTATGACTTATGATAATAGGAATGAATATTTCGTTCCTTTTAAATTTAAAAAAAAGACATCAACAACGTTGAATGTCTTGATCCAAAATGACAAATGCTTAAAGAGAATCGTATTGATAAGTAGGTCTGTATGATATTGGATTGCTGGAACATAGATAAATGCTGGATGCATCCATGACTCCGATCCACTTTGCCATAATCAGAGTATCATTAACGGTGGGATGATAGACTGCAATGGTCAATCAAGGATGTTATGATCCCTTCCCTTTCCTCCATGCTGCAACTGCGTTCTATTCCCTGCCATCTCTTTGTGGAAGACCTTTGTTAATACCCATAGTGAATTTAGAATAATTAATTACAATAATTTTATGTTCCTTTAACTAAGGTAATTCTTGAAAAGTATGTAAATCATAAGAAGTTGACCATTACCCTGATCACTTTCTTGTGGGTTTTGCTTCTTTTTTTTCCTTTTTTTTTACTATTTGAAGTAAGAAAAAAAATTGTTTCTTTCCCCATAAACAGTGTATGGTCTTTTTAAGTTCTATAATTATTCTTGCTGGTATTGTAATATTAATTTTACTAACTTGTTTACAATAAATGATAGTTTAATAAACCTAAAACAATTAAACTTGAATGGTTTAGCTCGAAATGGCATTCATTCATTTACTCAATGAAATCTGTCATGATTATTACCAACTGAATAAAAAAAAGTATTTGAATTCAGGCGCTCTAATTTGAATTCAAAATTTTAATTCATATATCACACAATTAAAAACCCTTTAGACGTCTTTCGATGACCGTATCTTTCGGATGATTCGTATTCAGAATCTGGATTCAACTATGAGAATTAAAATGAAAATAGTAAATTGCTTGGTTTTCACTCCTAAATTTTGTACCTTGAAACAGTTTTCTATGCATTAATCGAAAATATATAAAAATTAATAAAACATTGTATTTTTTTTTTTTTTTTTTTTTTAAATGAACTGATGAGATTGGAATTATACCACAGGAAAACAAAGAGTGTATGACCAATCTGCCATCCATCCGGACCTTCTTTAATTTCCTTCGAATGTTCTATTTATTAATTAATTTCAATTAACTTTAGCGCCTTTCCGTATTATAATGTAAAAATTCTTTAATGAAATTTTTGTAATCCGTATATAAAAAAGGGATTCTAAAATTTATATCAGAATATCCGAAAAAAATACGAATATCAGGCCTTGTTTAGGCATTGATAATTAATTCATGATATGGCATAAAACTTGTGGTTGAAGAGGGGTCAATTCTTTCCGTTGCTCAATGGTGGAAGGATCATAAGAAAAATTACTCTTTTTATGTGCTCTTTCAAAACAAATACTATTCAGAAATAGACAATCAAGTGGAGCATGGTTAATATATTCAATAATCCTCAGGACATGAGCACGAAGATGAAGAGAATAAATAGCAGGATTTGAGCACACAGTAACACTGCATTGATTCCTTGGGACTAATCAGCCGTACACCAACTTCCGCAAGAGCTCAGCAGCACAATTATCGATTTAATTAAGATATATCGATGTATAAGGACAAAACTATACAATCCATATAAATTTCCATATTTAGGTGTTATCGATCTTTATTGGTTATTTGATAGGAATCAATTAATTCCAAATAAGCATTTCAAGGAGCTCTTGATGCTTCAAATTTAAAAGTGTTTTCAAATTATGTATTTGAATTTATTTTATGCGATACCTCGAAAAACGATATGAAACAACTTGGGCACATCAAATAAAATTAATGAATGTAAAATATTATTAGTACGAACTTATAATATTGTTTTTTAAATGACGAAGTCAAGTGGAAAAGTATAACTAATTTTTTTTCAGTTTCTAATTTCCGTATTATTAATCTAACACTTATGGTGCAGGTTAATAAGTTTATTTATCTTATTGCTTTCTTTTAAATAAATAAATAAAAATATATTAAATTAAATGAAATATAAAATCAATTAAAACATACCAAATAAAAGGGGGTCAAAGGAGGTACCTTGCCCCGGGTAGCATATTTCGAACGAAATTTTATTTTTAAGTTAAGTAAAATATTTTTTTTTCTGATTTTTTATTGTTTTGTCCTTTATTCAGTAGATAAAATGATTTTATGTTATGAGATGATGGTATTCATTCTGAAATATATTATCTAAAATACCTTTATAAAACTGTTATTGGAGGAGGGGTGTGAAAGAAGGGCAAAATCCCCTCTCTCTCAGGCAAAAACCCTAATTCCAGCCTTGGTAGGAAGTCTAAATGGTTTTTAGACTGGTGATTTAAATATTCCAAATAATTATATATTTAAAAAAAAAAATATTGTGAAATTATATTTTTTGTATTTGTTTCTTTTTTGTCTTTGGTATAATAATTCCAAAACACTTTATGTTTTTCCTCTATTTTCGTAAATGTCTGAGATATGGTTATATGAAACGTTTTGGCGGATGGTTATGTCGAGTTCCGAGGATCGTCCTGGGCTGGCCTGTGGAGTCTGATGTTAAATCTAAAAAAAATCCAATAGTCTTGGAGAAAAGCCGCGGGCGACGAAAGGACATTGAACACCAATAAAATGAAAAGAAAAAGAACGGACGGATTTTTTTTATTTGATTTTTGGATTCTATATAGTTTGAAACGTAAAACATCAAAATTGGAGGGGAGTTCACATTTTTTTTTTTTTTCTGGGACGATTATAAATTGTTAGGATTATTAGCTAAATATAACTATACCAACTAATGTTCGAACTTTGTTTTCAGAGCTTAGCTGTTTAAAATTTAATAATTGTTTAATGATCAATGAGAACAATAAAAGTGTACACTGATGAAGGCGTTTATAGAATTTATGACTGTTAGATTTTCCGGTCATTTACTTCTTTATCTAAACAGAGTCGGCATTCTTGATTAATGGGGATACTGATAGATGGAAATGGGGAAAGAAGGCTGAGTGCTGGGTAGTTTAACGTGTTTTGACGATTCATTTGTTAGGATGTTAATACAGCTCGAAATAGACGGAGTCAATGGCTTTTAGAGCCCCGCGGAACAACAATGCTTTCTTGCTTCTACCAGAGAGATTATTCTAAAGATTCCACGAGCTCACTTGCTAGACTCTGAAATTTCAATACCCTAGCTTTTTTTCAAACATTTCTTATTGATATTTTAAACATTACATAAAACAGTACGAAACGCGCAGTACGAAAATGTAGGTTCGGTGAGGTAACTAAAGCCGTATCAAATCAGGTAAAACTTCGAAGAAATTAATTAAGATTGAAAATGGACGTGCAATCAATCATTTTATTTGTATAACTTTTATTGTTTTATGATTATTTTTAGAATATTCCATCGTTTCGTCAGATACAGAGATCATCTAGACCAAAACTCATTCCTAATATCTTAGATAAAAGCATTAAACAATTAAAGGTCCATTTGCACATATCAGTACAATGACAATTTTTTGTTACTATATGACTGAAAAATTATCTTCTTCTGTGGAACAGATTGGAGAGGTTCACACATGTCCCCGCTGTAGTTCATACTGAACTGCACCGGGTATGTCGCTGACTAACATGGAACTTGAACTCTAATTCGTCAGTTGATGTAATTGGCAACATTAATTTCCCATTAAGACTAAATAATACCCATGAGAGGAAGTCACCTCATCTCATGAAAAAACTTTACTTTTCGAAGAACTACTGAGCACAGAGATTTTATAATTAAATTTAATGATAAGCCATAATCAAAAATATTGAAAACACTCCGAATTAAATCCTTATTTGATTTTATAATTACTATCATAAAATAAAAAAAACTTGAAAAAATAAAATAAAATTAATATGTTTTAATTTCATACACCTTTAAAACTTATGAATAATTAACGAGTTTTGACGTAGTTTTTTTTTTTTTTTATAGACGTTATTTAAAATATTGTATTGAAATTAACAATTTAAAGGTTGTTTCTATTAGTGTTCAATAATAATTTTAGAATTACCCTAAAATTCAGTTCTCACCATGTTTGACTATTTTTTTTTTTTTTTTAACAAGCACGGTACGTAAGTTTCAATAATATTAATTGATTTTGAATCATTGCATTATTTCTGGAAGAATCGATTCATACAGGCACATCCTAGTCTAGACGCATAATAAAACAGCGCCTTTAAATTAGTAATGTTTGTATGCTCATGACTAGGAGTAAATAAAGTATTTATGTAAAGTATTTATGTAACAACTAATCACATGACGCTATGAAAGAGACAAAGACATTTACGTTGAGAAATTTGAAAAACAGACTTCTTGATTTCGCAGTAGGTGTGTACAAATATATAATTAAGCGGGCGCGTGCTTGTGTCCATGTGTATAAAAACAGGAGAGTTGTCTTTAAAGTTGGAAATTCAGTGACAATGGTTTGTTTGTGTTCTCCATTTTATAAAGATTAATTAAACCGACTGAAAAGTGAAAAAGATGCCTTCAAGTTCATTCCTTTTGTGAAACTTTAAATGCTTTTAACCCTTTCAAAAAAAGAAGAAGCCATACTGGAGGAAAGGTAGGTGGGATGTGGCTGGCTCGTTAGGAACTAGCAAACATGATCCGTTAATTGGTCTCGTTATTGCTGCGACCTCTGGCTACCCTCCGCCTATTTCGCTGTATCCACATCTCTCGCTCCTCTTTAACTAAATTATTTCGTATAATTTTTAAAGAAAAGAATTTATAAACGGTTGTTTTCGTATGTGTTACCGCTACCATTTTTCTATAAGTATTCTGTTTTAAGAACAGTTCAGTGTTTTATGACCATTTGGCCCGAAATAGACCAGTTTAGGCGAATCAGGTCACCAGAGGAGAAAGGAAACAAACTCGGGAGAAGACTCCAGGTCGTGGCTAAAATAAATTACAGGTTTTGTTTTGGAATTTCTCCATATTAATTTTTAAATAGATTTACCAACACCTAATTAAAATAGTGCTTTAACATTAGATTGCAATATCAGAATTATTTAATACTGTATACATAAATGGACTTTTATACCAGTCCAGTCAACGAAGGGGGTGTAAAAAATATGGAGGGAGAGGGAAGCATTTGCCTTTTTGGGAAGAAATTTGTTGGAGGTAGACATACTTAATGTGCCCACCTCCAACTCTGTCGCTTAGTAGTCCTATTTTTCGGTTTTTCATTTATGTCTCGAAAAAGGAGCGTCGTGTAGAAAAAAATGTCGAAATTAAATCTAACAGCATTTCCTTAAAGAATGGTGTTATTCGTTTTTTTCGTATCTGTTATAGTTTTCGAGATAGATATTCACTATCGAAAATAGACAATTTCCGAAAAAAATGATTTTCACCTCACTTTTTTTAAACTTATCATTTTATCTCCTCAGACTTTCGTTATACAGGAAAATTGGCTGAAAGGGAGTTTTAGAAAATTTTATTTCCTTCAAAAGCATACATTTTTTTGTTATTTATCTTCAACGGTTCGAAATTTACGGAAATGTTCTGCTAAATTTCGTGATTCTGTTTACACCTAAGGGTTTATTTATACTGCATCGTATGAGTGCATTATCAAGTAGTTAGTTATTCTATTATAATGAGAGTATATACGTTACATTTTTTATTTAATACAACAAATAATTTTTAAAATGACACGATTTGATTGGCGAATGATTTATTATCTAATTATGAATTAAATTTTGTGGACATTTAATCAGGCAATTGTAAATGGTAGAAGAGATTTTATTTAGTGAAAGCAGTAAACCTGATCATGTCAATCTTTACGTTCCTAACTAACTCAGGTTGAGAAAAAGGATGGGAATCCCTGTTTTTTATTAGACATTGTCCTTTAAAAGTTAACAATTGAAAAATTTTACTGTCCCCTGATTAAAACAAAATAAAAAAAATTCGTGAGCAGCAGAACTTCGTCACTAACGTCGCATTTTCACTAAAATTAAAATATTATAAAAACGGAGGACTGAGAAAATAGTTGAGACCCACAAAAGACATCATACTTTTATTATATTGTTCTGCCTCTCCGCTGACCTTCGGTACAGAAAACCCTTCATATCGAATTTCAGCTCATTTGACCCGACGGTGGATTTAAATTGCCATATCTTTGGTAATACTGGTCCGCTTTCGATGAGATTTCTTTTATTTTAGAGTTAATTCAATTTTCATTCAAATGCAACAAGTTTTACCTAACTGAGCTCCCTAACTCAATTTGGAGAGGTTTTAAAGGTGCGCAAATATATTAAAAATCGAAAAACACGGAGGGGTGGGCGAACCAATTTGAGACCCCATAAGGTACTTTCCTAACACCAACTCAATTCACATACAAATTTTCAGCCCTGTAAACTAATATGGTGGAGCTGTAGAGCTGCGCAAAACTTTAAAAACGCCGAAATTTCAGGTAAACACCGAAATTTTGACTGTAATTTACCCATTCTTTAATGGTATCGTTCTGCCTGAAAGAAAATCCTACATACCGAATTTCAGCTCATTTGACCCAAAGGGGGCCGCTGGAGGTGCTCAAATGTAGTGGGAAAAATATGTATATATCAGACATCTCCAAAACTTCCATAATCGTGCTCTAGGGGCTATGAAACGGATAGAAAACGCAGTCCAGCCGCTCACCGCCGACCTTCGACCCACTGCAATAGTCTATTTTTTTCGGGAGGAAAAAAAATCTCGCCGTATTTTACTCCTATTTCTAAGTGACCCTAGTATTTTTGGTAGAATTCGGGGTATGTAGTGGCTAGTTCAGAGTTTTGAAAAGATCGTTTCGAAAAGAAAAAAAATATCATTCAGAGCGGAAATACAGGAATGCCAAATGCATGAGTCAGGTATATTTGACGGTGAAGGACGCATCGCAGGTGATTAATGCCAGGAAAAAGTATTACGTATCCAGTTCTGATTAGTACACTTGCATTTATACCTTTGTTCATTGTATATTTTCTTAGTCACGAAGTGCATTATTAATGATGATTAATAATGCACAACCTACTAAAATAAAAAAAAAATAAAAAAAAATTAAATGAATAAAATTTTGTCCCCTCGTTAACCACTAGGACAGATTGCGTAGAGATGGCTGAGGAGCACCCGGTCAAAGTACAATGCGTCATCTTAATTATTCACATTAAAAAAAATTTAAAAATCGACAAATAAAATCTGTCAGTTTTGAAAATTTTAGTTTACTCCAACGTAATATTAAAAAAAACAACCACATTAATTATCTCTTTTACAAGACAATGGTAAATGCAAATCTTCCTTTGATTTATTTTATTCGTAAAATCACATTATATAACAAGGCTAACATTTCGGGGTCTCTTTACCATATTCTGAACTATCCATTTCCTTAGCAATATTCTTTATAAAATATATTTGCATCTCTTCACTCATTTTCGTCCAATCAATCCATACATTATTTCCTCATAATAATTTAAATAATTATGATATATATGTTATAAAATTCTACTTTTCTGGAATTTCTTCCCTTCTAATATTCGCCATATTTCTTCTCTACCCTCATTCAAATCCTTCCTTTTCCAACACCTTCTTTCTTTCCAAATAGATGTCTAATGGAAAAATTTCAATTTAAGATGAACATCTAGATCAGAAGTAAATTTATTTTTTTATTTGTATTTTTCATGTTCTCTCATTTTCTTTTCTTTTTCGTTTTATTTTTTTTTTTGTTCACGTTAATTTTATTTTTCAAGATAAGAATTTACATTGTTTGCCTATTTATTTTGTTGAAAATATTGTAAATCCTAATTGGTTTTTATTTTGTAGTCTTATTGCCAGATATTATTTCTATTTTATTTGTCCGATTTTGTTATTCTTAAGGGATCTAGTTCCAGAATAAAGTTCTTCTTCTATTCTAAGATCAAAACATTCAAACAATTCTAATGCTCTTCATTATCACTAATGAAAAATAACGTTAACATTATTACATAATGTAATTTTACAAAAAAAATCAATAAAGGAATTTTTCTGTTCATTAGCTAGTAAAATTGTATGACTTCCAAAAACATCGTAAAAATAAGATATTTTTTTTTTCTTTATGACTTGCGTTGGGTCATTTAGTATTTCTCGGCGTCCGTCCTATGCTATTTAATCTTTTGTAAGTTCTGTAGATTTTCGGATACCTAAAAGTCGTTCGATAAATACTCATTTCTCTATTCTGACTGGCAAGAATGGATGCGATAAGCATGATATGCCTATAATTTATTATACTTAATTAATTTACTATTTGAAATTAACCTTCAAATTGTAGCATATTTTTTTGGATTCGTCTATTTAGATTTTCTATCGAAGAATCAGCAGTTCTACAGTATAAATTATAATATATACAGCCCAAATATAAATTTCGAGATTAGAAATATTCATTGTTTAAATAATGTATTGTAAATAGGATGGATAAACGGACGACTATATATAAATAAATCTCTTCTTTTTGAAAATGACATACCGAATCGATTGTCACTAGATAAAAATGGACCGACTACCTTGGCTTAAGTTTTCGACAGTGGACAGTTGCTTTCTTGTTCAAGGAATTACTTTGCCATCTTAAAGAGATTGAGAGGACCTATTGCCAAACATGACCCTTTTTTTTTTCTCTCTTGAGAATCGAACCTGGACCTTGATAGTTTGTCGTCCAAGATGGAATGAATTCACCAAGTATGAATGATTATTTAAATTTGCATGTTTATTTTGTTTTGTTTTTTTGCCTGTTGCCGGGTCAATGATGTAGATATGGAATCCCCACCCCAACCTGCTAATATCAAATGCTATCTTTGACAGTAGCCCAGACGGGACGGCCAGACGGAGGAGGGACTAACGACCCGGCTGTCGTTAGGACTGCCTCCCAGATAATGACTCTGGTAATCGGACACTTCCCCTACAGCAGTTCTGTTTACTCAGCTAGAGTCGATCCCTCTGCCAATTTATGGGTGTAGGAAGTGTCTCTATCCTTCTGTCACTGGAAGCCGTCGGTCGGTAACCTTCGGTTCTATTCCTAAGTTGTTGCGTTCTCGCTTGTAGTTTCAGTAATGGCTACACATGAATAGGTGTTTTGAAGTTTATCTATATAATAAAAAGCTTGTGAACTAGATAGGTATCCGCGGAAGCAAGTTCACGAGCCAACTTTATCAGGTTAACTTCTCTTTAAATTTAGTATTAAATTAAAAAACATTATATTAAAATAAAAAAGTCAAAAGGGGTTTTCAAGGAAAAGTTCATTAAGTTAAAATGTGAAACTTTTTGTCGTTTGGACAGCTTTATTATCGTTTAGACAAATTGTCGTTTTGATTCTGTTCCGTGAAAATGCCTGCAAAAAAGAATATAAATAGATAGATGATTTTGGTGATCATGTCGCATGTCGCACGCGTGCTATTTGAAATTATTAATTCGTATTTGAAACTATTAATTCGTATTTGAAATTATATAGGCACATATTTCTTGGAGAAAAATGTATATTGAAATGTGGACGACATTTTTATTAAATATTTTGTGATTCATAAAACTTGGAAAAATAACAGATGATTAAATGTCAGCATTTCTGCATCTAGGGCTACGGAGTTGGAATCAAGGTAAGCAGCTGAACTAAATAACGTTCAAAGACATATTTAACTTTGAACTATTTAACGTTTTCAAGTTTCAATCTGTTTCAGCTATTTTTGTTCAATCTAAATAGCTATTACAGTTCAGAGGAAATAATTAAAAAATAATAGATGATAATTAAAAACCCATGTATAAGGAAAGCATACATGAGCTGTCAATTTTATGTTAAAAATTTAATTTTTTTTGTTGATAATTTGGATATTAAATTTTGTGGCTGTCAGAAAAAAAAATCGAAATGTTTGATGAGCTTTTTAAGAGATTCTTTGACTAATTTACCATTCAGTAACTTGTGTACGGTCACTCAATGTATGTGTGTAGAATCCATAAATATGATAACCCTTTAACATATGCTGATATTATTCGGCTTCGAACCTTAGGGTGGTACATTATGATGATAATACGAAGTAGACCAGCGGGGCTAGGAAGGAGGGCGATAAATTCTAATTCAGGCAATCGATTGGGACGCTCCTGCCCTGGTTGCCCACTTGCCTCGTCTCCTCTGTCCCTCCTAGCATAGCTTCTCCTGCCATTCCGGGATATGGAATGGTATCCAGGGTTAGCTGGTGTCCTTAAGAAGAATCAGAGGACGATATACCGCCAAATAACCGTCCAGTAGACGAGAGGTCTGGGAACTAACCGAAGTAGAGGAATAGAAAAGAAGGGTTAAGCCATGGTAACGAAGCCATGGTATAAGCCTTTTAAAAGTGAATGAGAAAACCGTTATATTTCTAGCCGGAGAATCCTATCTAAAAAGTGAGAATCTTCAACCTAATTAACCTTTAAGCACTTACTCGAAAAACTTATATGTTACAAAAAAATAAAATAAAAATAAAAAATATCTGCATAACTGTAATTAGCCCCATTTCGACAAACAATATTAAGCTAAGGACTCGAACCGAACTTTTAAATTTTTCCTAATTAAAATATATATTGTAATATACCCATTTATTTGCTAAGAATGCATTCATAACAACCTTAATATGTATTTCTAAAGATTTGGCCAAGGATTTCCCAGAAACGTCGAAAAATATGTAAAAAAAAAACAGGAAATTAGAGGAAGAAAATTACTTCATAAAATACTATCTAAAATTAAATTAAAACATATAAAAAGAATAAAACTTTTTAAAATTTATTTTACCAAAAATCAATTATTTTTTCATGATTTTATTTTTCATATAATGTACTTCGAAAAACAAAAGTTATAATCAACTCTTAGGGTGTACATTAGATGATCTTTTTTTCTTATTTTTTTTTTTTTTTTTTTTAGAGAACATTATTATCTGTCAAATGAGCATTCATGTAATCAGCTAAAAATGTATACTTTTCGAGTTATACGCAAATATTCTTTCCGTCGTAACTTTTTTCTTCCATCGAGGAACCATGAAGATGATCGATTCGGTAGTTTTCGCAGTTAGCGCATACAAACGAAAACCCGCGCTGTCCTTTTATATATAATAGTATGATAAGTTTATGATCGTTTGTGCAATAAAAATAACTATTAATTGTTTTCCGATCTGTGAATATTGAATTTTATTTAATGGAGGTCCCACATACTTTAGCATTAATAGACGACCAAGATTCGTGTCCCACGAAATTTTTGTAGAAAAATTAATACAATGATTTAAGGATAAAATAAATAATGTTCTATTTGGTCTGTCGATGGTTTCACACATTAATTTCTTCTTTACATATTGTCTTATTCTTCCGAAGAGTGAAGTGCTGAATCTTATAAAATGAGGTTTAAAAAGTGTATTTTTAAAATGAATATAATGTTTATTGAGATTTTGAAGCTTAAATAAGTAATATTTTAATATTATTAACATACCTACATACGGCTTGCTAGAAAGCTTGCTCGGTGACAATATCTGAACAATGAGTTAATAGGTCAGGGAAAGTGTCGTTATTGTCATCTTATGAATGTTTCTCTTAAAACTGTAACGTCAATTGTTTATCAAATAAAAATTCATACCACAAAGATAATAAAAGAATACGCTATAAATAATACAATTTCCAATTTATAATCGAGCTAAATCTGATTTAAGAAATTAAAAAAAGACAGTACGCGTTTTATATTATTTTGAAAACTCATTTGATAACTTTTCATCGCATCCTCCATATTTTCCCATCACTCCCGGATGAAAGCGCGATAGAAATTTTGTTCAGTGATTTGGGACTTTCAAAGGACTCGAAAATTTTCTCGATTACAGTATCTCCTCTTCTTTAAGTTCCGCAGAAAAAAAAATTAATATATTTTTGTGGAGTAATTGTATTTGCCGGACTTTAGATTTCGATTAAAGTGAATTTTAAATTAGTAACGTACAAAGTAATTTAGCAGGTAGGATATGATCCGGGTGACGGTCAAGAATAAAATAAAATAGTTGTGACCATTTATTTAGTTCCGACTAATTGTAGGTATTCATCAGGGTAAGAAATATAGATACAAAGGAGTAATACAGTGGTAAAAGACATATATAAAAACATTTAAAAAAAAAAATCATTTTTAGGAGAAAAATAAAGATGATTTTTTTTTCTGTTTAGTATGTTATTAATATGTTGTTATTTCCTATTAGCTCAATTTTATTTTTATTTTTTATACGTCTTTATAACCCTACATTACTCCTTTGTAACTTTATTTCTAGCCCTAATGAAGATCTATTATGTGCGTCGAAACGTCGGCATTAAATTAATAGTTAAAACTATTTTAATTTTATTCTTGACCCCCACCTGTACCATCTCCTTCCTGATATGCCATATGATTAATTATCAATAAAAAAAAATTGTATTCATATTTGTTTCATATGTTTTGTCAATTTTTATTAATTATTCTAGAAGGCATAACGATATTTGCATAACGATGGAGCAATGCATGTTTTCATTTTATACTCCACATACATTTTATTCTAATCTTTGTTTTGGCCACCATTTTATTTTTAATTGTTATTTTATATTATGAAGTATGAATTTATTTATTTTATCTTTCAGCCTAAGTATTTCGCGTAACGCTCTTTGAATCGGCTTATGAACGGATCCCCCTTCCCTAACGGATGACTGAAGCTTATATCATATATTATATGTGATTGGATCTCCTATAATGATGTGTCTCTGATTGTTCCGTCTATCTGGGCGGTTGATGTGAGACGTGCTGTATTTGATCTTCATAGATGTGATTTTTTGGTTTATGTTCTGATGATGCCTGAATTGGCGAAACGTTGACTGGTTAGTTTTTGCCGTTTTTCTAGAGACTTGAGGCTTTGTTTTTTGGAATCTTCAAATTGTTTTCTAGCAATTAATTTATGTCTCTTTTTGAGTTTTTGCTCTTTTGTATTTATTATATTTAAGCTCTATGCTTAAATATTATTTATTATTGGGGGTAATCTGTCTCAGTAAAAAGATTGATTAAAGCTAATACATATTTATTCAGTATTAATTAATATTATCTTGTTCGGTTTGTTAATTTTCATAACCGATAAAACAAACAATGCTCTTGCAGATCATTGTCTCAACCTTTGCGATTAGTTTGCCAAACCCATTGTCTAAATTGTGTTGAGAGCATGAAGAGCACATTGTACATTGTTCCATAAGAGTTAACTGTAATATCAGTGTGAAAATAATAACTGTTGAAAAAAAAATATTAAATGTAAGCTTTGTTACAGATTCGCTAATATGAAACAACGTCTTTTTTTTTTTTTGCTATATATTAAAATATGATAATTTCAATGCTGGTGTGAACTGCCAAATCAGAGAATAATTGTGAATACGTAAACGACGTAATTCACTTTAAAATTACATATGTAATCGCCGTGGTGCCCTGTCAACGGTATTTTGGAATAAATTAATACTAATGTTGTTCCTCTTCTAGAATTTTCCGTTCTCCATTTTCCGGTCATGTCATAGTCGAGGAGCGTTGTGGTTTAATGTAACTGTTCTTGTCTTCAGCTGTTCAAACGCTCACTTCCGGTTGGTATTTGTTTCGTGCGTTTTTTCGTTTTGTTTTTTTTTTATTTGTAGGTTTGTTAATAAAACATCTGCCCTTTTTGTAGGGCATTTATAAAAAAAAATACATCAGTGTATCTTATTTATGTCAATAAATGAGAGAGGAAGATAGATAAAAAAAACTAGCGATTTAACCTTAAGGGGGGAGGAGCATTCCTATAGAAACTCAGCGTGACTTGCAATAAAAATAATTTTTATAATTAAGGATCCCTTTGGACTTAGTTGGTTCTGGGCAGCATCTAGGTCATTCTTTCGTCGAATGTAGGCGCTAAATTATGAATTTTATTTTCTGTAGAATGAAATCATTACAGGGTATTACCTATCAGGCCAGGTATCATGTTTATCAAGGTGATTTGTTGTTATACATTGTACTCGTTTTAAACTATCGAATAAGAACTTAAAATTGCGCTTTAAAATAATAATAAACTCTCGATATTGCTTTAAGAGACGATATCTACCGAGCTAGTCAATGGTTTGTCGCCGTATTGATAACTGGCATAATGAGGTGTGTAATGGCGATGCATTGAACCCTTCTCTCTATGTATCTCAGCCGAATGAAGAACCCTGGGGCTAATTATTTATTATTTATATATTAAACTTTATTTATATTGTTTATTTAGCGTGTGTTTAAATCATTTATCACTATTACTTGTTGCCCACCAACGACAAAATATTCTGAAATATTTTCAAACATAATAATGTGAATGACAAGTAAAATAAGCAAAAACAAAACAAGGTACCTACATCATAAAGATACCGTTTTTACGAAAATAAAATTTAATAAATTAATAATCCTAAGACTAAAATTATGTTAACATGTTTATTTATTTTTTGACGTGCTTCAACAATGGTGAATCATAAAAAAATGTTGACCATAATTAAAGAAACGCACAAACTAAGTGCTGAGAAACGAAGGACGGCTTAATATCTGGGGGTGGGAGATGAAGTGGGCTAAGCCAAAAAACAACCGACACCAGAAAAAATTATGTGAAGGGACCTAACCGAAGAGGCTGAGAGAATTTTTTCATTCAAAGTGTTTCTTGTGAAAGCTGCAGACCTCAGTTAATTTATTATGTAGTAAAGAAAAAAAAATTAATTTATTACGAATTTATGTCAGATACTTGGCGTTAAGTTTTTAAGTTAGTATTATGACCGATCTATGTGTCTCTTTTAGAAGGCATGTCCAGGCTTTTGAAAATAAAAAATGGACAGGCGAATATAAACTGTCAGCATTCTTTCTATAAAATATATACAAACATATTTTTACATGTAATTATAACAACTTTATTATTTAAGCATTTGCAGATAATGAAGATAAATTCAGAATATAATTAAATACATAAAAGCTATTAAAGCGTTTCATGTAATTTGATCATTGTTTCCATTAGTATATAAATTTAGCCATAATAGGATATAAATAAGTTATTCATGTTATAATTTTAATTAAGATACTAATGGGGTAGAGAAAATAAAAGTGTGCTATAAAATAAATAAATATCAACTTTATGAAGTCATAATTTTTTTTCATTTATCCAATTCATTATTAAAAATTGTAGCCTTGAGATAAGCTGAGGTAATCTAGAAACGCCAGAATAAAATAAATTGAAAGGACCAAATTTGTTTTGGACCTTAACTTATTAATTGATTTTAAAGTATTTCTTTGAATTAAAAATAAGGTTGTTTTATGTTATAATATTTTAATGATTTACTGAAGATTCTTACAGGTGTTGGGACTAAATATAAATTATGTATCTAATCCTTGATTGGGCCATTATCAATAAATATTGAGTAATATTAAATATAAACAATAAAGGAAATCGATAATATATGCAATTTTGGGGATAACGAATTCATTATTAAACAGCGGAATTTTTTAACATAAAATGTTTTCATCTTAATACATTATATTATAATGTATTAAGTTGCATACTTGTATTTTATCATAAATAGTATATCAGGTTCCCCAAAAAGTCACGAGTATAAAAAAAGATGTATCAATGCAAAATAGGTTTTTTATATTTACTTAGTAATTTGATTATGATAACATTTTATCGCTAATAGTTTAACGAACTATTCCCGTCATCTTCCTTTGATCCCTGGAGCAGATGCCTGGATGGACCCCTTTGTAAATACCCACCGCTCAACCAGGTGATGGCGTATAACGGTTAAGAGGTTGATATGGTACTCTCAAGATTAGTTGGAAATATTTTTATTTGTATAAGTCTTTTGAATTTTTTTTTCTTTTATTAATTCTTCTTTTAATATAATATAATTCACCCCATAAAAGTGCGAATAAAAACTATGTGATTCTCTATCTATCAATACATACATGGATTGCTGGAAATTTATGTATTCAAGGTCGTGATTATGGAATAAACGACTATAACTTTTTTTTTATAACCTTACAACACATAAGTTAAAAAATATATTTATATATTATTTTTACTTGGTTTTATGTTATTAAACTACTTGTCACTTGAAAAGAGATGTACGGCTGACAGCCATATGTCGTTTCTCACAACCTTGATTTCTTATTTCTGGACAGAAACATGGTCTTAATTGAGTATGACAAACATATAAAACCAAAAAATATATGAAAAACTTCGTTTTGAATGAATCATTTCCGAGGTGGGAACCTTGTCCATAAATAGAGAACCGGTCCCTCCGTTACGATTCCAAACGAATCGCACATATTAAGAATCCAGGATCCCGAAGTTTAAGTCTCCTTTACTCAAGTTTCTTTCAATGGAAAATCGACGGGAGGGTTTGGTGCAGTTCTCGTTCAAAGTTTTAAATTAGTACAATAATATATAAAGACAAGAACAGAGATGTATTACAATACTGCGAGAAAACAAGGCGCAGGAAAAGTAGTCTAGAGTATCTGTCTAGGTATTTCATATAACTGATACAAGACTCAACCGTGAATATGTTAAATATTAGCATGAAGCATCTCATGAAAATATGATACAAGTACGATAAGCAGTTAGGACGTTGCTAAGACAATTTATTGGGGTGGGGGCAATATCTAAAATTTCCTAACAATTTTGACCAGATTTCCCAACTATTTAAATATTTTAATTTTACCAGCTATATTATGAAACATTTTAATTTTCCCTATTCTTTAGCATTTGAGCTTTTTACTTACATGTTGCGAATGTTGGCATTTGACAACAATAATTTTCTTATTCAATTTTTAATCACGACACTGTTCCGATAAATCCCAATTTTTCGTAAGAACCTTTAGTATTGGTTTTAAATTTTAGCAACTCTTTGAGTAAAATGTTTTAACACAATTTCAGAAGTATTAAGCAGGTTCTCAAATATCCTTCCTATCCCCGGTATAACGACGTCCCTGTATACACACTAGATATAATGCTAAACGTATGTAAGGGTTAATTTATAGTCACGAAGAACATAGAATTTCAACCAAAAATCTATTGATTCGGAGATATGGTCAATCCAAACTTGATGAATCAAAATCAATCTTAATCGATTTTTACTTTTATATCATTTTTATTATATGTATAGTATTTGGTGTAGACTCTTCGCTGAGATATCAAAAAACAGCAATTTTTCACTTTTGTTATACTCAAGTCATGACATAATTTCTTTCCTTCTTCCCTAAACTCTCACCTCTTACAATTTTTCATGAATTTGTATGATTCATTGAGTAAAATTTATACTCAACATATGTGTTAAAGATCATTTTTTTAAAATTGGTTTTGCCCTAAATCGAAACAAAACATATTATTTTATAATTTTAAAGTTTTTTGCCAAAAAAAAAAAAATAGAATGATTATAAAGAACTTTCAAATTATTATATAGTATTTTATAAAATTTATTTTTTTAATTAAAAAACAGAATCTGCACCTGTGAGTCATAATTTACAAAGATACATGGAATTTATTCAGTTATTGTGGATTGTATACTATATCTTGTTCAGGAGTCAGTGTATGATCTGCATGATTTTACAAAGTACTTTAGCGCTTGAGTCACCTAAAAGTGGTTCTAGCCCCCTCAACAGACATCATTTTAAAGATTTAAATATAGCCGAAATGGATTTCAACAAATAATTGAAGTAACAATTAGGAAGATGTACCTAGCATCGGCGAAAGTTGTTAATTAATGTTATTTCATACAGTTAGCATTAAATGGACAGAGAAGTACTTTTTATTTAAACAGTAGGCTTATTCTTTATAAGCTCTGGGATATAGGAGGCATTGTGTAGATAGGGATCGGACTTGGAAGGATAAAAGAGCGACTAATCAGGCTAATGTTAGGAGGCTGTGCACGCGATGATGGGACGGCTCACTGATGGTCATTCTGAAAACCGCATCCTTCCTCACTCACGGCTTGATTGCTTCTATTTCCGATGGGTCAATGCTTCCTTTATCGGCCTCAGGGTCTCAACAAATTACGCAAGTTCTAAAAGAAAACAACGACAGAAGGCAGTGCCGAAGCTGCCGGAATTAGTGAATAACACAGTGAGAAAATTTCTGAAAAGGATTTAAAAGTTGAAGAAGGTTTTAAATAAATTTTATAAGGCGAGGAATGGCAATTGTCGCACTAAAATTTTAATTAACGAAGTAAAAAAAATCGCGTTTTTAACCTTTATCATCGAACCATATGATCTCTGTAATAAATGTCCATATACCTTTTGATGTAAGTTTCGTATGACCTTCAAGTAAGGATCCCCCTTGGGGATCTTCAATTTCAACCAAAATCTATTATATTACTTATATAGATATAGCAGTCTAATTTATCAAATTTGAGATGTTTTACATTACATTTTAATTTAATTTTTTATAAAAGTCTAATCTGACGTTCAAGTAAAGTACCACTTTCGGTTAGCCAATTTTGACCAAAATTTATTATCTTATTTATATTAGTTTGCAAGTCTTAAATACCAAATGTGAGATGTATTACATAATATTTTATTATAATTTTTGATGAAAATCATTAATGACCTTCAAGTACCAATTCCGGTAATCATACAGTGACCAAAAAGGGAGGTTCACAACTAGAATATACAATAATCCTAGATACAAAATTTTAAATTTTTACGGCTAACCGTTTTTGAGTAATGCGAGATACGTACGAACGTGCATACAGACGTCACGACGAAATTAGTCAAAATGGATTCAGGGATGGTCAAAATGTATATTTCCGTTGAAATCTGAAAACCGAAAATTTTCGCGATTACAAAAAAGCAGAGCATGGCATTACAAAGGTCGTATTTTCACTAAAATACAAAATTGAATATATCAAAATGGCAAGGGTGGGAGAAACAAAATTGGGACACCAAAAGACACTTCTCTAACACCAACTCGCATAAAAAAAAATTTAAATTCTCTAACTCAATTTAGAGAGATTGTAGAGATGCGGGATACCTTAAATACCGCGAAAAAAAAAAAAATTAAACATGCCCAAATTTATACCCACTTTTATGATATTTTTCTGTCTATAAAAAGACCCTACATACCGAATTTCAGCTCATTTTATCGAAACGGAGCCGCTGAAAAACGCAGTAGGAGAAATATATAATATAATTATTATACATTATATAATTACATATATTATATTATATTTATATGATATGTATGTATGCAGATACACATCAGACGTACCCGAAACCTCCAAAACCGTGTCGTAGGTGTTATGAAAAGGATTTAAATTGCACCTCCACCCCTCCGCTGACCTTCAATACAATGTAAAAGTCTATTATTTTCGGAGAAAATACGACTAAAAAATAAAATGACGAACATAAAATAGCATTTATCTTCGATTAAAAATTAGTTAAGGTATTAAATTGTGCCTCTGGAATTTAAAATTGTATAGCATTTATAGAAATCTAAAATACTGCAATACTACAAGTTAGTTTTTATTCGAATGTATTTAAGGCATTGTTATTCGTTTAAGATATGGATACATAAAAGTTCCATATTTTAGACTCGTTAAAAGAAAGTATGAATATTTATTTTTCAGAATGCGCCTTCATGTCAGTTGTTCTCCATTGGAACTAGTTTTATGTCGTTTTGTGCCCGTATCTTTGTATCTTGTACATTTAGCCTTGATGAAGATCCGCAATGTGGTTATGAAATGTTTGCTTGTAATAAATAGTTTAAGTATTTCGAGATCCATTTCTTGACCTTCATCCGGACCATCTTATCCTTTCTTACTTTTATTTTTTAATAACCTTTTTCTGAAATTGGATATTTATTGATATTTACCTTGGCGAATAGTAGATCTGATATACAATAATTAATATTTGGTTGTTCATTTTAAATATTTATATAAAATAAGAATAAAAGATTGGCTAATCGCAATTATTAAAATCATAGCTGAAAAAATGAATACCTTTACAGTATATACCAGACAAACGGAATCGGTATTGAAACCCAATCCAAAATACATCACATGGCCTCGAGGGTAACTCATAAACGTCTAACATATAAACCCTTAAAGTATCAATCAGGGAGAGGTTGGGAAAGAAGCGTAAGAGCTCCCTCAGCTTAAGATATTTGTGGAATCTTGGTGGATGTCGGTATAAACATGTGCCCTGGTCCGAAAGCTATCAGATGGAATACATCTGTTCTGGGCGGGTCTCTCTTTTTAGTAGCGTTCCGACTCAACCGCGCATCCTCATATCACATTCGTGCTTAAGTCGCTATTTGTTTCAAAAAATGAAATCTTGAAAAAAAAGATTGAAGCTCCTCGATATTTATTCTTATTTTTTTTTTAATTTAACATCGTTAATACGTTTGAATGCTCACTATATCTTCAAAGCCTCGTAAATGTTTCTGACATAATTTTTCAAGAGATAAAAAAACCTTGAACCCCTCTGAAGCCTACTAAACTTACAAGTTATTACAACTTGCCATAAACAAGTGATAACACTGATGAACGTTAATAATGACGCAGTTCATTCGATCCGGTTTCTTTTGTTTTGTTATCCAGATGCAAAACCTTTATTATAATAAAAGAGGGACTTACAAGGTTTCCCAGGTATACTGTCGATTTACTCGTGCTTATGTTGACTATGAGTGACACGTTTTTCAAACTTCGAATACACTTCTGCTGAACATAATCTTCTCCTAGTTAATTTTGGATCGTCCTTGAATGAGCTGAACGCACCCAATTATCACGAAACTATAAGCGGTTAACCATTCAAACTCCTTTGAGGTTTATGTTGCATAAGAAATCAGTTCATGGGAGTATTATAGGGCCTTGTTGGGAGGATGAATGCATATCTGCTTTATCTTATAAAATATAATTCACTAAATATATCTTATTAATTCATTAATAATATATTGCTGATAAAATCAATTTATACATATAATCTCCATGTCTTTGGGAGCACGAAGGAAGGGAGATGGATTCTAATTATTACTAGTTAAAAATTATTAAAAAAATATGGTTATACTATTATTTAAAATTAGCCGAGAGCTTTATTTATCTTTTTTAATTGTCATTTAACAGCTAAGAAAATATCGTAAGCACACGTAATCTTACTTAGCTAACAAGACTTTTTTTATACCATCTACAATTTTTCGTTATTAACTTGTCTGGAGGATTGGCGTCAAAGAAATAATTATGAATACGTGTGGGCGCGGGGAAGATGTGAGGAACAGAGTCATACAGTTAATCCTCAACAGTAAAGGGGAAAGGAATCAACGAGTAATATTATAAGTTTGATCTTAATTTATAATCCTGTATGAACTGCCAATGAATAACTTAAAAATCGTAAATCTTTCACCTGTATTGTTCTCCATTGTTATATAAATGCAAATGTGCATAATGTATTTCCTGGTGACTGGGTTGGGCCTAGCTTAGAATAAAATCAGACTGCATTAACCTTAACTTTATATGCATATATATATACATACATATATATATATATATATATATATATATATATATATATATATATATATATATATATATATATATATATATATATATACATATACATATACATGTATACATGTATACATATATATATATATATATATATATATATATACATATATACATATATATATACATATATATATATACATATATATATATATATATATATATATATATATATATATATATATATATATATATATATATATATATATATATATATGTGTGTGTGTGTGTGTGTGTGTGTGTGTGTATAAAACAAATAGATCCTTGTTCTATTTGTTTTGCAATCCACTTCAAGACTTTATATAGTTAATTATCTATAACAAGAGAATGGAGGGTAAAATAGACTTATGTGAACAGGACTTACACAAACTTATTTCAGGCATTTTAATTAAAGGGGGAACGGACTCGGCCAACCTTGTTTTTCAATCTACTTTTTTTTATTGATAATTGCTTGTTTTATTTAATTTTGTTATTGCTACATAATATACACCCAGTGTAAAAATTATATAATCATATAAAAAACACTTTGTAAAAATTATTAAACAAACTCGTCTATTTTGGGGTTACTATATAAAAGAAAGATGAAATCATTCGGTTCTAGTAGATCATATCGTTTTTTAATTTTAACATTTCCAAAACTATGAGTGACTTGTGTATTTTTTAATTTTGAACTTCTCTGAACGCTAGATAGGTGATTGTACTTTTCTTTTCCTATATTATCGGCCAAGTATTGGATAATTAGTTATGCAGTGTGTGTTGCTACAACAACTTTTATCTTATGACTCCCACATCGCAACTTCAACGTATATATCGCATACATTTAAGTCAGTATGGAAGGAAAGGTGAGCTGACTAACCGTACGCTAAGATTGCATTACGCAATTATATCAGTAAATAAAAGAAGAATGACACTGAATCAGGAAATCTCGACCGGCGCGCATTATATAAGAAACCAATGATCTCATTGAAACATAGACCTTTCTCTTGTACCTCGAGGTGCGCAGGTGTCCGTCCTTTATTACCAGTCAGTTAAAGGCTACTATAAAACGATAGCCATAATGCAGCAGGAACCTCTGCAGGTGCACTGTACTGTTATGTCCTGCATTATGGTGCATTACTCACAGCTGCTTCAAAATGCACCTTCCATTATTAGAACTACGCGTACTCACAAAATGTATTGTTTAGATCGTTGTTTAAAGGCATTACGTTCAAAGCAAAAAAAAAAAAATGTTTAATTTATTTATGGCTGGAAATCATACATAGAATAACTGTAATAAATGTTACACGTTTCGTTTCTATCATTCCGAAGGCCAACTGCATTTTATGGCACTTAACCACAGTGCTTTAGAAAGTATTTTTCAAACCAATAGCTCCGCTAATACTCCTCAAGGTTTTTGTGGTGAGATAGATTTGCTGTAAACTATTTTTTTTAAATATATATATATAATATATATATATAATATATATATATATATATATATATATATGTATATATATATATATATATATATATATATATATATATATATATATATATATATATATATATCGTAGTATTGTTAAATACCTATACTCTGATAATAAGTAGATTGGACGCTAGTTAGTTAACACTATATCACAAATAAATTTGTCTTTTTTTACTAGTGATAAGGCTAATTTTGGATTATTATTTTCAAAAATAATCGACCAAAAAAAATCCAAAGAGTAGGTTTTACGTTTTGAGATAGGTAGAATCAAAAATTTAATAAAAATAATCCGTCCGCCAGCCAATGCTTTTCTCCGAGGCTACTCATATACTTCGCAGATTTTTCATGGGTCACATACGCCCATACCTCGGCCATTTGTGAAAATAAAGGAAACATGTAATAAACCATGGTGCCATAATTTGCAGCATTTTTATGGAGTTTAATTGTTTTGTGTCATAAAATCATTTCATTAACACCTTCATTCTTTACCGATACAAGAACCTTGATGCAGTCCGCTGTTAGGTGAACGAACAAGGTGACTGCATTAACATAACCTGTTCACGTATTACGTAACGCTGTTAATACTACCTATGTCAATTAGATATATAGAATGTACAGGCGTTATTATTTATGCCTAGTTAGTTAACAGTTAAAAAGTTAGTTAAGTAGGTTTGGTCACGTTGTTTTTGTAACTGTTACGTTTATAAAATATAAACGCCAGCTGTTATGTTGAATTTTTTATTATTAATATAAATTATCAATAAAATTCGGCCGAAATGAATTTTTAATATCTCAATCAGGCTAAAATAGAATTGTAATCTCTGGGGTGTAGAGTTCCTTTTCTATGTAGAGTGCATTAAAGAAGTTAAACAACAAATAATTATTATAATATATCATAGTATAATAAATTTATGAGGTTATTTATGAGCCACGGGCGCTTATGGGATGCCTGGCATTTTTAAAATCCGCTTATTCAATTTAACCAAATGGCTAGTTAATTCAAGTATTTATTTCTTATGATAGGCAATCCACAACAAAGGTGATTTTTGCCGACTTACAATAATGCTGATATTTAATACATTACTATAACTGTTTTATAGTCTATTTTTAATTTAGATGGAAAGGTAAAAGAGCATGGATATGAGTATTAAGGGAATAGGACAGAGGAGATAAATATCTTGAAAAATATATAATACAAATTAATAATAGTAAATATGTAGATAAATAAAATTGAACAACAATAAATTTTCAAAAAGAAAAATAAGGGAAGAAAAAAATTAAATAATAGAGATAGAAAAATAGTTTAATGGTTTAAAATAATAGAGAATTTTCAGTGACTGCCTTTTATAAACATACGATAAAACAAAAATAATTATCTAAATGAAACTTTCTATAATATTACAGATTAAAAAGAAACTATGTTATACAAAAATACTAGTAATATTCACTGCTAGCCCTGAGTGAAAGCTATTTTATATTGATAAGGCAGAGACCCTTCCTTTCAGACCTGGCCCATATCCAAGAGTTCATATGACTCAAACTGCACAGAGCCATTTCGGCCGCTCCCCCATCTTCATGCCGTCTGTAAATAAACCGAATCCTTTTTGTCGTGTCTCTATACAGCTGTTAGATTTTTTTTTTATAATCCGTACAACGAACTCACATAATAAATATTTAATAATCTTAATAAGATCCTCAATATAAGGTAATTATTAATATGGCATGATCATTAATAGCATTGGTACTTACGTATTTCATGGTCGAACAGGTCATTCCTCGTAACTTGACACTGATACCGTCGATTTCCTTCACCGTATTAGTGGGAATTAATGTTACGGCGTTAAAAAAATAAATTTTAATTATATTTCATTACTCAAATTACTTTTGAAAAAAAAAAAATGGAATAATCCAGAAACTTTGAATTTATGTGTCTTCGTTAAAAAATCGCATTCTTTGGAATTGATGCTGCTTTAATTAGATTAGTTATAGAACAGTTGTCGATTTCCGCTCGCTAAAGAGATGTGGATACTTTCCAGTTGAGGTCGGGACCTTACCGTAACTTAAATTTATGAAATGGAAATATCATGCCCATTTTCACGGACTTTCTTCGATAGGATAATCCCAAAATTTTGGAAATAAAAATATCAAAAGAAACCACAGCTATTAATAAACAAATCAATAATACTTCAGAAATAATGTTAATAACCAAAGCAGCAGTTGGTCGACCGTTAGAAACGTAAATACCTATCATTAATAACATAATCTTTATATGGTCATTTATGTTCAATTGGAAATCGGTCAATACAAATTATTCGATGAACAGGGATGAAGATATGAGTGTGTAGTCAGGGACGTCACTACAATTTATTGTAGGAGGAAAACCTAAAATTTTCTAAAACTTTTATTGACCGAATTTGAATTTCCCCAACTATGTTATGAAATACGGTGATTTTCCGTAAGTCTTTTGGATTTGAACTTTTCACTTACCATTGAAACCTGTTGCGAATGTTAATATTTAACATAATTTTTTTTTCTATTCAAACACAACATTGCATTAATAAATTATTAATATCTTACCTCAAAAGGTATTTTTATTGGTTTTAAATGTCAGTCACTCTTAGAGTCTATCGTTTTACCACAATTTTCGCTGTTTGAAGTAAGTTCTCAAACTTCCCAACTTTTTTAGATTTCAAATTATTGGAGGGGGTGACTCCCCCTCGTCCTACCGCTCTCGTTGCAACGTCCCTGGTGGTCATCTCCCTTATTCCTCCCAAAAATAAATCTGATGAAAAATGCCGAATGTTGCATTCACGGTTTTCAAAACTACAGTATAATTTTTGAATTATAAAAATTACTCCAGATTCAAGGTTACTTTATACTACACCTGTATTAATGGATCGCTATATAATACCTCATGTAGTCTTTTTGGCAAAAATCTCGTATATAAAAAAAAATCGGTTATGTTTCTTGTCTCAAAACCGAAATTGAGTTAGAAGTCTGATTATGATCGAGCTGGTTTCGGAGTGCCTCAGTCTGAGCGTTAATATTGTATATACTATTAATACTCAGTATATACTGTATTTCGGATATTATCCAATGAGATCTATAGTGGCTTTGGTGTACTTACTGACTTGGGGCATCGTGGCTCAACCTGAAGAATCCATTTTAATTTACAGAGATCGAAACATCAGGAATAAGTTAAAAAAAAAAAATCTTTAGAATTTTAGATCTAGTAACCCAATTATATGAACAAATACTAAGTAGGTAGACAAAGATCGACTGAATAATTGTATCATATATTTGCATACATATATGATTGTGCACAAAAGATTTATTTTGGTTTATATTTCTGAATATGCACTAGTTGTCATTATTACCTATTGGCCTTAATTGCCAAGTTGTATAATTTTCCAATGAAATGTTGTTTAAGATAAATAATTATGGTATCCATTTACACTTCACAAGGCATGAGACTTCAATTCACGAAAACGGTTTTTTTTTGGCTATGAAGAACTGATTGTTAGTGTCACGTAGATATTATTGAAATATTCGGATCTCTAAGGGGTTCTTCCACCGACAATGATTTATTTCTGTTCAGGTTTTTGGACCTCGTCGTTGCCAACTTCCGCCGGCATATCTCTTCACCGCAAGATATTTATTCAAACTTTAATGTAGTCGTTTAAAGATTTCCGTTGCAGTCCTAAAAATCAACACATATACGTGTGTGTGTGTGTGTGTGTGTGTGTGTGTGTGTGTGTGTGTGTGTGTGTGTGTGTGTGTGTGTGTGTGTGTGTGTGTGTGTGTGTGTGTGTATATATATATATATATATATAACAACAACGTACAATCGAAATTACAGTGTTTGAAAATGTGCCGATTGTTTCGTTGAATACCTACATGGTTACAACTAATTTCTAAACGGAAACAACTAAGAGATAATTTTGGGGGTAATATTTGTTGAAGAAAAATAATGCTTTCGTTCGGATTACCTCATTTCTACAAAAACAAGAAAGTGTTAAGTCTAGCGAAATAAATGTTATCGTGTTTCGGCTGCCGCTGCCTGTGTACCAAATTGGACTTGTGTGCAATAGCCGAAAAATGTATTTTTCTATAGAATGTAGCGCTAAAATGGTTCCAATGATCTTTATAAAATTTGCTTAAAGTCTTCTCCTAAAAACCCCTTCAACTTTTTATATGTAGTATATCTCCAAGAATAATCAGAAAAAAAGTTAAAATGTGATCATCAAAATTATTATACTTAAGTGTAGCCACTTTCAGTAACTAACAAGTTTTTACTAGATCATTTGAGAAGGAATGACGCTGCAAAATTAAATATTAATATGGCAAATGCTATTATTAAAGCTATTTTAATAGTTTAAACCATTTTGTTTCTCTTATTTTTTCTCTTAAGTTTTCAAGAAATAAATAAGTTATTTCTTTTCAAGTTCCACTGTAAACATATTTCTTTTTACTTATCTGATCTATATAATACCTTTTAATATTTTGAGTACGCGTAAAATTCGGGAGTCGTTGAATGGAGACGATTGGAGCTAGTGCGGTCTTGTATGAAAAAAATAAGAGAGCCGACCCTAAAAAAAGTCTGATCTAGCCCTGGTATAATGATCCTCTAAATCTGCAGGGAAGACTAGTTTGTGCCAAAAGTTCAACGTTGACTCACGAAGACAGTATTTCTAGTCCAGTCTATTCAGGCCCAGGGACCCTCCAATATTAGGGATCTTCAGTAACTGATCTATACCAAATGGGGGGAGTCTAAAAAGGTGGTATTATCTGCACCATAGTTTGGAAATCCTGGAATGGTTACTAAAAGAATTGTGTAACTTATTTAATTATCATTCGTTATTATTTATTTAGTAATCCGGTTTCAATTGTTTATTCAAATACAGCAAACTAATCGGTACAGTTTTTCTCTTTCTTTAATGATTCAGTTTGAGGCCAACGAAAATTCAATTCTCTTTATTCGCAACTGTTATAAAATTTGTTACTGTTATAAAATTGACCTGCAGGTAATTTGCTGGGTAGTAACATAATAATTATGTGGTCATGAAAAGGAGAAGAGAGCATCACCCAATACCTCCACTGGCCTTAAATAGAAAATTTTATTTTTCGAAGAGGCTTGTGATCAAGCTCGATTTTAACCTTTTTCAGTCATATCAACTGGATGTTACCTTGTTTATGATCTTCGGTAAAGAATCGTAAAAACTGATGAAGAGTTCGTCGTAAAACCGTTTATAGTCCGTATGGAATCGAATACTTTGGATTTCTGTAAGTCGATGTTTGATTACTGGCATTTAACGATCTTGAGTCTGAGTTCTCTTGAGATTGAAAAGATTTTTATTTATCTTTAGCCGAGGCGTAGGTTCGTATTCATCTCAATGAGTATCAGAGGTAACTTTTGAGATTGGTTTGAGTACGGATAGTGAAGTATAAAAAGTTAAATATATATTTTTATCTAGTACCTAGTACCCTTTAGCATTTGACTCCATTCCCATTCCTGCTCCACGTGTGATGCTTAATTATTGATTAATTCTATGAAATAGAATCACTGTGGGAATCCAAAATTCAAACAATGTTTTTAACTTGTTGAATAATTAATAAATTATTAATTATGGCACTTTGGCTCAAAATCTTTATATACGAATTCTGATCAATTTTTACTCTCTCCTCTGCTCATTATATATATTTACATTTATTTTAATTTATTATTTACATTTGTTCCTTTGGATTTATCTTTTTCTTCTATTTCCAATACTTTTTTATTCTTTTATATATTTGTACGATTAACCCACATATATTATGACAAGCCTTCCCCACTGCCTTCTCTATATAATTATTATGACATTCTTAATTACTACTGCTACAGCGCCTCCTTCATTACTTTGCTATTTTGTTTAGTCACTCCTTTACCACCCTTTGGGCTTCACCTTGATTAATTTTGTCTGTTTATTTATTTTTATGTTATTATTTCCCATTTCACTTATTTATTACTCTCATTATTTTTTTTAGTTGTTATTTTTCTATCAGTTTAATCTATTATTACTAACAGTCAGTTTTATTAATAATCAATTTAATCTATTTATATTAACTAATTTATTTTTAGTTGTTGTTATTACTCTATCAGTTTAATCTTATAAAATTTTACAAATTCATCATTGTTTTCATTTTTTCTCATTATGTCTTTTTAATTATTTACTTTGTCAATTTTAATATAATTTAATGTATATATCATAATTTTATTTTTTACTTTGGTAACTTGTTTATTTAGCCCTGATGAAGACCTGCAAAGTGGATCGAAACGTCAGTTTCTAATATACAGTTTTTACTATTTGTGATCAATTTTTTAGACCGCCTCTCGGACCATTTCATTCCTTCATATAATTTTTTAAACTATACAATGTGATAATGATACTAATTACATTCTAATTTGAATTACTCTTTGAATAACGACCAGTCAGAAGACCTACCAAACGTTATCCGTCCTAGGAAGGGATTAAGACGGGTGATCACAGAGGGGTAGGGGAGACATCGGAACTCCTGATTCCCGAGGACCCTTTGTGCCTGGAACGACTAATAATGTCCTGTAACGCATCCCGTTCCCTCTGTTGGAGTTCCTCACAGTGCTCTCCCTGTGCCTATAACTCCCTCCCTTATCAGTTCTATGTTTGATCGATGGATTACTTCATCGTTTTTGCTATTTTTTAATGATGTAACTTGTTGTACAACCCTTAAGTGCGTCTCATCCTAAACCTAAACCCGATGAAAATGATCATTAGAGCCGAACATATGACTAAAAAACAACTTAAATATTCCAACAAAACATTGAAGTCTACCATTTTCAAATGTCATTTTTTGCCGTTCCAATGAAAAAGTGAAGAACAGTATACATTTCAGTCGTGCCACCTCTTCAAGAGGTTCACGTCCTACGCCAAGGTTTTCAACTTCATTCTAGCCCCAGAACACGTCTTGTAACAGTCCTTGCAGTCCAAATCAAATGAAGCAACCGCTGGAGATAGTAATCAACAGCACGACATCAAGTTACAAACTTTCAGACGATCCCGTTGAGAATTCGACAATGATTTTAGATCACTTTCGATTCCACGAAATAAAGAATTAATTATGTAGCTATGATTGTCAGAACTGAAGTTATCACGTTTATTAATTTATACTCAGGTTTTAATAGTGTTAAACCGTTATTTTGAAAATACCAAGTGCATAAATTATCCTAAGTAGATGATGTTTTGTAGATGAAACCCGACCAGTGATCGGTCAACAAAATTTTTATAATCTCACTTAATTCTCACGTTTTGAGGTCCCTTGAGTCAAAATAGTAACTTAAAATAGTAACTGTTTGTTTTATCCCCTATTTATAACCACCCTTCGTTCTCCCAAAATACTCGAAAAAAAAACTCTTCTTGGGCAGAGATACAGTCCATTCGACAACGATTAAACGAGAGAATCACCATAGATTCTAGATAAATTCAACATTTGTGGTTGTTTTGGTATGTGGAAGAACTGTACCACTTTCGATTATTTTTAATCGTAAAATAAAAATTTCGGTTCGACAATTTTTTTTTTTTTTTAATTTGTTGCAAGTGTGTCACTATTCGCGCTTTTGTTTTCATGCATTTTTAATGTAACAACCAAAAATCATCTACTACATTTTTGTTTATTATTATTAATTATCTCTTTTTGAAAACAACTTAATTGGATGTATATAGAGCCATTTTCAATATTATAAGAATATCCAAATCATTAAAGGATTTTTAAAACAAATTGAAATTTTTCCTATAATATTAGGGACATGAAAATGTAAATCCAGTTTTTAAAAAACGAAAATAGATTTTTTTAAAAATTGGATCCTACAATACGTCGTTTGTTTACCCTTCACAACATCTTCCCCCAGATCAATCCTCCATAATTGGCAAATAACCGTAAATACTGCTCCGATGTACCTATCCACTTGACTTCACAAGTAAATCTGTCTCCGAAGAGTTACATAAGTCCCCTGACGGCCTTAGGCAAGTTGTAAGTAGTCTAGAAATGTGGATCCGACAGCGCGGATCAACAGGTAGCACGCTCGGCTCTGGAACGCAACTGGAATATAAATGTAATATTTCCAGAAAGAAGCTCCAAGCGGCACGGGCTCTGGGCCGTGTACTTTTAATAAATAATTTCCCTCCAGATGAGGGTTGCCTGGGGGCGGTGTACATCCGTTCCCACACGCCGTCTTTCCGCCCCGCTCTACCGGAACACTCTACCCCGACAAAAATCCCTTTCAGAATATCATTATCACACTTCTCCTTTTTGGTGATTTTGCTTCATAATTTCGTCCTAATTTGTTGAGTAGTTCTTTCCTTTCTTTTCTTTTCTAATCTATAGTTGTAAACCATATTCCTGTCTGCTTGAGACATAATAGCGTGATTAAATTCGACCACCTCCATGAATCCCTACAGAGTCAGACGTCACCAATGCATCCTAGACTGTGATTGATGTTACATTATATCTATAAGTTACAAATAACGTGTTCTCGAGTAATTAAAATGCGCATTATACACCATATGCCGGACGACCTGGTAGGTACTCTGAGATGGAAAAGACAAAGGATACAAGCACCTGTTAGAGATTCCTGAGGCCCAGATGTACTGAGGACAATTGGCCTTTTTTATTGCTTCGTTAGGAACAACTTTAAGGCCGACTGGGCTTATCCAAGGCATTTAAATATGCGTTTTTAGCTTTATTTCATTTTATTGTTCTCTTTATCATACTATTTTTTATTTTATTTTATTTGTGTTTATCTTGTATCACAAGTATCATTATATAACAAACACATTTCTAACATTTAAATGTTTGTAATAAATTAATAAATAAAACTTACAATTTGTTAAAATAATAAAAATTAGAACTTGACATTTCGCACGCTGGGAATAATAGTGGTATTAGTAAAAATAATCGTTTTCGAGTTTAATATACGAGTAAATAGAGCTCGAAGGTACATATGCTGTTAGAACGTAAACATAAAGTTTATAATACATAAAGTTCTAATGTACTAGAACCAAGGTTATTAAAACAAAAATAAGGCTTCCACATTCAACGAACGAAAAATACATTTCCTGAAACTAGTGTTTTTTGGCATAAACCATCGTGCGTTATATTGGAATATTTGAAAAATGTTCCAGTTTTAGAAATCCGAATGTACTTACTAAGGAATCATATATGGCCAACAAGCCAAAATCTTGCTTTACATGTCGACATCATGGCGACAGCCGATTAGATAGGCCCTTGTCTCTTTCAAGAAATTTTTAATCAATAGTTTTTTTTTTTATGATATAGCAATTTACATTTTAATCTAATTACTTAGTTTTGTTTTTATTATTTCTTGTTTAGAAACCTTGTTTTCTAAAATTAATCGTTTCATTAATCAGTACACGTGAATAATTATAATATAAAACTGAACCTGATTTCGATATAATTTGTTAGTGGGATAATTTTTACCCCAGTGAGGAATATCAGAACTATAAAAAGTTTGTCTGAAAAATAAAAAAATGGTGATTAAAATATTTAATCTTTCGTCGACTTCTCACTTATATTATCTCCCAGAATTAGATTTGAGGGTACGTCAAATCGATATGAAAATTGGGAATTAACAAATACATATTTATTCTAAAATTTTAATGTTTTGTCTCAAAAGAGTTTGAGAATATTTTTTACATTTTTGCTTGATATTACTGAACCTAATTTCGATGTTAATTTAAGGAATCATTTAAAAGAAAACTGAGGAATATCAAAACTATAAACTATAAAAAAAAAACTATTAAAAAAAGAATTGTTGATAAAAATATTAAAAATTAAAAAACTTAACTTAAAACATTGCTGTGATACTTATTTTGTAAAACATTTTAGGAGAAGTCATTAGTATTTTTAAAAATTATATACATTATTAAAAAAGGGAAGCACATAAAAAATAAATGAGTAAAATAATTGATAATAATTAATTAACAGATATCTGGGAAGCACACACAAAATTCGAATTAACATTTTGCTTTAATTATCCTTTATCAATAAAAAAAGTTGATAGTAAAAAAATCAAAAGAGAAAACAATGAACAAAAATGTTTGGCCTCTTGATAACTCGCTACAAAGAGTTATTGAAGATATCAAAGCGAAAAAAAATTTAATGGACCTTCAACTTCGGCGCGGACTGAAAATTAAAATATTTACGATTATATACAAATAAATAGTAAAATCATTTATTTATTTAATTTCATTGAGACAACCCACATTAGAGGTTGACTAGATATAACAGTGCAGTTGTCTACAACTTTTAAAACGAGAATGAAATAGACGGAAGACGCTCGCAACAGCTCAACAACCACTTTCTATTGTGTAATATTTTTAGATCTGCCTATTTATGAAGTATGCCAGAGGCAGGACTTGTTTTAAATCAAAATGCCATATCGCTGTCAACATTATTCTGATATGATATTATAACATCAGTTTCACGGTGGCTTATGCCGCGAAATTTTCATCAAAGTAACTTAACGGCCTGGTTAAATATGAGACGGAAAAGAAAGGAGTTAAATTGATTTAGCGTCATCAAAGAGATTCTGATGGCCTTTTTGTTCGTTCCCGTTGTTCTTTTTTTAACCATTTTTTTTTCGTATTTAATGGCATGAAACGTTTTCAGTGGCGGCAAATAATTCATTTCATGTACCTACTGAAATTTCAATTGAATCATCCAATTATTAATCACGAACTAGTTACACATCGTTGTTTTAAATAATAATAATTTATGAATAAATATAATAATCTAAAAGAGGTGCAGGGGAATCTCCCCGGAGAATACGTGTTGCAGATCTCTGCTGCAACTATAACTCAGAATAGTTATAAGGAGTTCCCTCTGCGCCAAGGTTAAGATAAGATTGCAGAAAAGAGATCTTTATACTGGCATATCTGGCAGGTTCACATAATAAATATAAGTAACAATTGTGTGTTCACATTTATGTGCATACACAAGGCGATTGATTCACTTTGGAACAGGAACATTTCTGAGGTTGATATATCATCGGTTTGGAGGTACAATAAAAGTGCATCTACACTTTTGCGAGGATAAAAGTTTGTCCCTATCTACCTGTTCCTGAACCAAATTTACGCTTAAATAGTAAAAAAAATGGAAAATTGTCAATAATTATTGGTTAATATGTTGAATTATTACAGTTATTTGTAATATGTTGAAAATGAACCGTAAATTTGGCTCAGACACAGATAGATAGAAAAATTTACGCAAAAATGCAGTTGATCACTTTTACTTCCAAACCGACAATTTAATGTTTAAATCCAAAGTTTTAAACACATTTAAAATTTATTATTTTGCTTTTTTTCAACTCGTTCAGATAAATGTTTTTGTATCTTGGAACGAACTAATATTATACAAAGTAAATGAGGACAAAATTAAACATTCGAAAGAACAGTAAATTTATATATATATAAAAAACTTCTAGTTTTGAATTATTAATATTAATTTATTTACTCACCAGATGGTTCTGTTTTTAAATTTAGTTATTTAGTTGTACTAAAATACTTTTTATCTCTTTGATAAGATAAAAAAAATATATTAATTTTCTGTTAACTTTTTTATGACCGAATTATTTTATCCAAAAAGCTAAAAAATGTATTTAAATTAGCTTTTTTACAGTGTTAAGAAGAAAATTTGGTGGACATAAACGCAATACTAATCTGAACTCTTCAGTATATTTAAAAATATATAATTAGCTCGTTTAATATAGATACGATATTGTCTTCCATATTTATTCTTTTGATGATGATATTTTCACTAATTATGGATTATCTTTCGTTTTCAAAAATAATTTACAATTCGTTTTTAAAATTTACGATAGCAGAATAGGACTTTTTTTTTAAATATTTTTGTATGCTCAGTATAATTATTTACTGTTTTTATAGAAGATACAACCACAGTTAAGAAAAAAAAAGTATGATAAACAGACTTTTAATTTATATAGATACACATAGATATTTTACTTTATTTGTTATATGCCAGCTTTAGAGAGCGTGTTGTTTGTTAAGTAAAAAGCACACAACCGAAAACGTATAAATCTTGTTCTTTTTATTTTAAATAAATAAATAACAGCATTTAAAATTTCTGATAAATGAAATGGATTTATTTATATACGAAGTAGTAGCCAAGTGGTTAGAAACAGCCAGTACACAAGGACATCTCTATTTTTTTTTTAGCTTTAACAAGATTGATAGTTGATAGTAAATTCCAATTTAATTAATTTTACAAAAAATTATTTCTAAAAATTTATTAGTGTTTAAAATTAATTATTGCTCAGAAAGTTCACGATATTATACTTTCACAATGCTTCAAATCAGTTGTTATAAGTATATCTGAACGTGACGTGTCGTTTCCATTCGTTAGTTGCATATTAAGCTGCAAAGACATTCTTCTTAGAAGCGGGATAAATCATGTCGAAACCTGCCCCTACGACTCCGGAGTTGGTGTCATGTTATGTCTGTCACCTTTCATCAACTTATTTTTTAAATTTTTTCACATTTAATATTTTCAATTTTTTTTTAATGTATGAATATATGGGATTTAAATGTACATATATATATATATATATATATATATATATATATATATATATATATATATATATATATATATATATATATATATATATATATATATTTGAATTAAAATTTATACGTAATTTTATTTCGTTTAGTTAGGTCTGCACTATTGTTAATTAATAGTCAGGTCTGTAATAAGAAAGTTTTATTTGTTGAAAGATTCTTTATCACAGAATAAGTAGTATATAATGTAATAAATTTTAAACAAATATATGTGAAGATACTATCAGATGCCTTTATTTAAAATATTTTGGAAACACAAATTAAATATAATGCGTATTAGACATACGAAGAGATCCCTTCAGTAAGTTTTATCTTCGATTCAATTCTGAAGTAAATGTTGAAATTTTTTAATTTCCTTGCTAATAGTATTTTAAGCATTAGCCTCATGAGGACGAAAATGATGTAAAAAAAATGTTGGAAATAATTAATATATTTTTATATTTACTTTGTTCATGATGTGCGTGGCGTTTTTATTGTGCTCAGTTCTTGCATGTTTCTAAACTGTTTTAATGTACAATAAAAGTAATGAATTAAATAAATGAGATTTGAAGGATTTTATTACCCAAGTTTTTCTTATTTATTTTATCTACTTTTGTAAAGCTTTATTAATCCACCATGCAATTCATTACTCTCAGGTGTCTTGCGTTATAGTATACACATAATAAAATAAAGCAGGAAATTAAAAATATATGACTAAGAAAATCTGTTTGCAAATTTTATGGTTAATCAATGGAGAATATATTTTAATTTTTTTATTGGCGGTTTTGATTTTTTTTTTGTTTTTTTCGTTTTATTTTACAATTAAATGAACTGTTAATCTTAATAAGAAGGTAGTGGTTTAGATAATTATTTAGCGAATATTTTCTTATTTTATTTATTATTATTGATTTCAACTATTTAATTTATCTCTTAGTTTACTTACGTATTTATCTAAGATTTACAGTTAATAGCTTTCCTACAATTTATTATATTGGTATAGAAATTTACTTATAATGTAAATTTACTTATTATTATGCATTAATTATATCTGATGTATTGTCATTCCCTTTAATATTAAACTGTGAATATTACAGTATTACAGTGCGAAATGGAGAAATAGATATCAGCACAACTGTTAAGGGTTTCAGGAGATTGTGGGTAAAAAAAAAATTAACTGTCAACACGTTGTTTTAAACGAAATGTTTTTTAATTAACATATTTGCTAATGTTTCTAAAATAAACTGCACATCCCACCTCCCATATTTAAATATCCCACTTCCTGTTGTAACATGATAAACGCATACGAATGCACGACAAGACAGGTTGTGTGTAGTTCGTTCTTGTTCATCGGACTTGTTTACCCGATCGGAAGGTTACAAATTTATGGAAATATTAATTATTTTACTACTTAATAATACAATTAATAATGTAATTACTTAAATTCAAAACATAAACTGAAACATCGGCATTTCTTGTTTTTTATTGTTTACATAATTGAAAAAAATTTCGATCACGTATTAACGTAAATTTCTTCCTGCATTTTTATCAATATTTTTACTTATGGTTCTTATGTAGATTATGTACTCGTAAATATTTTTTATTTGATAGCTGTTTAAAGTTGTTAGATATTCAATGATTAAATTATATCTTCATACAGTCTTATTTGTAAAAACATGTTCGTTTAAAGTTTAATAATTAACAGGATTAGTAAGAGAGGATGCTGTGTTAACATGTGTACAAAGGGGGAGAGTCCTTACTTGTCTCTTGTTAAACTGGCAGACGGATTCCCTGCCACCCGTCCTGTCATTAGTGCAATTGCACTCCTTCCTCTGACAGAGAGCCGTTGCACTGGCCAAAAGGAGCAGAAGAGAGAAGATTTGTGCTTGGAGCATGGCTCCACCATCGCTCACCACAGACACACACGACCGGCTAACATACGAACTCAAAGACCGCTGTCAGTTGACTGAGATACTCCAGACGGTCTTTCCCCCTCCCACCGCTGTCTGCCCCCACTTCGCCTCGGAACAGGTGTTAGCGGTCTGCTGCTCTTTACGGAAAAGCTCCATTTAATTATTATTAACATATCTCAAAAGATATATCATGTACTTTTATTTGATTAATGTTCATAGGTGTTTATTTTTAAATATAATTATATATATTTTTACCACATGCACTATATATATAAAATATATGTATATCGTTCACTTCGATAAGTACCACATTACGAAAAGTTTGTTTTTTCCGTTTTTGCTTGGAAAGCAAAAATATTGATGTATATTTCTTAGAGAAAAAAAAGTCAGATTTTAAGATTCACTATTTACTGCATTCTAAAATTACTGTTAGTTTAGCTGTTGCAATTGTATTAGCCTACTATAACGACTTCTTTCTAACTGTGATTAGAGAGTAACTTTATAATGACTATCTTGATAAGGATAATAACAAATTATTTTTAATGTTGTATTAATATTATTCTTATGCTGCTTGGATGAACAAAAATATTCTATTTTTGTTATCAATGGGTCATTCCTTACTAACCAATAAAAAATTAATTTTAGACTCTAGGTTTTCCTAAATGGGTGAAACTTGATATTTTTGTTCTATGCATAAATATAGTCGAAAATTCAAAGTTTCAATTTTTTCATGTTTAGTTTTGGAGTTACAAATTAAAAAACAAACCAAGCCAACTATGTTTTGACATATTTGAATCACTGAAAAATTATGGCTCCAGAACTACTTGTCCTAGAAAGCTCAAAATAGTATCATTATTTTCAGAATTACATGGGCATACAGGGTTGCATACATTTGATATGTATCTTGAATTTTAAAAAACACAAAATCGAAATTTTTCATTTTTAAAAAAAAAATATATTTTTCATATAAATATTGCGTACATGAATACCTGGGCCTAATTTCATGACGGTTTTTGGGGGGAGGAGGGTTTATTATAAAAAAAAATAAGATCTTGTATTTTTATCCCAAGTTTTTTTTCGAAATGAAATGGAGATACACTGTCGTCTATGTCAGATATTAAACAATTAAATTAACGTTGCTGAAAGCCATCATACAGACTACGTTTCTATATCATTTGCCATACCCGGTTTTATTCTTCAGCCATTAATTGTGAATCAGCTTCCACAAAACTTTTTTGTTTTACATGATCCCATTGATATTACATCATAAAATTTGATATGTGCATTCTGTAATTAACATTAAATATATGTGTATATATATATATATATATATATATATATATATATATACTTTTTTTTTTTAAGCCGTGAGTTTTTTTTTTTAAACCGTTATTTAATGTGCTTGTGTGTTTATGTGTTCAATTTAAAATGTATGTTTACTTAAGAAATTTATAGAGGCCTTTTTAAGTTCTATTATAACAAAATAAAACTTTGTATTTTTATTCCAAGTATTTTTTTTAAACTGAAATGGAGATATTCTGTCTGTGTCATATTTCAACAATTAAATTTTCTTTGCTAAAAATGCAGACTATGTTTTTAAGTTAATTATAATGCCCTGTATTCACTTCAAGTAATATAGATATATAGTAATTTGTCTCAGTATTTGACAAAGTTGGACAAAATCGCCGTTGTATGAACGTGATTTTCGACAGCACTACTTCATCCAACAAAAAAAGTTCAAAACTTTCGAGGTTTTTTGGCTGCCAAAAATTCTGGCGAGGTCACCCGTGTTATAATTTTTGTTTTTTTACATTTTTGTACCCATATATACAATTTAAAAAAATAAAAGCTTCTATCCCCACCTTTTTCATCATAGAAACCCTATATTGACTGAGAATCAGCAATATATTTGGAATGCATTATAATACTATCATTATCAACAATGCTAACACATTTATTAAATATTATAATGATAAATTAAAATTCTTTCTATTTAAAAGCAGTTCTTGTTAATTTTTTTAGTATAACTATGTAGTAAATCAACTGTAGTAAATATTCTGAATGTATCGATTCTGATAAGATCCAGTGGAAGAGAACCTTTGAAAAGGTTAGATAGTGTGTTAAAAATAAAAGTGTTGTGAAATCGGAGTCAGATTGTAAATCTTAATAAATTGTTTGTTATTCACAATCATTGCGTTTTAAATAAAATAATCCTTACAAGTAGGTAACTCAACATTGAGCGGAAAAGTAAGTTATACTTTCCTTTGCTTCTGGATCAAGGGACTTTTAGTATGTTTACCTCTTAATAGTCGAGGCAACCTTGTGGACGCCATCTGATCAACCGCAACATCCAGTGGGACGCAGGGGGGCTCCCTTTTTTTTTGTTATTATTTCCGAGATATCCGCGCTCAAATTTGAATTATTTAAAAAAAAAAAAATTGTTTCGTGTTTTTTACCTTATTTGGCTGGCTCTTCAGCCCTTCGTTCTACGAAAAAGAAAGGGAGTTGTAGAGCATTAAATTTCCTTCAAGAATTTATAGCAACTTTCGTATTTGTTTGGTGTAGTTAGAGGCCAGTTAATCTAGACCTTACTGGCAACGCGGTTGGAAGTAAGTGTTAGAAAGCTGGAAATGGTTTTAATCTGTTCATAAGACGTGAGATTAGACGTAATCTAAGTTTTCCCCATTCTAAGTGGTGAGACAGCGTCCGCCTTGTCGTTTTTCTGTTTTTGGACATTTAAATGGCGCACCGTAGAAAAAACTGTATTATATTATAAATTAAAGAACATAAAATTCTGCGTAAAATGAGTACTTCAAACTTTGGATTTGGTTTGACAGAAAAATCAAAAAACATCGGGACCCCAGTTGAGACCAGAAAGGGATCTCGGAGGAGAAGTTCTGAAATTTGGAGAAGTTCTGAAAATTTGTTCATTTATGTTTTCGTAGGGCTCTGATTACGAATTTCAACTTTATGACCTCGAATTTTCCTCGAAATATAAAAAAATAAAAATTTTGTATTGTGTTTTTTTTTTGCTCATACCTGAAAATCACGTTCAAAGAAATTTTAATATGTATTTTATACTAAACTAAAGAAGAGTTAATTTCCAACAATTTTGATTCAAAAGATTTTTTTTTGTTTAGAAGCACCGTTTCGGAGTGAACGCGATTTGAAATTATACTTCAGAATGTTTAAATTAATCATTGAACGAGAGCTCTGGAAGGAAAGTTTTGGAGAAGTTACGAAAATTCGATCATTTGTGTTTTTTAAGGTACTGGTTACTAATTTCAGCTTGATTACCTCCAATTTTTCCTGGAAGTATAAAAAAAAAGGAAACAATCTTTTTCTTTTTTTTTTGCTTATACTTAGAAAAAATATATTATGTTTGGCAGCTCTGTTTTTAAGTGAGTAAAATTCGAAATAATGAGGCGTAATATCGAAATTCATTTGTTGTATTGAAAAAACATAAATGATCAAATTTTCGGAACTTCTTCAAAATTTCCTCCGAGAGCTGGTTCCATGATTAATTTAAACATTCAGCCTCTTAATTTCAAATCGCGTTCACTTCTAAACGGTGCTTCCAAACAAAAAAAATCTTTAGAATCTAAATTGCTGGAAATTAACTCTTCTTTAGTTTAGTATAAATTACATATTAGAATTTCTTTGAACGTGATTTTCTGGCATGAGCTAAAAACACAATACAAAATTTTTTTTTTATATTTCCGAGAAAAATTCGAGGTCACAAAGTTAAAATTCGTAATCAGTACCCTACAAAATATAAATGAACAAATTTTCAGAACTTCTCCAAAATGTTCCTCCTAGAACCCTTTCTCAACTGGAGTCCCGATGTTTTTCGATTTTAAATTTTGATTCTTCTGTCAAACCGAATCAAAAGTTTGAAGTACTCATTTTACGGAGAATTTAATATTCTCTAATTTATAATAGAATACAATTTTCTCTGTGGTGCGCCATTTAAATGTTGTAGACCAAAAACTGAAAAACGTCCGAAAATTAGGAGGTTTCTCTATGCCCTCCCTCCCCCCGCCTTGTCTCGCCACTTAGAATTAGAAAAACTTAGGTTACGTCTAATCTGACGTCTTATGAACAGATTAAAACCATTTCCAGCTTTCCAACACTTACTTGCAACCAGAATCCCAGATTAACTGGCCTAGTAGTATTATTTATTAGGCTTTCTATGATAATCGCAAATAAATGTCATATGTTATGTAATACTTAAATTATTTAATATAACAGGGCCTCATTTTAAAGATAATTTTAACCTTCAGTATTTACCGAGGTAGTTTTTGATGCAATGTTTCTTTTTGGAGATAACTAAAGATTAGCCTGCAAAAGTGTGGCTCATTGCGAATTATGGCGATTTACGCCTTCAGGAGGCGTCTGATCTGGAAAATTGCCGATATAAAATCCGTTTTAAGTAAGATTTTTTATGAGAATCCATCATTGAAAATATCCCGTCCTGTTGCAATTTTCATAATTAAGTGCGCTGGAGAAGAACTGAAGAGGTTACAAAGTTTACTTCAACACCAAAAGAAACTGCAGCTACCATAACTAAGACCGACCGAGGTCCATTTCGAAATTCTTAAAAGTCTGGAAAAATGGAGGGGTGCAGGATGTATGAAACACTGTAAATGGTTACCCTTAAAAATCAGTGTTTATTGTTCCTTTAAAAGATTTTTGAAGAAAAATTGATTGTATATCAATCAAGAACAAAAAAAGCCGAACACTCGCATTTTGTTATTAATTTTAGTTTCCAATAAGCTTGCATTTCTATTATGGATTAAAAGCATTTTGGCACCAATATCCAACTTTCTTCTTTTTTCTTTGTTTTTTCTTTATATTTATATTTCTTGGTTCTTTTTATATTTTTGATGTATCGAATTTTAAATTACTGAAGCATAAATACTGATCAAGTTTTTAAAGCGATAATTATGTTAGATAAATCAGTATTTATTAATCTTAGTGTATACGTAAATATAAGTAAGTATATTTAAATATAGGTATAGCATTTCCAAGTCAATTGTAACCTTTTCCAAATCAATTGTCACCTTTTCCAATTCAATTGAAACCTTTCCAATTTCAACAGTAACTTTTTCCATTTCAATTGTAACCCGGCTAGACACGAATTAATACTATTTTATTTATTTTATTATTGAAAAATAATTATTTTAATTACAATAATGACTTTTGAAATAATTTTGGCTTATTTTTCCGACATTTTTTTCGTTAGTTAGATAATTGATATTATGCTAATTTCAAGTATTTTAAATTTTATAATAAAATTATTGTTTAATTATTTGTGAATATTTATTATTTTATATTTATTTGGAGGGCCGAGGGATAAATGTTAAATTTATTACCGAAATTTTGTTCGGCCATGAACATTGCTACCAAATTATTAGTTTTAAAAATTCTTCTGTATAGGTATTGTTTACTAAGTTTTCTGTTGAGCATGCACATTTCGATTTTCCATTGATGTTTAAGTTTGTTATGATAATGGGTCGTTTATTCGGTTTTCGAAGGTTCTGATTCATTTTTTTAATTTGATTCTAGCCGCCCATGCGCATTTTGCATTTCCGTTACTGTTGAAGTTTTTTATTATATGGGCACCGTTTTCTAGGTTTTAAAGAGCGCTATTTCCGAATTTACTATCGGATTTTCGGTCGCGCATGCGTATTTCTATTTTCTGTAGCTGTTGTATTTTATATGATTGAAGGATCGTTTATTAGTTTTTTGAGGGTTCTGATTACATTTTATTAACTGGATTAATAGCATTTTGCATTTACATTACTGGCCTTTATTTTGGTATAGGTATCCTTAATTAATTTTTTGAGGACGATACTTTTAAATTTATTATCGGATTTTTGATCGCGCATGAACATTTTGATTTACCATTACTTTTGAGCTAAAATAAAAGCCGATCTTGCGTTGTTTGTTGTTGATCGTGGGTTTTCAATAAAGTGACACTTCCGTTCGATAGAAGCTCATGAAAGTTGGTTGTAAGTTGGATATTGGTGCAAAAATGCTTTTGATCCATAGTAGAAGTTCAAGCTTATTGGAAACTAAAATTAATTAAGTGTCCGCCTTTTTTTTGTTCTTGATTTATGTACAATCAATTTTTCTTCAAAAATCTTTTAAAGAAACAATAACACTTATTTTTAAGGGTAACCATTTACCCTCAATGCACCCCTCCCTTTTTTTCGAGACTTTTAGAATTTCGAAATGGACCTTGGTCTGTATTAGTTATAGTGGATGAAGTTTCTTTTGGTGGTAAAGTCAACTTTGTAACCTCTTCAATTCTTCTCCAGTGCACTTAACTCTGGAAATTCCAATGGGAAGGGATATTTCCAATGACGGATTCTCATAGAAAATATAACTTTGAAAGGATTTTATATCGGCAATTTTCCCAATATGACGCTTCCTGAAGACGTAAATCGCTAAAAACTACAATGAACCATACTTTTGCAGACTAATCTTTAATTACCTCCAGAAAGAAACATTATATCAAAAGAAACATTGTATTAAAAAATATCTCGATAAAACTGAAGGTTAAAATTATCTTTAAAATGAGGCCCTCTTAAATTAAATAATTTAAGTATTAACAGAGATGATGAGGTTTGAACATTAAACCTATAATATTGTCTAGAAAATCAAAAAGTGCTGGCAACTCTTGAGTAAAGGAAATAATTCGCTCACCTGTCAGTGCCTCATCGAAAAAATAAGGCTGGCACTACTGCTATTGTAAACTCCACACCATACATTTTCGGACTAACGGTGTAATTGATCCACTCCACCTATCCAATGAGGATTAACATCCGACCAATCAAAAAAATGATGCCTGTTTAATTGCTTATACCATACTATTGAAGTCTCTATAACATGGCTAAAGTCCTACATTCCTTCCTCTTCTGTTTCTTTTCCTAATTATTCCTTTATCGGCCCTGACCGGATGGGCGGTACTGGTGGAGGTGTTGGCCTTTATGTCCGTAACAGCCTGAAACCCCGAATCCTAGATCTCTCATCCCCATCTGATCATATTCATATTGAATTCCTGCAATGCACACCCTCTCCTATATGCTGTGGTGTATCGCCCTCCTTTGGTTCCTTTGAATCAATCCTCTACAATTATGTCCCTCTCAACAATGATATAATAATTTCCGATGATCATAATACCAATCTGCTTTCTGATTCTAACGACAGACTCTACCTCGAAAATCTGTTCTTATCTCTCCATCTTTTCATCGTTTCGTTTCCTCCTACTCATCACGCTTATCGGTCTGACACCTGGTTGGACCTGCATGTCATCGATTCAGCATGTAATCTCCTTTTCTCTTCTCGACTACCTGTTTCTTTCCTGTCCTCTCATGTCTTAATCCAAATATCCTACAATATCCAAACTCCTGCGATCCTCCCTAAAGCCATAACTTTCCTTAACCTTAACTTTCACCCATGAAAATATTTTATATGGCCTTGACATTCTGAATTGGAGTGAAATCTATTACTGTTCTTCCATTGGTTCAATGGTTGACATCCTCACCTCTAATCTTATCCATATCCTTGATACCCTTACCCCACTCCAAACCTATACTTTTCGTGGCCTCCATAATGAAATCTCACAACAAATCCACAAGGATGTAATACCCGTTAAATTGTTATGATTATGCCTCCCGGAAATCTTCATTTATAATTTTTCCCTCCAAAATTCAATTTTTCCTACCTCCAACCCTTTATCTTCTAAAGACTATCGTCCAATTTCCACCCTCTCTAACCTTTCCAAACTCCTAGAAAGAATAGTCCAATCATAAATATAAAATTTCCTTGATTGATCCAGATTGAAAAGTCCAAACCACTCGATCCTCTGGGTTTCCATCCCAGGTTCTCCACACATGTGTCAAACATTTAAAAACCTTATCATCTCGGTTAAAACTTAAAATGTTTAACAAGGCCTCATTTTTCAGATAATTTTAAACTTCAGTATTTATTGAGGCATTTTTCGATACAATGTTTCTTTGTCGTTTTTGGAGATTTACGTCTTCAGGAGGCACCGGATTGGGAAAATTACCGCTATAAAACCGTTTTAACGCTGGATTTTCTATGAGAATCTGTCATTCAAAATATCCCATTCCGTTCGAAATTCCAGAGTTAAGTGGAGAAGAAATGGAAGAGGTCTTCACCAACAAACGAATCTTCATTTACCATAACTAAGATCTACCAAGTTCTATTTCGAAATTCTTAAAACTCGCGAAATAAAGAGGGGAGGTGTAGGGAGTTTGAAATACCCGGTATGCAGGGTGTACATTATAAGAACCAGGAAATTTAAGGGGCTGATTTCACACTTCAAGAGCAACAAAAAAGTTCATATGAACTATGGTCCGATTCCCCACAGATAAGCAGGAAATTTAAGTTTTGTGTTATTTTAGGTAGTTGCGTTTTTTGTTGAATAGGAGGCGGACAATAAAAAACTAATCAAGGTAATGAAATTCCAATTGTACCATTGTGAAGAAGCTAAATTCCCTTTAAGAAATATAGTTTGGCTTAACTAAATCCATAGTCCGGCAGCTTTCAGAGAGACCAATAGCGAAAAGTTTTATTTTATTTTTTAAATCGCACTTTACTTGTGAATGTTTTTCTCAGTCCCTTGCTGAGCTACATTTTGTCCCACTTTCAGAAAAACTTCTCCTTTTATTAAGCTTTTATTTCATTTAAATGAAGTTGAGGTTTCTTTTGGGATTGGTCCAGAATTGGCACTTGATTTGCCAAAAAGTGTGGAATTTAGGTTACCCTGACAAAGAAATATTTTGAGAGTAAAATTTATTAAATTCACTTGGTTGCTAGTCAGTAATATAACACACAAATATAGAAAAAAATGCTTCTTTATGAAATAAAACAAAACTTTATTGCGGTTTATTATTTATTAGTGCGGTGGTAAAATTATTTTCTTCTCAGTTTCGTTTCATATTTAATTTCAGAATTGTTTTGGCTAATTAACTAACATTTTTTGAGTAAAGTTTAATTTCATTTCATAAAGAAGATTTTTATTCTGTATTTCTATGTTATTTTATTGACTAGAATCAAATTTACTTTAATAAATTTTACCTTCAAAACATTTCTTTGTCGGGAAAATCTGAATTCCACACCAAACTTTTTTGTAAATCAGGTGCCAATTCTAGACCAATCCCAAAAGAATTCTATACTTCTTTTAATCGAAATAAAAGGAGAAGTTTTCCTGAGAGTAGAGGGGACTGAGGAAAACGGTTACAATTAAAGTTTGATTTTAAAAATAAAATAAAACTTTTTGCTATCCGCCCGCTCATAAGCACCCAAACAATGGATTTATTTGAGCCAAAGCATATTTCGTAAATGGAATTTTGTCTACTTTACGATAGTGCAATTGGAATTTAATTATCTTGAATAAGTTTTGAGTGGTTTCTTCCTATTCAAACAAACACGTGACTTACTTAAAATAACAAGAAAATTAAATTTCCTTTTGTATGGAGAAAATATGAACTTGAGGTGCAGAATTTAACCGCTCCAAAAATTTGAGATTTTACGTTTCAAGATAAAAAAATCCGTCCGTACGACGTCCCCCATCCGTCGCCTGCGGCTTTATTCCGAGTCTACTGGGCCGATTTTCTTGAGATTTTACAACGAAGACACTGGTAATCCCAGAATGATCCTCGGGACTCGACATTAACATTCTTCGTTTCGTATCAAAATGACAGCCGATTAGCTGTTTATAAGCCCATAGCATATATAACATATGTAACTATATATAACTACATATATAATATATATATATATATATATATGTACATATATAATATATACAACTACATATAAGCTCATAGCTCAGTCATTTATAAAGATAGAGAGGAAATGCAAAGTGTTTTAGAATCAGCATGCCAAGACATTAAAAAAAAATTATATGAAAGCTTTTGGTTTATTATTTTGAATAATCAACCATTGAAATCCAACCAGAAAAAAAAATGTTTAACCCCCTTAAAATTTGAGGTTTTACGTTTCAAGATACATAGAATCCAAACTCCCAGCTTCCTCGCATCACTCTTCACTTCATTATTCCTTAGATCTATCTTCCACCAACTTCTTTGTCTCCTTTTTTACCTTTTCCACTGAAGTGCGCCTCCAACATTTTCCTCATTATCCTCCACCTTCTATTCTGACCACATATCTTAGCCTACTTGATATAAGAAAAATAGTGTGAATGGGCACGCAGGATATTTTTGAAATATAAACATTTGGAAATAATAAACCATTGTTTAATAATTTGCAGCGTTTTTTTGTTTCAACGCGTTTAGACAATGTACTGAAGAAGATTGGTGTTTGAATGGGGCAAATATATTTTTTTAACCATTTTTATATAGAAAAATAGCAGCTATCTACAGAATGTCTTGATGAGTGTGACAGGTTTAGCAATGGGTTTCTGCTTCGTGGTGTTTCTTAAAAATGTTTTGGGCCTTCTTAGCGAACTAAAGCTCCTTTCTGTCTCCCAGTATGAAGAGGATACGACAATTAAGACACGAATTTAATTTTCTATATTTCCAAACAGGTCACTCATTTCTACATGAAACAATCTTCCTTTAATATTTATTTTTCGATGTTCTCTACCTCGTCTTCAGGATCTTCTTACTCTAGTATATAATTCCACAGTACATATTTTTTTAGTTTATATATTAATGCTCACAGTCATCTTTTTAATTCATACATTATATATATATATAAAAATATATAAAGTCATTATATAACAATTTATATAATGAGGACTAATATTGAGATACATTTTGCTTGGTTCGATATCACATTTATAAATTGAAATTTTTAATGCTTCCTTAAGTAATAAAATTATTATCATGATATAATCAAATTATTATCTCTTCTTTTCATCTTTCTCCTTTATAGGTCGTATTAGGTAGGTATACCTAATGCAATCAGGTCGAATAAAAGGTTTACGATCGTATTTATTCCGGTAGTTCCAATTTTGTAATATGTTCTATGAACTGATCCTCGGATGTAAAATCCGAGTTGTCGACTTTGGAGCAACATAGCGTGCCGCCATTTTGAAAAAACAAGCCAGAATCACGAAAAAATCGTTTTTCCCCGGTATGTCTTCTTTCTAATGCAAATTTCGTTTAAAGTAGCTTGGAAATTTTTTTAGAGCATAACATTTCCTACAAACTTGTATTTATAATTATCTTCTATCTCAATACAATACCGAAATATAATGTCGTGAGCATACGCGAAGTTTCGTAAAAACCAGTAAAATGCTTAACAAGGGTTTGATTTTTCGTGAGTACTTCGTTTCTAGTGCAGTTTTGAGAAAAATTAACTAATAACAATTTAGCGGAGTATATAATTACATATAACCCGTGTACTTTCTTACTATGTCTAATGTGCTAACACACCGAAAACAGAACGAAAATTTAATAGTATTTTGAACTTTTCATTCCTAGATTTTTTTTTTTTAATATATTTTATATGTAGTTTTTAGTATTATCAAAACGTACTCGTCGATAAGATTTCTCTTCAACGTAATGAGAAAGTTGAATCATTCGATTTTTCGTAAAATTATCATTTTTTGACAACAATTAAGCATTGAATATAAAAACAAAAATTTATAATTCTTAATTATATTAAAGTTTATATTTAGCTCATTAACACTTTGGAAAATATAATAATTAATTTGGGGTGATTCTGACCCTATATGTTTGTGAAAGCCAGTAAAATACACGACAAGGTTATACAGTTTTTATTATTATATTTTTTTATTAAAATTCCTGTATGTTTCATGTTTTTTTATCAATATTAGGTATCGAGATTCTAATCCACCATATCAAAAATACAAAAAGCGTTAAAGAGTTGGTTTTTATTTTTAATTTGTTTTATTTGCAATTGTTTGTACAGTTATAACATAGACAAAAACAAAGTGAGGTAGTAATAAGTAGCAGGCGCGTACGTAGGATTTCTTTTCTGTCGGGTATTGAAATTTTTTTGGGAGGGATTTAATTTTTTTTCGGTGGAGGGATTTACTGTGGAAGCAAGTAATCATTAAGGGTCAATATTCGCCATATAGGGCGTAAATCTTAGGAATAAGAATGAAATTTGGATCAAAATTATAACTCAATTTACAAAACATATGAAAATCATATTTTGAATAGAAATACCTCCTCATTAAAACACTGAATATTCGTAATGCCTTCTCTAATTCTTATCTACATTATTATTCGAGCGGCTCATAGCCCGCTGATTTTATTTTCGCCTAAGGCGGGGAAATATTTTGTTTGTCTTTTTGAAAATTTCTATTTGTATTTTTGATGGGTGATCTAAATCTGTCACTGGTTCCCGTACTATTATCACTTGGCTCTGAAATGCATAGATCCATTTAAAACTGCACATTAAAAATTTTATCCCATTGTAATATTTTCCTAAAATGGGCAAGTACAAACATGGCTACAAAGTTCCACACGCTGTATCTTTGCTAATAATAGTCCAATTTTGATGATTCTTTTTTTTTTGTTTTGCAGGAAATTTAATTACCTTTCATATCGCACATGTAGTAGAATAAAGGAACAACTCAAAAATGAAATTGAAAAACTATTGAATACCTCCTCATTAAAACCCGCTGAATATTCGTAATGCCTTCACTAATTCTTTCCTACATTATTACTCCAGCAGTTCATGGCCCGTTGATTTTATTTTTCGCCTGTAGTGGAGAAATATTTTGTTGTTTATTCGAAAATTTTGTGATGTTAGCTATTAGTTCCATGGATGATTTTAACATTTCGCTCAATCTTCTACAACTTAATTCATACTTGAGATGGAAGAAGCATGAGAAAAGAAAAGGAAAACAATAACGTAATTATAAAAATCAATGAATGAACAATCTGTATCAACTTTTCAAATTTTTATATAATACATATAATTTATGTTTATCCATTTTTTTTTTTAAGTCAGTCAAATCATTAAATGTAACTACAATAATTATTCTATAAATTATTGGAACAAAAATATGGGAAAGGTAGAAAAACGTATGGGCTCATCAGTTTAATGGAGAAAGGTTTGTAGGTGAGTTTTTAAAATTTATCCTTGTTTACGAAATTATCCAGGCAAATTGGCATTTTCATTTCTCCTTAAATCAATTCCAGTGTGATTTAACAACAGCTCACGATGTCAGAGAAAATTAACAAAGAAATATTAATTAGTTTATCTTGTTATAAGTGAGCCTCGCCTGTGGGTCCTTAAATTTCTCTGGATGATTTCGTAAGCAAGAGTAAGTTTTAAAAAACTCCCCTTTACCAATGGCGATAATTCAATTTGTGCAAATGCGTACGTGATTTCCGTAGCTTTATATAAGAAAAATATAATTACTTTATAGTACTAAAGAGAAATGTAGATGTCAATTTGTAGAAACGATTTCGTAAAGAGTAGGTTTTAAAAAACGCCCATGTACCAGTGGCGATAATTCAATTTATGCAAATCCTTATATGATTTCCGTAGCTTTACGTGAGAAAAATACAATTACTTTATGGTAGTAAAGAGAAATGTAAATGTCTATTTGTCTGGATGCTTTCGTAAACAAGAGTAAGTTTTAAAAACTCGCCTACAAATCTATCTCCATTAAACTGATGCATTCATACGTTTGTTCCTATAATTTATTGAATAATTATTGTAATTAGGTAAAATGTTTAGATTGACTTAAAACAAAAAAACTATATTATGAAAAACATTTAAAAAGTTAATACAATTTGTTCGTTCATTGACTATTGATTATTTGCCTTTAATTTGCTCATGCTTCTTCTATCTCAAATACAATTTAAGTTGTAGTTGTAGAAGATTGAGAAAAATGTTAAAATCATCCATGGAATAAGCTAACATCAAAAAAATTTTGAAAAAAGAACAAAATATTTCTCCACCATAGGCAAAAAATAAATCAGCGGGCCATGGCCGTTCTTGAACTGCTCGAGTAATAATGTAGGAAAGAATCAGTGAAGGCTTTACGAATGTTTAGTGTGCTTTAATGAGGAGGTATCCAAAAGTGTTTCAATTTCATTTTTGAGTTGTTCCTTTATTCTACTTCAGGTGCGATATGAGAGTTGATTAAATTTCCTACAAAGCAAGAAAAAAATGATCGAAATTGGACTATTATTAGCAAAGATACAGCGTATGAAACTTTGTAGCCATGTTTGTACTTTCCCATTTTAGGAAAATATTACAATCGGATAAAATTTTTTGATGTGTAGTTTTTAATGGTTCTATGCATTTAAGAGCCAAGTGATAATAGTAAGGGAGCCAATGGCAGATTTAGGTCACCCATCGAACATACAAATAGCTAACATCACAAAATTTTCGAAAAACTAACAGGTGCTGGATTGTTTGGAGTTGGACTCTACAGATTTGAGATTGTGCAAAGCTATGTATACCAAGGTGAATTCCAAAAACGACGTATTTACGAAAATCAGCGGGAAGATAGGTGCAACAAACTGGAGCTGCTTTGGTCTGGCCAAACATTTCTGGAGCAGATGCCTCTCAAACAGGACCAAGATCAATCTTTATAAGACCTTGGTATGCCCAGTTCTCTCATATGGCTCAGAGGCACAGATCTTTACCAGAGCTAATGAAGCCTGGCTTCTGGCATTTGAAAGAAAAATATAAAGAAGAATTTTCGTCCTGGTTCGAGAGAAAGGCAACTGGAGAAGAAGGGAGAATGTGGAGTTTTCTGGTTTGTATGATGACGTTGATGTGGTCAAGTTCATCAAGCTCGGGAAACTTCAATGGGCGGGCCAAGTGATGATGGGAGACAGCGAAATACCCTAGAAGATAGTAACAGATGAACTTCTTGGCAAGCAAAAAGTGGGCAGGAATGTCATGTTAGATGGATTTTTCCCTCATATTATCCAATATACATACATCTTTGATACACTGATTCATATTATGATTAGAAATTTATTATTATCAATGAAAAATATAGAGATATTTTCATTTCCTTCCTAATTTGTCTGTACTGTCTGATCCATTTTTCCTCTGACTTTATGAAATCTGGATTGCTATTCACTTTGTAATGTATCATTGCATAGAGGTACTATATAAAAAAAATAAACAACCTATAAATTGCAGTGGGTTATCATTTTGAGGCAAACATACTTATGTTGCTGGCTATTATGGTTCAAACGTTCCTTAATTGTAGAATACCATATTAATTATTGGCTGTTGTGTTAACAAATAAATACATGAATATCATCTATCTTATTATTATTTTTATTTGTAATACTTATATATGCAATTTATCATTAAAAATCTATTAATTATTTATTTTATATGTTTCTGTTGGATAGTTGCCACTCAAATGAAAGACTTTTTCTGCGAGATTTGGTAACATGTGCACCAGGAACCAGTGGTGGTCGCCTTACAAGATGGCTTCAACCAGAATCCTTTGTAGATCCCGGAAGGTGTGAACTAATTTATGCCAGGGAGGAAATGCGCTGTGGATGGCCTGCACAACTTACTGTTTTGACTAAAGATCAATATGGTGATACTGTGCATGTCCCTAATCTTAAAGTATGCATTTTCACTTGTTATTTGTTATAATTTATGCCATAACTAATATGATTTTTTGTCACCTTTTGTTTTTTACATTAATATATTCCTAATTTGATTTTTATCAGATTGAAGTGAAAGCTGTGCCCATAGAAAAGAAAGAGGTGGGAGGTAATAGAAAAATGAGACGTGTTTCTCAGCCAGATGAGCTGACATTTGGAGGACATGCTCAACCATCCCTTGGCACTCCTTATGAAGTAACTGTTAAAGATAAGATGTGCTACTATGCAATTACTATTATGAAGGTAATTTTGTATTATATTTTAAATTATATTTGTCTAATTTTTAATATTTTTTCTCTCTTAAAATAATTAAGAGTTAAAATAATTTGTGCGAATAATTTTTTTTAGGCCTATGAAAACTACTCATTTGAAGAACTAAGATACACATCTCCTGTTATTAAACGTTCTAGTGAGAATATGCTAGTGCGACCTAATTGTGATGGAACTTATAGTGCAACTTGGACTCCTGCTAGTATAGGATGGTATTCTATTCTGGCTACTATAGACGGTTACCCTATGCATGAGGTAATATTACAAAGGCAATTAATTTTTCTCGACTATTGTTTTATTTTATATAAAAATCATCTAATTCAGATATCAATCGTTAATGTTTAGTCAGAGATCAGTTATGGTGAATAAAAAACAAGTCATTTTGTTATTTTTTTTAGTTTTCCAACATTTTGAACCACATTGTAAATTTTTATCAGCAGAAAAAACAAATTTACCATCTCTGTGTTAGGTAACAATGAACTCAATATTAGATAGAGAAAAAACAAATGGGCTCTCTTTGAGATAATAAATACATTAAATAATCATCCCTTGGAAGATGCTTCAAAGTAATTTAACATATTTCAGCCTATTTCTTAGAAAAATTTGATTTTAAATTTGTATTTGAGTAATCCTATTTAAGGAAGCTTATCTTGATGATCTTTTGTTTATGTTTTAATATTTTATTAAAAACTGGTTATGTGCTATGGTCTGGATAGTGCTTTGTTTAATATTTATGTCTAAATTCATTTATCTTTATCCAAACAGCAAAACGTTATTTGTTGTAACAATTCAAATAAATATAGTAAAGCTGCGCATATTATCATCAAGGATTTATTTGCTATTCCTAACTTTTTTGTTTAAATATAGTTAGCTATTATATTAATTTTAAATTATTATAACATTCTGATATGACTCTTGTACTTGTATTTTATTTGTTTGCTTATAATTTTATTTTTACATATTTATGGTATGAAATACTATTATTTAACAGGGGTACAAAGTTGAAGTTAAAGAACCTCCACAAGGCCTAGCTCCACCATCACAAAGTGTTGTAAAGAAAACACCACATCAGCCAAATAAACTTCGCAAGTTTGTTGCAAAAAATAGTGCTGGTCTTCGTGTGAGGGCACATCCTTCTCTTCAGAGTGAACAGATTGGTATCGTTCATGTTAATGGAACAATTGCATTTATTGATGAGGTAAGTAAGTACTTTCATTTTTGAACAATGTTTGTTTGAAATTGAAAAATTAAAACTTTATTCCAAGTGATGAAGTTTAGAGATAATACTTCTGTTTGTTATTGTAATTACTTCAATATTTTTTCTTTTTGTGGAGGTTTTTTATAGTTTAACAACATATATAAATATGTCTTATTCAAGAGATACCGTGTCTAGCTGTGAAAGAAGGAAGCTGTGACTGGTTGCATCAGCAAGAGGTCTAAATGAACTTTTGGTGGAGAAAGCACCACTGCTGGAGGAGATAATGAAGATTAGCTCTTACACAATTTTCAAAAGTGAAACAATTCACCTACTTACGATTTTAACGACCAATGATGTGCAGAAGAATTCTGACGATTAATAGATGCTACTTTAGGCTATGCTAAGCAAGTGATAACTGAATCCATCCATGGAACTAGACATAGAGGAAGAGATGGTCTGAATATATGGCAGAAGTAGGAGAGACATCCTGAGTGTCCAAAACTGGATGGCGTCTGCACAACACCATGATATTTGGCAAAATCTGGTGTAGGAGGTAAGAATGCTAAACCAAGTTGTAGCACCATGGATTCAGTCTTCTAGTTTGTTCTGTTTACTGATGTTATTGTCTTCATTGCAATTATCCTTGTGAGACTTCAGTATCTAGTGACAGAAAGGTATGACAATGGGAAGAGAAAAAGAATAAGCAAGCGTTTACCCTAGCAAAAACAAGATTTAGCATGTTGAAAGAATCTAGAGAATGTCTGAATTTCCGGAGAGCTTATGAAATTGCAAATATACCAAGAGTGGGCATTAAACAAGGATAAATAAATAAACATTATAAACTATAGTTTAATTCATAAAAAATAACCATTTATCTTCTTTAACTCAAGAGTTTGGTTTGAGAAAAATATTTTATTGTTTTAGCTTGAAAAAATATTTTATTGTAAAATAAAGATAACTTTTAATTTTGATAAAATCTTATATAACGCTCCTCAAAATGAATTTCATTATAAATTATTAATTCATAATGACATCGATTTGATTATAGATTCACAATGATGATGGCGTTTGGTTACGCCTGAATCAGGACACTATTCGCCAATATTGCCCTGATGGTAGCTATGCTGAAGCATGGTGCCTTCAATTCAATCAGCATCTTGGAAAAACACTTTTATTACCTGTTCAAGAACCAAAATCTCTTCTTGATCATGTCATTAAAGATCCCAATATGAGAAAATCTCCAGTTATTGAACCTCCGTAAGTTTTTATTGAAAATATATAATTCATTCAAAAAATTCAGTTTTAAAATTTGAAATAATGAATATTTTTTTATTACAGAAAAAATAAGAGAGCTACCAGATATAAAGTAGTAAAGTGTGGTGCATCGGGCCATAATGTTCGGAGCAATCCAAGCTTGAAAGCTCCACCTGTAGGAATGCTTGGCCATGGAAATTATGTTACGGTTATAGACCATGTAAGAATTATACTGTTTATAATTTTATTTTTCCTTAGTTCTTTTTTTTTTTTAATTTCCCATATACTTTTAAAAATTGTAAAGCGATAGTGATTTGTATTAAATAATCTTGAACAATAGCTTTTTATGTTTTTTTTTATTTAGATCTTATATTATTATATATATTATTATTATTAGCTTGTATTATATCTATGTAAAAACATACATTTGTAAAGTAGTTACATAAGAAATAAATTAATAACTATATTTTGGAATCCAGTCTTTACATTGGAAAAAAAAACTGTGGCTCAATATTTCTTAAAAAGAGGTAAGCCCTACTGAACCGGTTGGTATTACAATGATAGAGATGTGTTGTGGTTAGTCACACATAATCCCTCAAAACCTTACTTTCAGTTTTCTAGACCGGGTTCCTATTTAGGTTTTTAAAGTAGTTATTCATTTATAGTCCAATTTAGTTTAGAAGGACCGTCCTATATATCCTTATTTTGAGGTTTTGGTATATCTCGATTTTGAAAAATTTTCCTTAGCGACCAATAGCATTTTTTTCCATTCTCAATTCTTGCCTTTGTCTCTTCTTCCATTTTGTTATCTTTGGTTACAATTGTACCAAGATACTTGAATTTTTCAACACCCTCTTTCTACAAGATCTCCACTGGTTGTGCCTTTCCTAGATGACAGCATTTATTTTGTTTTATTTTCATTTGTTATGAATCCTGCCTTTCTAACAGCCTCTTGACATTCCGAAAATGCCTCTAAAAGTGGATTTTTACTTCTTCCTGTGATTACCACATCATCAGCATATGCGTGGTATTGGGTCATATTTTTATAAATACATTCTTCGGCCTTTGCCTTGGTTGCCCTCATAATCATTTCAAGCACCATATTAAATAACACTGGGTCCCCCTGGTTAACTCCTTTTTGAATGGCAAAGTCTCTGGACATTTCTCTCTGTATTAAAGCCTCTACTGTTTTTTAAGGTCATCCTTACCAGCCGTATTAGTTTTGTGGGGCAACCTGCTCGTCCCATATTTCCAGGATGAGCTCGTAAATCTCATTACACTATATTTCCTCAATATTTAAGCATCTCAGCTGAAATACCATCAACTCCCGGCACTTTGTTATTTTTTAACTTTACTAAAACGTCATCCACTTCTTCTGGGTCTGGAGGTTCTATGGGCATATCGTCTTATAATATATCTGGTAGATTTTCTGTTGGAATTTGTTGAGATTTTTCTAGACTGGGGTTAAGGTATTCGTTGAAATAGTTTATCCATCTTTTAGCGATATCTTCTCTGTCTCCTAGTAATGTTCCATCTTAATCTTTGAAGAAACTTATCCTGGGTTGGAATCCTTTTCTTAGTGTTTTCAGCCTTTGCTAGAAGCTTCTAGTGTTTTTACCCTAAAAATCATCTATTATGGATTTTAGATCTTTTTCATTTTTCTTCCTCTTTTTGTTTCTGCACAGTTTTTTGGTGGCTTCTCTCTTTTTTATATAGTTTTCTACAGTTAGTCTGATTCTTCTCTGTATCATCCTCACGTATGCCTTCTTCTTTTCATCAACAGAGATCTGGTATTCCTGGTCAAACCAATAGATGTTCTTCCAGTTATCCACATCTTCCCCTATTGTCTCCTCAGCAGCCTTAATTTTTACCCATTCATTTTCAATTCCTTCTCCTTCTTCTTGTTGTCTATTTCCTAGATATTCTTCCAGTTTTCTATCATATTCTTTTTGGATATCTGGCATTTTTAAGGCATTTAGCTTTGGCTAATTTTCCTACATTTACCTTTTCTTCTTATTGCCAACCTCTGCCTATACTTCACCTTCACTGAGAAATGATCACTTCCTACATCCACCCTTCTGCAACTTCTCACATCTTCAATGTCACTTTGGTGCTTGCTTTCTGTCATTACATGATCTATTTGGTTTTTGGTCTTGGCATCTGGAGATGTCCTGGTTTCTAAGTGAATAGGCTTATGTTGAAAGCTGGTAGTTGCTATTTTTATGTTCTTACTGGCTGCAAAATCTACTATTCTATATGCATTGTCATTAGTAATATTGTGACAACTATACTTTCCGATTGATCTCCTCAAGTTCTTCTCTTCCCCAAATTTTCCATTGAAATCACCTTCGATAATTTTAATATCATGCTTAGGAATCTTGTCCTAAAACTCTTGCATAAAACTCTTCCTTCCTTCTCTTCTGTTACTTTTTCTTCTGTTGGTGTATGTACAATTACCAGGGACATATTAAAGAATTTCCCTTTAAGTCTTATGTAGCATATTCTTTCATTTATTGTCTCGCAGTTTAATACTGCTTGGCTCCATTGCTTTGCCACCATGAAACCTGTATATACTGATATTAATAAATATATATTTATTTAAATCGACCATAGTAGGCTCCTTCCTCCATCTAATCTCTTGTAAGGCTACCACATCCATTCCTTATTCCTCAAGACAATTTTCCAACATACAACGTTTTCCCACTTCTAGAAGGCCCCGAGCGTTACATGTTCCTATCATCATCATTAAATGTTTAGTCCTTTTCAGGCTGGGTCGATTGTCATGTATCCATCCAAATCCGAGGCTTTTTTTTTTAAGTTTTTTAGCAATATAATTTACACAGGTTGGGTCGCCCGACCATGCCCCTTTTAGTCGCTACCCCAGAATTATTCTGTTCCGATCCTTTAAGAATCAAAATATAACGGTGGCATATCAGAATAAAGATGTTTTTCCATAACCTTGTTCTATATTATCATAAAATTACGGTTTACGGAGTATCACTTCTTCTTCTTCTTCTTCCATGGCACTACAGCCCAATGTGGGCCCTGGCCTCCTCACTGAGCTTTCGCCAGGTCGTTCGGTCCTGTGCTGCTGCTCTCCAGTTCATCACTTTTAGGATGGCTTTAGCGTCCTGAGAGACACAATGTTCCCATCTTAGTCTGGGTCGCACTCTCCCTCTAGTTCGGTTAAGGTTTCTATCCAGAAGACTTTTTGGGATATCACTGTTTTTCCTTTGGGCAACATGTCCGGCCCATCGGAGTCGTCCGAACTTGATCAGTTTAACCGAATTCACTTCCCCAAATAGCTCATATAGTTCTATATTTTTTCTTCTTCTCCACTCGTTACCAGTCTTGACTGGACCTAATATTCTTCGAAGAATTTTCCTTTCGAAGATGAGGATCTCATTCTCTCTTGCCTTCGTTAGAGTCCACGTCTCTGAGGTGTACATCAAAACTGGACGAATCATAGTCTTGTAGAGCATCAGTTTCGTCTTCCTTGTTATATACTGGCTGTTGAGGTGTTTCCGTAGTCCGAAATAACTCTTGTTAGCATTAAGAATTCTCCTCCCCACCTCCAGAGAAATATTGTTATCGGAGCTAACTATAGAGCCTAGATAAGTGAACTGGTCTACCTTCTGAAACTTAAACCATCCAAACTCCACAACTTCTCCAGTGGAATGAGCTGCATGAGAGCCATCAGTACGCATGTACTTCGTCTTATCTTCGTTTATTGCAAGCCCCATCTCTTGAGCAGCCCGCATAAGGTCTAGAAATGCTTTTTCCAGTGCGCTGAGAGACCTTGCAACAATATTGATGTCACCCACATATGCCAGTAATTGGACTAATTTGCTGTTTATCGAACCACTGGTTTGGATGCCAGAATCTCTAACTACCTTCTCAAGAGCGAGATTAAATAGCAGGCATGCCAAAGCGTCCCCTTGTCTGAGCCCTTTATTCGAGGAGAACTCCCTGGAAAGCTCTGTTTGAATTTTTATGGAGCATTTAACACCATCCATTGTCATCTTTATAAGCCTGATGATCTTGGGTGGGATCCCGAGTTCTTGAAGAGCAGCATAAAGTTTGGGTCTCTTTATGCTATCATAGGCTGACTTGAAGTCAATGAATAGATGGTGTGTCGTCATTCTATATTCATTTGCTTTTTCCAAAATAGTTCTGAGGCTGAAGATCTGGTCAGTGGTCGATTTGCCTTTCCTAAAACCAGCTTGGTAGTTTCCGATTTCTCGGCCGGCGAATGGGAGGAGTTTGGCGAACAGTATGTTGGACAGCATTTTATAAGCACACTGAAGGAGCATAATGCCTCTATAATTACGGCAATCAAGAATATCACCCTTCTTATGGAAAGGGCATATGACTCCCCTCTTCCATTCTTCGGGAATTCTTTTTTTGATCCATATGGAAAGAATTAAGTCGTATAACTCTTTATGCAGAAGTTCACTTCCCTTCTTCAGAAGTTCTGCAGGTATACCATCTTCTCCGGGAGCTTTATTATTTTTCATTTTTTCAATAGCCTCTACGATGTCCTCGAGGTCTGGGGGATCAATGGTGTCCTCATCCGAGGAGGTATGGGTATCCTCTTCTGCTTGGACCATCTCATCTTCTACAGCTCCTTGGTTCAATTCATGGCTATAATGCTGCATCCATCTTTCCAATATATCATTAGTTCCAGCAAGAAGGGTTCCATCTTCACTCCTGCAAAATTTAACTCTGGGCTTGAATGGGGCTCTACTATTGTTCACTCGTCTATAGAAGCTCCTTATTTAATTCAGGCTCCTGAATTCTTCAAGTTCTTCGAGTTGCTGTCTTTCCCAAACTCTTTTCTTTTTCTGTGCTCTCTCTTCTCTTCTCTCCTTTTGTCACGATATTCTTCGGTCGCTTTTCTTGTATATTTCTTTTGGACCATATTATGATAGGCTAGATTTTTCCTCTCGGTTACAATTGCACATTCATTGTCAAACCACAAGAATTTTTTCGGGCATGTATCCAATCCTAGAATGGCTTCAGCTGACTCCTTAATTGCCCTAGCGCAATACTCCAAATGGCTCTGTACAGTATCTTGTACCTGATCTTCAGTTCCCTGAAGAGTTCTGTCAAGTTGTGACTGGTATCTTGTGCATGTATCTGGGTCTTTGAGCTTAGCGGTGCAATATTTTTTTGAGATCTTAGCTCCTTCCTTCCTTGCGTCTGAAATTCTGGCTCGTATTATTGTGGCCAATAGATAGTGATCGCTGTCAATATTCACTCCTCTGTAAGTATGTGAGCTTAACAAATTTAACTTGTATCGGCAGCTAATGAGAACATGGTCAATCTGGTTGATGGTTGCCCCATTCGGTGACCTCTATGTTCCTTTGTGGATATCCTTACCAGGGAAGAATGAGCTTCCGATCACCAAGTCCTTGGGGGCTGCATAGTTAATAAGTCTTCTTCCGTTCTCATTAATCTCATTGTGAAGGCTATATTTGCCGATGATTGGTTTGAAGATACCTTCCTTCCCAATCGCCAAGAATTATTTTAATGTCACTACTCGGGCACTCGTCAAACGCTTTGTCAAACCTATCATAAAATTCTTTTTTCTCCTCGTCCTGTGAGACTTCAGTTGGGGCATGGCAGCTGATGAGCCTGTAATTCTAGAATTTCCCTCTGACTCTCAGTTCAGAGATTCGGTGGTTGATCGGTATAAAGTCAATGACAAGTTGCCGACATGTTACCTCATTCTTCCTTTTACAACGAAACCAGTTCCAAACACATGTTGTTTTGGATGGCAACTATAATATATTGTGTGGTTTCTCTTTTCAAGAACACCATTACCTAACCATCTTATTTCTTGGATAGCAGCGATGTCTATTTTTCTAATTTCAAGCTGTTGTAGAAGGTACCGAAGCGCCCCCAGTCTGTAGAGAGATAAAACATTCCATTCTCCTAGTGTGATGTCCTTTAGGCGAATCCTGAGTCATTTCCTTGAATACAATCCGGCTATTTCTCTTTGAGTTTTCATTATATATTTATTTAAAAGGAGTGGGTTATCAACCCACTGCCCCCGATTCAGGTGGAGGGGCTGCCTCCTCAGAGCATCCTGACTTACTCCCCCCACCGGGGCGGCTACCTAGAGAAGGTGACCCTAGGGTGTGTACTGGAGATGACCTTTGTCTGAAATGTAGGGTGTTGAAGTATGCTGTTTAAGTGTAAATGTATGGGTGCTAATGTTAGTGTTCCCCCAACCTGGAGGACCAGTGGCTGTCTGCCGTACAATGACCGTACGATAGGTCCGCCACCTCCCTCTGCCAGGTATCACTTCTTAGCCATCTAATTTTTTTTTTTTTTTCCAACATATATGCACCGCGGCCTATTGTGCGCCATCTAATTACTATTTACCTATGGCCAGTATTTCTTAGGTAAAATGAAAAAAGTATTGCAAACTAAATTTATTATATACTTTGCCTTAGGTTGAAAATGGTGATGGTACCTGGATCCAGCTTGATAAAGAGACACTAAGCAAGTATTGCTTTAATTGGGAAGGTGAAGCCTGGTCTTTAGCAGTTGATAGAAATACAATTTATTTGAAACCAGATATTTCTGATAGAAGCAAGTATCATTTTTTTATTTATTGTACCATAACCCTTATTTTATTTTTTAAGAGGAGTATAATAGTAAGGTGGCAACTTTTAGATCCCTTATTAATAAATAGTATATTATCATAAAATGTTCTTAAAATAGTATTATTAATAACAATAACAGCTAAAGTCTTAATGCTAAATTAAATAATAAGTTATCTAATGTTAATAGATGAAACTTGTGAAGAAAGTGTTTTTGGGTCTACTGTCCCAAGAAAAGGGTTTGATTTTGGTCCTCCAGTGCAAGAAAACTTCCCATTATTTCCTGCTATAGGAGCTCCTGTTCCTTCAGTGCCGTTTGTGTTCGGTTCAACTTCCCATCAAGGTTTATTAACAAATATATTTAGATTAAATAAAATATAAATAAAGATAAATTTTTTTTTTTAAATTAGTTTTACTTTTCTTTCATTTTTATTAGCTGGAAACTTAAAGGAAGAATCAAGGTCATTCTTCAGGGAATCACCCAAGTCACCTGCTATAACAAAATGTCAGAAATCAGAAGAAGGGAAGTCATCTAAAGGAGTTTCTTCAAAGTAAGTTCTAGTCCTCATATTTTTATTTATTTATATATTTTTTTTAATTAGTTATTAGAGTTTTCAGTTTTATTAACTCCTGAAATTAATTTTGATTTGTATAAATTTGCTATCTATTATCAAATTGAAACTTTTGACATTTGGACTTACTTTTCTCAGAGATGTCCCTCCTGAACTACTTGGAGTTTCTGTTAAAGAATTAGTAAAAGCAATTGGTGAAAGTCGGGCAAATGGAAACGGTGCTACCCCTCCAGACACACCACGTAGAGCTTCCAGAAGTTCTAGTCCCTTACCACCTTCAAGAACTTCATCCTCCAGCCCTCTTCCCATTCCAGGTTTGAAATGTGACTAATTAACTGTTTATTTATCAATTAGCTCACTATATTATTTTTTATTTTTTTTATATTCAATATTTATACATTCTTGATGTTCTTTAAAATTAGTTCTAAGTATCGTATTTTGATTACTCAGACTTTCAGCTGATGAAATGTCTTTTAGTTCATGTATGCTCCATGATTCCTTTTGGTACATTTATTTGTTGAAATACCTGCAGAATCTTAAGATTAATAGCATTTTTGGCTAAATTTGTTTTACAATATGGAAGAAATATCAATTTACAATGGCATAAGAAGCAAGGAATCATCTATATAAAAATATGTAAACATTATTTTTTAATATAATAATTGTGATGGAACACACATAATAAATTATGTCTGTCTATAAAAGTACTTGAAAATTTTAGTTGTGAGGTAGTCCAGTTAAATCATTTTTTTTTCCAAAAATAATTCTGAAAGCTTTGAACCTTGGTACTATTGTTTGGGAGGGTCTATTATATTAATGAACATACTAAAAATCCTGGTGGATGGGAGATTAGTGGGGGAGAGGGGAAGGAGGAGGAGTTAAAAAAAGTTGCCTTTTTGTTTTTTTGCTAATATCTCATAATTTATTGGACCTACAAAAAAAATTACTCTCATCCAAAATAAAAATTATGAAATTCTCTAAAAAAAAATATTATTTTAATTTTATTTCTAGAGTCCATTGTTTACAACAGGGGTGACAAAAATAAGGTTTTATATTGCCTCATAAGCAACAGAATCGGTGGTTATGACAGGCATTAAAATATGATCGAGCTTTCTTTTCCAACCCCAAAGATCAGGAGACAGCTCATTTTCCTGCCATAGCTGTATCTGATGAAAAGCACAGCATGAGTCTTGCATCACTGCCCCTGGAGGTAGGAATGCTAACTGTGGTCTCATGTTTGAAATGGACTTTGCGAAGGTTTTTAAGCTATATTAATTAAGTAATGTTGTAGTATGTGGAGCTCCATATATGTTCAAGAGAAATCTGACCACATGCTGATGTAATGATTTTGGGTCACAAAACACTGAGTTTGCACAATCCAATGACACATCTCATCAACATTTTGCTGATAACAACTTTCTCCTTCCTGTAACAAGATGATGTTGTGTTACAGCCAGAGAATAAATGAGCAAATAGTATAATATGTTTGAGGCCCTTTTGCTGTTGTTGTGTTAAAAATACCTCAGTTTCTACTTTCACTTGGTCTGGCTTGTATAAATATATATGTTTCTCTGAAGAGGTTAAGGCTGTGAGAACAAGTATATCTATATCCTGTCCAACAATTATAACAACTCTCTCACTCAGTGTATCTATAGCAGTCTGAACAATCAGAATTAGGTCCTTAGGACTTTGCTGGCATCTCCTTTTTCATTTGCTTTGTTGTTCTTATTTAAGAGAAACTAATTTTAGGACTCATGGATGGCAGTATGTTCTTCTGAATATATATCAACTTACATTTTCACTAACCACCTTCTATTTTGTTCAGATACTTTGGAACTTTTTAAACTGTCAGTGTATCCATTGAAAATAATTTTGCAACTCTTTGCATGGTAGTGTTTCTGAACTTTATGTAGCTGTTGCCAATATTTTGTATTGTTGGTCCTATCTTTCACACCACCTTATACAGCAGGAAGCCACCATCCACTATAGTTTATTGTAGAAGATCTATTATTGAAGATATTTCATCCTTTCATTGTTCTAATATTTGAAACAAAGCACTTTTCTGTGTCACTCACATTCCTTAATCATTGAAAAGGGAGAGAGGATAAGGAGTCAATTCATATTGAAGATAATCTGATAGTTAACAACTGAAAGACAGCTGTTAAAGTCATTGGTACACAATCAAATCTACCAGTAGAGCCTGTTCCAGCTGTGAGCCGGGGATATTGTTTGAACCAGAGGGGGCTGGTTTCACCTTTTATTGATTCCAACCCTGCTCACCATCCCCATAATTTTTTTCTATTTTAAGTTGTTGAAAATCACCACCTATCTGAAAACAGGTGGAATTTACTCATCCTTATTTGTAAATAGCTATTGTTGGGAGCTCTGCATATTGCTTCTACAACAAATACCATGCAATTGATATGACACCACAATACTCCCACCCAATTATCTCATAAACTAAAGAATCTACAGGACTGAATCTACAAAATAAATATGATCTTTTTTGTAGATAATTAATTTTTGTAAAAGTAATTTTTTTCATAGAATCATAGATTATGGGATATTAACAAAAAAAAATACCATTTTATCTTTCCTTCTTCCCTTCCGCTCTTTCTCTACCCATCAGAAATTTTGGTCCATTCATTAGTAGGCCTTTTCAAGCAATATTGCAAAGTTTCAAAGCTTTCAGAATTATGTACCAAAATGTTTCTAATTTGGTTGGGCCAAGGGTAAAATTTTGTGATATATATTTTAAAATATATAACAAAAAATAATAGAATGTGTTAAAATATTTATTTATTTTTTATTATTATCAATTCTCTCAATTTTACATTTTCTGATAGAAATTTCATCAAATAAAATTTTTCGTATCTATTGATTGCATAAAGTTATCTTGTGTTGAAATAACTTCTTCATTTATTTCTATATAGATTTATTTATATCAGGATTTGATTTTATATATTATATTATATACCCTTTAAAGGATGGCATAAGAATTTATTATGATATATGAATGTTATGATAAACTTTCTACACATAGTGCATTGGTATTTATTTCTTACATAGTTATTATACTTTCATTTTTTTTTAAATAATATTTTTGTCAGTACTTGATATATGTTCATTTTGATAGTCAAGCTCTCCTTTTCTCTAAATTTATATAGTTAATATTGACTTATCCGAGGAGGAATTGAAAGGAACCCATGTTATGCTTAACATTTAAGATAATTTTGATGTATACATGTTTGCAAATACCAGAAAACAGCTAGGTTATCATGGATTTCTTCATTTTTTTAGCATTTCAAGGCCGTCAAAGGAGTCAAGGTATTTTTTAAGCCCCATTGCTTTGGTTATGACTGACAGTTTCTCTTAATATAGTTACCTCTTTGAACTTAGTAAACATATGTTGTATTGTTATGCTTAATTACTGTTAATAAGTCCTTTTTTAAAGGACTAAAGACACTTAGAACTGTAAAATTCACCACTATCTTACTGTATTGAGATGGAATGATCCTTTATTAATAATGCTTGATGCCAATCCCTCATAGCTTATTTTTCAATTGATTCAGATTCAATTGTAAATGTTCATTTCATTTGCATGACTAGATCCCCATGATTTGTTGTATCTTACCCTAACCCTTTATTTACTTTGATTCTATGCCCTGCTTGTTTTAATGTCTTTACATAGAATGAAAAAGTAATGTGATCTTCTTGCATGAAAACCACTGTTGCTTACTATCTGTGGTTTTCCTTTTAAAATCGTGTTTACCAATTCTACAGTAAAGTGTTATTCATGATGCAGTTCCTCGACTATGAAGTTTAAATGTTTTCATTTTTGAATATCTGTTACCATATCTCTAAAAATTTATCTCTAGTCTCCTATTAATATAATTTTGTTTCATGTTTCTAGGTGCTAAAAATAGCAGTGGCTTGGCTCAGGATAGTGTTAGCAGCAGCCCATTGGCTTATGGTTCTCCTAGAAGCATTGGTTTATCCCCTGCAGGTATTTAGCTGTTTGATTGTGAATTATGTATATTCATAATTTTTAAGGCAAATTATAAAATTGTAGTGAAATAAATTTATATACAGCTGAATCTGGATTTTCCGGAGAGATGGGGGAGGAAGAGTTGCACAGATAAATGAAAACTGCGGTCAATCAAAAAACTATTTATTTAACAAATTAAATGCATATGTGTACAGTAACAAACAGCTAAAGTTGGGACCCCATTGGCAAATGTGTTTAGTAGCTGCGGGTGAAAAGTGTGGCTCACTAATTTTTTTGGAATAGAGAGCACGGTTAATTGCAAATATGGATAATTGAAACACAACTAATCAAGGTTCTACTGTAAATAAAAAACAATTTTTAATTTGAAGCATATGCCCTCTAAGAATAACACCAATGCAGATATTAAATCTGGTTGTGCTTACTAACAAAAACTTGGCAATTATGGATCAAGGACATAAAAATTTCTTTTGTGAATTAAATATATAAAAAGATAACTGAGGAGGTCAGAAGAATAAATGGTATTGAAAGAGAGCTAGAGAAGAGGCTTAATGGATGACAGTGGGTTAGAAATTTGAAAGGTAATTTTACAAAAGAAGCATTTCTGACCGGCTATATACCCATTGTTAAGTTGGGATCTAGTATTCAAGCGGTAGATAGAGAAACGCACACTGGTGGAGGAGATTAAGAATATAAGAAGATTTTTTGGTTATTTAAGATTGTAAGAGAAAGGCAATGTTGATGTTATCGGAAATTCAGACTTAACTCAACAACATTGAAGTGGTGGGAAAGTAACAGAGGATATAAGAAGTCTACAGGATTTAGTTGAAAAAAGATTTGTAACTGTTTAAGGATTTAAATGATTATTTAAAAGAAACATGGAAATATTGTTATTTTGAGGTAAATATTGAGCAAAGGTGGGTTTAAAATTAATTGACAAGGAGAGTGTGACTCTCATCAATTTTGATAATTTTTTTTTTTTTTCAATTATTCTACATTGAAAAAAAGCCGACCCATATCTGACCATTTCGTCCAATGGGCCCTAGGAGCTGAGAAAACAATATAACACACTAAAACTGCTGAAATTTTATATCTCAGGTTAGAAAAATGATATCAACATGGTTTTTCCAGAAAAACATTTGTTTTTCAGAGTTTTTAAAGGTAACATATAAACATTAAAAAAATATTGATTTTTGGTCAAATACATTTAAAAAAGTATACTAGTTTTATAGATTTTTTTAATTTCCAAAACGATGGAAGACTTTGATTCAGCACACCAGAAAAAGTTAATTTTGAAAAAATTATCGATAACAATTTTTTTTTTTTCAATTCTGAGGTTGCTTGACATTTTTAAAAGCCAACAGATTACGTTTCGATTTGAAGCTCTGTATCTTGTCTTCAGTGTAACCGATATTGACGTTCTTGGATTCATTAGAAAGATGAGATTTTCTTCTTTAAATACATATAAAAACTATTGCCTTAAGGTCTGTGCAAAAAAATGTGATTTCCAAACAAAAACAAAATTTAGGATTATGTTGGTTCTAAAATAAATAGGAACACCTCAATTAAAATAAATTGCTTAGTTTAAGAATCTTTTCCTATGACTTGAATTTGGTTTGAAATTTAAAAGGTTTCTAATTTATGAATTTGTTTTTATGATTTAAAGGTTTCTAATTTGTTTTTAATTTAATTTAATTTTAATTTAGTGGTTTCTAATTTTCTAATTTGTTTTTTGTGATTTAAAGGTTTCTAATTTATGAATTTGTTGAATTTTTTTTCTAATTTATTAAATTTAAAAGGTATTCTTTTCCTGTGTAAATTTTTATTTTTAGATTCGTCCGAAAATTTGAATACAGAGGTTTTTCAAAGTGCTCAAACCAAATCTGACACCAGTTTTGGATATAAAACTAATAATATACTTCACTCTGTAGAAAAATACTGTTCTCTTTACATATAATTTATTGGCCCTTCAGATTACTCTCAATTATTTGTTTTTAAAAAATTGGATCACTCTAAAATTTACTCTTTCTGGACCACAAATAATGTTTTTTTGTTATCTATAATACTTAGAGCACGGCCTTAAATATTGAAATTAAATTAAATTCACTATGGCATCCCTAGCATGGCTGGGTTCTTAACCAAATTCATATTTTAATATAAAATAATTATTTATGATCATGATAGAGTAAATATTACACTTTTACACAATCACTATAAACATTATGGTAGTAAAAAAAATAATTTCACCCAACCATACTCAACCTTCTAATGTGTCCAAGAATATTGATATCGGATACACTGAAGACGAGATACCTTCAAATCGAAAGGTAATTTGGTGCTTAAAAATTTTAAGCACTTTCAGAACTGAAAAAAAATTTTTTTTATTATCAACGAATTTTTAAACTTTAACATTTTCTGGTGTGCTGAATCAAAATCTTCCATCGTTTTTCGGGAGAAAAAAAAATCTATAAGGTTAGTTTACTTAATAATTTAAACATTTTTTTACATTTATTTGGCCAAAAATCAAAATTTTTTAATGTTTATATTTTTCCTTTAATAAACTCTGTAAAACAAATGTTTTGCTGGAGAAAGCATGTTGATATCCTTTTTCTAACTCAAGATATAAAATTTCATCAGTTCCTACGGCCCATTCGATGAAACAATTGGATATGGGTTACCTTTTTTTCCATGTAGAATCACTCAAAAATAATTTATCAAAAGCGACGGTCGGTCACACTCTAAACTCTCCTTGTGTGTTTATTTTAAGTTAAAATAAAAGTTTTTAATTTTGTGGTTGTTGATGGGTAGTTTATTGAGGTAAAGCAAAGAATTGTAAGGAAGGGTTTGGAATCGATAAGGACAGAATGGCAGTCAATCGTTTTCTCTGGATTCACTTTCAATTTAATGTAACATAAATATTCATTCATTCAGCGGCTCAACAACTCATCTCTGAGTCTAGGCCTCCCGGATCATTCTTCGCCATGTGTCCCGGTCCAGCGCCGCCACCTTTCAGTTCCGGATTCCAAGAAGTGCACGTGTGTCATGCACAACCCCTCCTGCCAGCGCAATCTTGGTCGTCCTCTGCATAGATAGACTAGTCCAATCCCATGTATGACCTCAGAGAGGGTTTTCACGGGAATAGCACCATCTTCTATCCTGGTTATGTGTCCAGTCCATCTCAGTCTTTCCAGACGAACATACTTCACAATATCTGGCTCCTGATACAAGGCGTAGATCTCTGCATTTGTTCTCCTGCGCCATTCCTGATGATGTAGGATTCCACCGTAGATGCATCGGAGTATCCTTCTCTCGTGGATTAGAAGTGCCTGTTTATCAGCCTTAGGCCCTGTCTATGTCTCTGAGCCATAGGAAAGCACAGGCCAGATTTATATAATTGGACCTTTGTTTCTCGAGATAAAAATTTGCTCCTGAGGTGGTGCTGCAGTCCAAAGAATGCTTGGTTTGATTTTGAGATACAGCATTTAATTTCTTCGGACAGGTTATTATGCACATTAACTTGACATCCCAGGTAAGTAAATTCGTTTACCCTCTCCAACTTATACTCTTCAATTTGCACTTCTTCTCCAGGTTCCACCTCCTGCCCCATGGCGATGTACTTCGTTTTGGAGGCATTAACAGCCAGTCCCATTCGTGTGTTCAGCCAGGCCTGTTAGTGTCCAGATCGTCAGCATAACGGAGCAGCTGTACAGAATGATTAAATATGGTGCCAGAAGTTTGTATGGAGGAGTCCCTTACTGCTTTCTCAAGGGCTATATTGAAGAGGAAGCAGGCCAGAGCATCATCCTGCCGCAGGCCTTTGCTAGATGTGAGAGGCTCAGTGATTCCAGCTTGAACTCTTACGTAGCATTCAATCTGATCCATTGTTACTTGGCACATTCTCACCAATTTACTCGGGACTCCGAACTCTCTCATTGCCACATAGAGCTGGGTTCGGTCTTCAGTCACTTCTAAAATCAACAAATAGGTGGTGTGTTGATATCTTATATCCGTGACCTTTCTCTAATATTTGCTGAAGGGTAATAATTTGGTCTACCGTTCGCTTCCCCTTTCGGAAGCCACACTGATAGTTCTGATGTTCCGTTCTGCAAATTGTAGAAGGCGCTCACAGAGGATTATGGGCAAGATTTTATAAGCTACTGAGAGCAGTGATATACCTCTGTAATTTGTGCATTCCAGCTGGTCCCCGTTCTTATGGATAGGACATATCATGGTCTTATACCAGTCCGCCGGAATAGACTCCCTTAACCACATTTCTATTAAAAGGTCCTGCAAAGCCTTAACAAGTTCCGGTCCACCATGATTGAAGAGTTCAGCTGCTAATCCATCCATGCCAGGTGCTTTGTTGTTTTTGAATCTGGATATCGCTAATACGATCTCATCTTAATCGGAGGGTTGAAGATCCTCAATTGGGAGTGGCCTCTCTAATGTATGTTCCACACACTGCTGTCCTTCATTCAGAAGTACCAATGCCAATACTTCTCTCATCATTCAGGAGTGAACCATCCTCAGCCCTATAGGCAGTTAGCCGGAACTTAAAGGTTTTTCTACCTTGGTTAATTTTTTGGTAGAAGTTCCAGGCATCATTATTTGTCCCAACTGCTTGCTCCGCCATTGTCTCTTCTTCCTCTGGTGGGCGTGTTTCTCCAACCTCCTTCTACAGTGATACTCGTCAGTTAAACCTCAGGTGCGGTGTTGCAGTATTGCTCTGTATGCCTCGTTTTTATAGGCAGTGATTTTCATCAAACCAAGAGTTCCGGTGTTCTCGTTCCTATGGTCCAAGGGTTGTACGATCTTCATTAGAGATAGCCTTCCCAATTTACTCCCATTTGTCATCTATGCTGTCTCTAGTCTGGCTTTCTACAGCTCTCAGAGCTAGACTTAGGCTTTCCTCGTATCGAAAGCTGGTTTCCTCGTTCTTTAGCCTCGGGGTATTGTATCCTTGTAGTTGGTTGTGCTTCAATGAGAGATATGCGGTCTCTTAGACGGGCCCTTATAAAGTGGTGGTCGGAATCGACGTTCACACCTCTCAATGCACGGGATGTCAAGCAAATTGCTCTTACTGCGAGTACTTATCAGAAAGTGGTCGATCTGATTAATAGTCTCACCATCAGGGGAATTCCAGGTCCCTTTGCGAATATCAGGGTGAGGGAACATAGTGCCACCTATCACAAGACCGCAGGCATCTTCCAGATTTACCAGCCTCTGACCGTTATCATTAGATTCTTCATGCAGACTATCAGCTCCAATAGTGGGATGATAGCATCTTTCATGTCCTACTTTTGCATTTAGGTCACCCGCTACAATTTTTATGTCATAATTAGGGCATTGATGAAGAGTCCCATAAAAAATTCATCCATAAAAATCATCCTTCTCAGCTTCCGACGCTTCCTCAGTAGAAGTGTACATACTAAGGATCGAGTAGTTCTGAAACTTACCCATAATACATAGGACACAGATTCTTGGGCTAACTAGTTTAAAGTCTGTTACCAGTCCTTTGAAGCTCCTTCCAACAACAAAGCCAGTGCCCTGGATGTGGAACCTCTCATGGCAGCTAAAATAAATTGTGTGATTCCTTTTCTCTAGAGTACCGGTTCCAGTCCATCGGACCTCCTGGATGGCAGCGGCATCTATTTTAAAAACGTGAAGTTGTGCTAGGAGCCCTTGAAGGGCTCTGGGTCGATGGAAACTAAGGACATTCCACAACCCCAAGTTAAAATTTAATGATTGGCAATGTCTAGTGAATTTCATAATTACTCTTCTTCAGTGTGTTTATCACCTAGTGCTGACTGGGGCCAACCCAAATCCGATAAGGTCCCTACAAGGTTCCAATATTGTAGTTGATTCTCACCATAGTTTTAACGTTTAGAGAAGAGAAGCTGATTAGGCTTCACCACGAATTTTAGTTGGCAGATGATGGCTTGTGACACCCTCGCTCTGCCATCCCAGCCAGAGCTAGGATCCCCATGCTCTCGTCAGTCACCGACCTAGTCGGCCATAGGGATTGGTTATCACCACCTTGGACTGAGTTACTAGGCTTAACAGGGCCCACCCGAAGCTAGCAAGTTAACTCCTTCGAGAAGGTGAGAGTGGAGTTGGGGAGGAGAGGCTAAGCGGCCACTTGCTGACCCTGTATTAAGCATCCTTTCCGCATTGGACCCCAATTGGATATGGGTCATCTTTTTTTCAATGTAGAATCACTCAAAAAAATTTTATCAAAATAGGCGACGGTATAAATAATAGTTTTTAATTTTGGGGGTGTTGATGAGTAGTTTATTGAGGTAAAGTAAAGAATTATAAGGAAGGGTTTGGAATCGATAAGGATAGAATGAGAGTAAATCGTTTTCTCTGCATTCACTTTCAATTTAATGCAACATAAATAGTGATTTGTGGTATCTTGAATAGACTTGTTTAATAGTTAGTTCAATTGATGTGAATCAATTCACTATCATCAACCTACTAATGCCTTATCAGCTAATATCCTCAGGAAATTATTATACTTTCCACTATTGGAATAGTAATGTTGCAATCAAATATTTGAGGTACAAAATCTTGTTGATCAATTTTTATAGTACTTTTCTCATTTTATATTATCTAAAACATATATGTAATTACTTCTTTTGATTACTTAGTATGGCAATATTATTTTTTGGATTAAGCCCTCCACCACCTAGGTCAGGCGATAGAGTTTGGTTTATGTATTGAGCTAAAAGATATGGTTTCCCCATACTTTACATTAGTTAATTATATAGTTTATCACATTTATTTATTTAGATTTAACTTGATGTTGAAAGCATCTTGTGCCATACGATTTATATCAAATTGAGTGAGCTAGCCTCATTATTTGTCACTATTCAAGGCTTAGTTTCATATTTGCTTTTCAGGCTCCATGATTCCTTCGTACTTCATTAAACTTTTATATTGCTTATTTTAAGGACCAAACTTTTGGGCAATATGGCCATTATATTGAACCACAACACAGATTATTTATTTATTTTGTTAGTTTATGGAGGTGCAGAAAGTGTTTCTCAAAGAAGAGGTTCAACACAAAGTGACACGAGTGCTCTGGTCAGTAGTCTGACTCGTGACCTTACCCCTAGCCCAAGTGGTAGTTGTTCTCTACATAGTACCCCATCGACACCACGAAAGAACAAAGAGCCGGTATGTATTATATCTCTCTGTACATTTTACATTTATATTAAATATTAGTTCATGAAACAAAACATCATATAGAGTGATATGAAGAGGCATCATAATGCATTTTAATTTTTCACATTTTTTTTTAGATACTTCAAATTAAATAATAAGATAAATAATTTCAAATTTTCAATATACTATTTTATTAATCTCTTACTCACCCTAATTGAACAAAATGTTGAAAGAATGAAATTGTATTAATATTTTATTTTTATTTTTTATTACTTGAGATTGTAATAGAGGGTTAGAAATTTACAAACATTCCATTTCATGTTTTCTTTGGTAAGAAACAATTATTACAGGTTTATTTTCATCCATATGTGAGATATTTAGATTAGGTATTGTGGAGGGTGTTGGCCAACTTCACATTGTTGGAAACCATGGTTTGTATAGTAGGCCTATCATACTTGAAATTGTCAGTTTATTTGAAATTGTGTCAAGATATCCAATCACATACTCTATTGTGATTGGAAGACTTGGGGTGATGTGCTGTCTTTGATTGATGCGTGTTTCTGGACGGTTGATGTGAGATGTGCAGTATTTGATCTTCATAGATGTGATTTTTTGGTGTATGTCCTGATGTTGCCTGAACTGGCAAAATGTTGACTGATTAGCTGTTTGCTGGTATTTTAAAGACTTGAAGCTTTGTGTTTTGGAATCTTCCAATTGTTTTCTAGCAACTAATTTATAACATGTAGTTGAAACAAGAAATAATTTGACAGGAAAACATAAATGAATTTTTCAAAATGAATCACTATTTTTGAGCAGTTTATTTACTTAATATATATTTCTAATATATGCGAATAGATATATCCAGAAACTAACAAAAAATGAAAAACACTTCAAATAAAATATCTTGCATTATGTCAGCATTTTTAGTTTGTTATTTGTAATTGATATAATTAAATTACAAAACAGTGATCATATTAGAACTTGGGTATAATAATTATAATAATAATATTATAATATTATTAAAATTATAATATAATCTGGATCTATTTTTAATAATTTAGTTTTTATGTATTTGACAGGAAAGTGACTCCAGTTCTAAATCGATGGCACAAGCTGGAACACAAACTTCTCCAGATGGAGTCAAAAGTCATTTTAGTATTGGATCTAGTAGCAGAGAGGAATCTCCCAAGTCAAGTCGTAAGGTTCGAACAAATTCCAAAAGATCTATGTCTCCAGTTCCAGCTCAGGCACCAGCTCAAAGAGGCATCCGGGATCATAGGTTTTATTTATATATTTTATTTATCATTAGTTATTTTTTAGTTTTCCTTCTTCTTTGACTACTTTTTTTTATATCTCTCTTATTTTACCCTAGTACACAGAGTAAAAAAAATCTTGTGTAAATCAAAACCAACAAAATAGCAATTGAACTTTATTTAATGCTAGTTTGTAGGTGATCTATATTTTAGTTTTATTTTAGTATGATATTTTCGCTAAGCTCTCTGAGATTTAGCATGGAAAAACATTTTTATCACTATAAAATATAAGTTCCTCTCTACTTGTGGGATACATGTATATATAATATTTAGGATTTCAGACAGTTGCTGAAAGAACCCTCAGTAGAGATATTTAATCTAAAAATATCTAACAGAAGAAAAATTACTTGGATACTAAATTATAAAAATATCTCTTTGCACTCAAACAAAGGATTTAAAACACCAAATTTTGGCAATTTGGGACACATACGAGTATGTTTTCGAAATATTGATAAAACAACTATATACCAAGAAGTTACTCTCATTAGAGATGGGCTTTCTGAGATAGGAATATAGAAAATGGGAATTCTGAGATAGATCTGATATATCTTGGAGATAGGAATTACGAGATATGCCAGAAGAAAAGAGGATACCTCCAAAAGTCATGGATACAAGATATGAAGGAGAGAATGCCGAGAGAGTGATGTGAATATAGGATGGTGAGAGAGTGGTAAAGTAGAGAAATATAAAAATAATAAACATTACTGGTCCCTTCAGTGTCAAAGCCTATTTCTTGAATCTATCCCCTGTGGCCGCAAGCAGTTTCAATTTTTTTTTATACAAATTGGCATTTTTTTATTCCAATTACTTTCTGAAACACCGAAAAATAGTTTTAAAAAAAAATTCAATTTTTTTTTTCCAATCAACAGTTGTGGCCGTTGCCATAGAGGATCCTCCATGGCCAAATCCTGCTCTGGCCGAGGCCACAACAGTTGTGATGAACAAAAAATTGTCCTAAAACCAATTGTTTCCAATAATTTTTATATTATTTGAACTCAATAAGGTAAAACTTTATTTGTATTTTACTTTTGAAATTAAGTTAGAAGAAATGTACTTATAATAATTTTTAATTTTATTTGTTAAAAGTAGATGTATTATGTTACAAATGTTCCTTTCAGCCATGGAATCATTTGCATTATACTTTTCAATGCAATAAATCAATTAGCCCGTACCTGGCAAATAATATTTTACGAGTATGGTAGCATTTTTACCTGAGTTAGGAATTATTAAACAAAGAAAACAGTAATATAATTCAAAAAGAAGTCATGTTATTTGGTATAAACAAAATTTTATGTTCATTATATTTTTCTATGCCATAAGGAATATATATAAGAACTAAAAAATAACAATTAATACTATAAATTATAAAAGAGAACAATTAATACAATAAATTATACAAGGGAACAATTACTATTATAAAATTATTTATTATTATTATTATTTATATAGCTAACAAGAAAATTGGTATAAATAAGAACATAAATTGATTTGAAAAAAAATTAACCCTCCAACAGCATGTGAAGATAATAAGAATAAGTACCGGGTGAGGTACTTTCTCAGCTGACCTAATTTGTTGTTGATTTTTGCTATTTCTCTCATTTTAATTGCTGTAAACATTGTAAGGAAAATAAATAAATGAAATCTTACCTAAAATTTTATAAATGTAAAATACCAAGTGGGGTCCAGAGATACACCAACAATGGTTTTTGTGCGAAAAAAAAATTGCCATAAACTGTATGCTGCACATTTTCTTAAATTGACAATGGGAATTCATCACTGATAGTTAAAGGAAACCTTTAATGTAATTTCATAAATGTATCTCTGATTTTACAAGCATAGTATCCAAAAAAACAAAGCATGGAGTTTGGGTGGGTGGACCTAAAGGGCGTAAATATTTTTCGAATTCCGAAGGTCACCTTTTCAATTCAAAGAATAAAAGGCCATAGAAACGTCCTCTGAATTTCAAAAGAAAAGAAAAATTGAGGAGATAGCTGGAAAAAGGGCGTCTGTCCGAAAACCACGTTCGTAGGATAGGAATCACCATTTGAAGTTTTGTAAATGATATAACAATATATGAAATGAGCTCTCATTTATTTTGTTATTGATTTTCAATATTCTGTATCAGTGAATAATAAAACACTTACTTTTAGATGTCAGTCAATTGCAGATTGTAAAATAGGTACCAAAGAAGAGTAAATGGTCATATATCCTTTTTTCCATAGACTTCACAAAATAAAGAAAATATTATTATTATTCAATATTATTTTATTTATTGATAGTTGACCTTAAGGTAAATCAAGATTAAAATATTCCGTGTGGCAGTAATGAATAACATAGAGTAATGGTAACTATTTATTAAATGCTAACAGTCTCCGCCTACTTGTCTGAGATTGAGCCATGATGAAGGCCTACAATGTGGGCATTTAATAAATATTTATCACTATTTTATGTTATTCCTGACCGCCATCTGGCCCATGTCCCTAAATTATGATAGGTGTAGTGTAAAAAAAAAGCGTAAAAGAAACTATTGTATTTTTATAAATATAATTTTTTATGAAAATGAAATTTGATATTTTTGTATTTTCTAACAAAACGAACAACCCACCAATCAAATCAAGAAGAACTAAATCTACAAAAAATAAAATAGTGACACTCAAAATAGAATAAAATGCAGTAATAAAATATGTACTTGCCCCTTTTTGTACAGAAACTGCTAGTCACTTTTTTGAAAATTAGACAACATAGATGACCAGCTGGTCAACATTTTTCTTCAAATAATAATAAAAACAAGAAAGAAAATCCATACATCATTGAACAGTTGTATCGATAAAGTGCATGTAAACTTGTCTCATTAAAACAGTTTTATTAAGTTTATAAATGATGATATGACTTTAAAAAATTTATAAAAAACAAAATGGATATCAAGGATTCCAAAAATGTAATCTCTGAAAAAAGTGCGTTTGACCGCAAGCGCCCTTTTTCCAGCAACCACCTCAATTTAGATGATGGTGGGGTAAGATTTTATCAAAAAATTGGTGGACGCAACTGTTACCCCGGCTATAGCCCAGATCATTGCTGATCACAACAGTTACGACCTTGGCACTGAAAGGGCCAGAAGAATGAAGTAATAATTACCTGTGCAAGAGGTATCTTCTACTGTGGCAGTTATTTTGAGTTAAACTTTCTGTTTCTGATCTATAAAATGATGTTTCTAATAGAGGGAGTTATTGTTGACCGTATATTTATATTTAAAGGGAGAAGTTGGTCGGGGGGTGCGGTCAAAGAATTACACTACCATAAGCGAACTTATATATTTTGTGCCGACGTTTCGGCCTAAGTTTTAGGCCATCTTCAGGGCTAAAAGGAGAACAAAATAACAACAATGAAAAAAGAGACAGAGGCAGTACCAGTAACAGTAAAAATGATAAAAAACAGAAAATACAAGTAAGATAAAAAAGTATGAAGTATAAAAAGAAAAAGATAACACTAAATTACACAATACAAGAGACAAATGAAAAAGTAAAATAAAATAAATGAAATAACAATGTAAAAATTAATTGAAAATAAAAATAATGCGATATTTACACAGGGAATAGTGAAATATATAAAATCTATTAATTAAAAAGACAAATAGTATGAAGGTTTGGTAATGTGTAAAGCATACAGAGATAGTTGTGATGTGACAAGTTATGCAAAAGATGACAATGATGTTTAAGAAGTTGACATTGTTGTAATTAAATAATTATGAGATGAAAGTCCTTCATCTCTTCTTAGGCCGAAACGTCGGCACAAAATATATAAGTTCGCTTATGGTAGTGTAATTCTTTGATGTTCCTAATAGTTTTTATATAAATTATATTGATTTAATTATATTTTTTATGATATTCTGCTGTTTATTATTGTTATTTTGATATCTTCATATATCATTCTTTCTTTTATGAATTTTTTTTGTATTATAATCTATATAAGTACAATGAGATGGTTTTATATTCATTCTAAAATTATTTTTAGTTGATAGACCACTGGGCTGAATAGATGAATACATCTTTTGTTATCTCAATATAAAAATTAAAATGTTTTAGAGGAGTAAAGGAAGCTATGAGCCCATCGGTGGCTGAAAGTATCAGAGCAACATTTGCTGCTTTATTATGGCATGAAGGATTGGTTCATGATGCTATGGCATGTGCAAGCTTCTTAAAATTTCACCCCACACTTCCAAAACAAGGAGCTCTTGTAGTTACCAGACATACAGATAGGTAAGTCTGTAAGCATATATATATATATACTAGGTTGTTACAAAAGTCCTTTTGTATGAACACAAATTTAATTGCAACTCTCATAATTATCCTGTAAGAATGCTTTTGTTCCTACTATTTATGTCAATGTTTAATTTATTCAATGTTTAATGTCTAATCCTTTAATTCCTTGTCACTTGAGTTGGTTTAATTGGGTCATTTACATTTTTAAAAACGCATGTTCAATGTCAGAAGAAAAAATCGTGATTCGTGGTCTTTTGAGATATTACTGGAAAAAAGGTTTAAGGACAAAGGCAGCCACTGAAGAAATTTTTGCCAAAGAAGGAGAGTCAATTATCAATCGAAATACTGCTGCACAACACAGATCAGGTCGCCCAACGGTCGTTGATGACGTTCTTCTTGAATGTGTGAATCAGGACCCGCATGTAACTACTCGTGATTTATTGGCTATAGTAGGGACTCAAACTTTTACTGTGAACAGCTAGACAGAGTTTATGGAGTTCTGAGTGCAAAGTATCCCGCTTTGGTCAACAGAAACCAGGCCATTTTGCAACACGACAATACCCCTGCACATCGTTCTCTTTTCAGTAAGGAAAAATTATCAGAACTGCAAAGAGTAAACGTTTTGCCTCATCCTGCATAGAGTCCAGATATTGCACCATCAGATTACGGTTTGTTTAGATCAATGGCTCATTTTTTAAAAGGTCCGATCTTTGATAATTACGAGGACGTAAAAATTGGATGTGAAGAGTTCTTTGCCCCAAAACCAAAGGATTGGTACCGGCGTCAAATCCCATCACTGGCAGAAAGATGGGTGAAAGTAGTTGAAAACAATGGACTTTACTTTGATAAGTAGCATTCTATAATGTTTAAAATATGTCATCTGAAATAAAGCTATACTAATGCACAAGGACTTTTGTGTTACAATATTATCTAGTATATACTTTTGTGTTACAATATAATTATCTAGTATATATATATATATATATATATATATATATATATATATATATATATATATATATATATATATATATGAATTATTTAGATTAATTATTCCTTGTATGTAATATTTTTGCTTTATCTTTTTAAGAGCTAGAACAGCAGACCAAAGACATTCTTTAGAGGTATCAATGGCAGGGAACTATCTGCATATAAAACCTTCCACACTTGAAACTTTGACTAGATCTGCTGCCAATGCAAATGCTAACAGACACAGAGGTAAGCAAAGCGTGATTCGAGAGGAACTTAGAGAAGAAGGAAAACCAGAACAAGAGCATACGGTCACCGTTTTACCACCAGCTTTGAAATGCCTTGTCCACCTCTGGGAACAACTTACTATCACCTGTCTACAGGTAATTGATGTGTTAATTATTTGTTATTAATTAGACACTAACAATGATCGAGTAATATTTGACCTATACTAGCATGTAGGAGTGCTGATTATAATTTCATGTTGTTAAAATTCACTTTCTATTAACAAAAATAGTTCTAATTATTTTAGATTTCTTAAATGTTTATTCTTGAAGTGTTTTCCCTGATGATCAGATGATAACATTCAGCATTAATGGTGCCTTACATCCATCTATAATTCTATTGCTGTAATAATTGTCTTTATTAATTCTTAAAATCAGTTTTATTGGGCTGAACATCAGTTAATGAAATTTTTAGTCAATGAAATTAGTAGTTATGTTGACAAAACTGAAGGCATAAATTGTGCTAAATTTCAATTCCAATATAATCAAGAAATATACTAATGGGATGATCATTTAAAAAATCTAGGTAAGCCATCCTGATAATGAATCAGTGCTGGCAGGCGGTATAAGGTGTTGCTATTTCAAAGCTGACTAAATTTAAAATTAGATTTTAATAAATTTAATATGCATGAAACAAGACGTATTATTCAATATATCTGGTTGGGACATGATGCCAAACTAAAAATATCTCAAGTTCACTGATCGCAAAAAATAGTTCCATTTTCAAAACTGAATTTTGAAATTTAACTTACAACTTGTTATCTGAGTAATTAATTGATGGGATGTTCATTGAAATATTGAGCAACCAATTGAAGTAAGTGATTTCCGATCAAAATTTTATGGACATGCAATCAAAGTGTCATCAAAATGCTATGGATATATGGTTTGCTTTAGGCTTAGTCTATTTATTGCAAGCCTTTTAAAATTATAATACTGTTTAAATTAAATTAAACTTATAAATATTTTATTTAGGCCTTTACTGTAAATAATATATTACCAAGTCCTTGTGTACCAACTTCAAGCTGTAAAAATGGAGATGGTAAGAGATTAATTCGAAAGAAGAAGGATTGGAAAGGAAGTAGCCGACCGAGTGAGAGAATGGGATCCTGTGAACTGTGTGGTGGTGTTTTTCCTCATCCTGTTACCTACCATATGAGGCAAGCTCATGCAGGTATGGCTATGATTATTAATCTTGATTTATCTTGTAGAACTTCCGTTAAGTGGAATCCTAATGTAAATTTATTTTTAAACTAAGGTTGTGGTGGCCATGCAGGAGGTAAAGGTTACAACTCTGGTGGCAATTTTTGTGTTGGGTGGGCTGGAAATTGTGGAGATGGAGGAGTTGGCGGCAGTTCTTGGTATCTTGTTTGTGATTCTTGCAGGGACAAATATTTAAGAGCAAAGAAACAGTCTGCGCTCCCAGCTAAGAAACCTAGTAGAAAAAAAACAGCGACAGGCCCTGCACAAGCAAAGATGCCATCTCCTGCTTCTGCACTTGCACGTCAGTCTTGTTTTATATGGTTTAAGTATTAAATTTTGTGCTAATGATTTTAAATTTTTCTTTAGGACATATTTTAAAACCAAAAATATCAATATTTTTTTTCCTTCCTCAATTTCTTTTTGTTCTATCCTAATCAATTCCTCCATGTTCTATTATAAAACAACAACCACGTTCTTTTATTTCCATGATGCATTCTGGTGAAATTAGGAGCAATATAGGCTACCTAAACTTTAGAAAAATTTAAATCGGCTAAATTAAAAACAAAATACCAGTTTTTTCAGGTGTGGACCCTAGTCATGAAACAGTGTATGGTACAACTTGGACCAAATTTTCCCAATTTTAAATTTTATAAATGAAATAACAAATGTAAATTGTTATCTATCTGTTTTTTGGTTGCTTTTGATGAGAAAATGGCTGAACAGATTTTGAGGAAACATTTTACTGTTATAGCATAGAGCTGTAAGAAGGTTTTAAGCAATATCAACCTTCTATCTCATGTCTTGAAACAAAATGACAGAGGATCAAAAACCTAGGTATTTACTCGTCTCCCTCTCCCTCTCCCTCTCACTCTCCCCCTCCCCCTCCCCCTCTCCCTTCCCCACTCCCTCTCCCTCTCCCTCTCCCTCTCCCTCTCCCACTCCCTCTCTCTCTCCCACTCCCACACCCACTCACTCACTCACTCACTCACTCTCTGGATACCTTCCTAGTCTGTGCTCTGCTTCATTTCTTGTCCATTCGCTTCTCCAGATGCCTATCACCAATTTATTCTTCAGATGTCTCCAATCAGGTCTCTTCTTCCAGCGTTCTAATTTGGACTGTCTTGTACTCCCAGATCTCACCAGTCCTAACTCTTAGGTTCAAGTGTCTCTTCTCTAACTTCTTTCATAGCCTGCTTTTCTTCCACCTCTTTCTTTTTAAACAATGTTTTTTCTCCCTCTCCTTCTCTGTAGATATTTCCAGCATGACTTCAGGATTCTATTTTATGAGTCTACAAACTTATCCTGGTTTTCTAGGCCTGCATATCTTAATTCATAGGGTGGGATTACTATAATGTTCGACCCTTCAGAAAGATCTAATAACTCAGAAAAACCGGTTTAACATGCCACTCTATCCCTTTAAGCAAATTACAAATACTTCATCATATCAGCATTTCGTTATGCCAACAATGATATATATTAGTAAACTAATAGATCTTATCAAAATATACTCCCTTTCCTTGACTGATATGAAATATATGTATGGAGGATACTGTCCTCAATACATAATACTAAATTATTCAATGGGGGACTATTAAATATATTAAAGCTGGTGTATGTAACTTCTGTGGTAAAAAATAAAATAAAAGTATGGGAATTTCATGTTTTCTACTGCGGAAGTTATTTTCACCAACTAAAGTCAGCATTATAGAAATGATAAAATGTGTTTACCTGCTCTCACTACTTTTCTTTTATAACACTTCAATAAGAGGAGAATTTAAAGGTTGTAAAAAAGAAAATAACGAAATGATTATCGGATCAGAAGCTACAATTTGAACATTATGGCACCAAGCATACATCTTCAATAGCGGCTCACAAACTCGAAGGACGGATGGGGACAAGGAAAGGCTTATAGTTCGAGTGTTGTCTTAATGTCTACTGTGGAATTCCATTATTGGATAAGGAAGTTGCACTCAAATTTTGAGACAATACACACGATGCTGTACATTGTGATTATTTTAATCATAAATTTTGTATAACTTTTACTCTCCTTTATTTCCTATTATGAATAGTGTTGAAAAACTGAAAGTTGAAACCAGTTCTATGAAAAACTACTAAAAACTGGAATTTTTCAAGATAGTCTAATGCAGGACATTACTGTCAATAGAATAAAAAAAATATAAGAAAAAATATGGACTGAAAGTCAATATTTTGAAGTTGCATATATGGTACAGTAAACTTGCTCATACTTTCAGAATCGCCTATATGCTCATTTTTTTCCTCCGAATGAGTATAAATATGAAAATAAGCTTCTTTGTTTGTTAAAATTAAGGTTTAATTGCTTGTTAAAATTAAGGAAACAAGTTTTATATCATATACCTAAGTAATTTATGATTTATTTATTAATCATAAACTATATATAATTATATTATAGCTGCAAACTTTTGGATTAAGGACTATAAATACCTACTGCTTAGGAAATTGTAATAGAAGAAAATAATAATCTTAATTTTATATTATTTGGAGATATGAATGTGCAACAGCCAATTTTCAAATCATCTCAAAAAAACGATATGCAGAATAACATTGTGATAATTTAGAAAATTTACTGAGACAATCAACAGATAAAATTAAAGATTTTAGAGTCAGCAAATTAATTGAATTTCTCGACTCTAGTGATATTATTTCTTTAAATGGCAGAACTAAAAATGACCGAAATTGAGAAATTACTTGTTGGGAAAAATGAGTCTTCGGTTACCGATTACAGTTGTGTTACACAAAGAATATATAAGATAGTTACTAATTTCTATATAGACCTTCAAATTTATTCTGATCATTTACCTTCAGTTCTATGCGTGGATAATGGTATCAAAGAAGAAAAAATCCAAGTTTCATGCCATTATTGCCGCAATTAGTTAGTATTAAGTTAGCCTATCAGAATAAGGACATCCATCAAAATGCTAGGGTACTTTGATGCTAGGGTTGTTTTGTTAAAAATGTTAAATAATGATATGTTAAAATTTAATAAGAAATTGATGAATTATTTGCCACTTCTATAATTTTATTTTTATTGAAAACTAGTTTCGAATGTTATACATCCATCTTCAGTTCAAGGTTTAAGTAGATTATATCAAACAGAAAAGTTAGTATTGATTGTACTCGCACTGAACTTGCTAGTTCCTGCGGATGTCATCTGTTAGAATTTATCTGTACTACTTTAAATAATTTACTTAATATAATTTAAAAATAGCTATTTCAAATTTCAATGGAAAAACTACTCTTAAAATAAAAGATCATTATTTTTTTATTTCTAAAAAAAATATACAAAAACAAAGTCAGAAGAAGATAAAAACCATTATTGCTTACAAAATAAGAAATATTAAAAAAATATATCAGGAAAATAAAACATACAATTTTACTCAAGCATAATAGTACAGCTTAAAATTGTGACAATTACAAAATATTTTTGGAATATTGCAAATTATTAAAAGAATAAAAATTTTATAATGGAAGAAAATATAACCATTTATAAATAGTTCGAGCATTTTTATATGTATAATCAATTTACATTGGCAGAAGAAATAGGTTATGTTGAACAACCTATGGGAAATAACAGTACGGAAGAACCAATTAAGCTAGATGAATGTAATTTGTAATTTACTAATTTGTAAAATAGTGTTCATTAGACCTAAGAAAAATCAAGCACCAGGTGTGTAGATCATATTCCACATGAATTTTGTCAGTATGCTACTAATAACCCTGTTCTGCGTCAAAATCCTCCCTTCTACTGAAGTTTTGTTTTTGTATGTTTTGAGGTATGCTAAACACAAATCTAAAGGTAGAAAATCTATATCAGTCACCATTTTATGTCAAATTTATTTTTTGGGGCAGAAAATGAGTTTTTTTTTCAGCATTTTGAGCATTTTTCTATCGTTGAAAACTTCAATGAAAAATGAAAAAATTGCGAGAGCTCAAGTGTTAGGCTTCAAGAATTTGTTTGGCCTTCAGTCAGAAGTATTATTGAGGGGCCCAGTTTATACCTGCTTCTCAGGTTCAATGACGGTATCGTTCCATTACCAGCAGTAGAGTTAGCAGGCAGATTTGTTGAAGAGAGGAGAAAAGAAAGGAATATTGTTTCTCTCCTGGAGGGCTTTCCCATGTATCAGAAGCAAAGATTAAAGAGGGGATTTTCTTGGGGCCACAAATTCGCGCTCTTTTTAAGGACCTGGAATTCATATGGAAATTAAATTAAACTGAAAAAAAGAGCTTGGTCTGCATTTGAAAACATGTGTGAACAATTTTTGGGCAGCAAAAGAGCTAAAAATTACAAATACATTGTTGAAGAATTGCTTTTATATGAGGCCATTGGTTGAAGCATGTCATTAAAAACTCATTTTTTGCACTCCCATTTGAATTTCTTCCCTCCCAACTTGGGAGCAGTTTCAGATGAACACAGAGAACGGTTTCATCAAGAGATTGCCCAAATGGAGAAAAGGTATAGCGGTAAATGGAATGAGAAGATGCTTGCTGACTACTGTTGGACATTGCAACGGTAGACAGCTGATGAAGACTATAAAAGAGAAAAATATACACATTGACTGGGCATAAAGTTATATTATATTCAGGATTAAATATTTTATTATTTTATATATTATCTTAATTGACAAGAAAATTAAATAAATAAATGAAATAAGAAAAAAACATGCTATTTAAGTTTTTTCAAAAACAACCTCCATTTTCTCAAAAATAGTGCCTGATAGCAGTTTTTGGACTTCAGATTCAAACTCAGCACTTATGAGAATATAAAAATCACGAAAAATTTCTCAAGAGAGCGGAAAAAAAAAATTTCTTCGCAGAACAGTGTAATATCTTCAGAAATATTACTGAATAGATTTTATCAAATTTTTTAAACTGGTAAAATCACAAAAAGTTATAAGCAATCCATAATATTTCCAATAAAGAAGAATGAAGATAAATAAAATTTAACCAAAGAGCTTAATCAGAATAAGATCTTTTGGTTTAAAGATTTAAAACAACTTGCAAAAAGCATGATATAGAACAGGTAGTTAACTTTGAGCGTATTGAAAATTTGAAAAATGTTTTGCAAAAACCTAGAAATAAGGTGCAACAAAGCTATTTTATAAATAACATAGAAAAGATAAACTGATCTACTAAATTTAATTTATATAAACAGTTATTTTATAACCTAGGGAAAAGTAATTATTAATTTTGTGATTAAAAAAATAAGTGATATAAAATTAATATTCAAGGCTTGAGGTGAACTTTTGAAAACCAATTTATAAGAGAAAAATGAACCACAACAAAATATTTTCATCAATTACTGGAATGATAGCGAGTCTATGATTAAACTCTTGAATGTTAGACTGATATAGGTGGGAAGATGGATTTTATTTATAATCTTGTAGTTGTGTTTTGTCAGAAGAAATGTAGCCAACACTATTCAATGATATCCCATGATATTTCCTCCCAGTTTGCTAAGCTGTATTATAATTAATCTATTAATAAAACATGAATTAGTTTTTATTTTAATTTTAATATTTTATATGCTATATAGATAGGCCAATGGTAATGTTCTATTCTTCAAAAAATCTCTTAGAACTAATTGAAGTTAAATTATTTTTATGCAAAACTCCCTACAATTGTTTTTATATGCATTCTTTACATTATAAAGTTAGTTTTAATATATATATTTTTTTATATTTACAACTATTTTATTTCGTTTATCAAAGCATGATGGTTTGTATCTTTTACAGCACCTGTTGCAATGGAGACACATTTAATTATGAAAAACAATGCCATGTTTCTGTTGGAATTGTCAAGTGGATCCCCTAAAAGAATCGGTTCTCAAAAGGAAACTCCTCCTGATATGAATTCCTGTTTCCCTCCTCCAGGACCATTTCAATGTCTCCTTTCTCTTGGTGTTAACCCATCTACACTTAGAGAAGATATACATTTCCCACAGGATGAGGTACACTTACACCACAAGTAATTAGTTACCTTCTTTATAACAAAGGTTTAAGATTTTTCTCATTTTAGGTAATTCTGAGGAGAAAAGATTCTGATAGCACCTCAGCATCTAGGGTAATGCTACTTAATTTTTCAGCTATATTTCATAATTCATTTTAAATAGTTTTTAATTTAATATTTTCTATGTCTTTTACATAAACAGCCAGTTTCCGAGGGTCCAGCTAGTGATAGTGACAGTGAAAATGGAAAAGGCAGGCTTTTTCATCGTTCAGTTTCTATGGGAACAAATGGAGCTCCTTGGAATAAAAAAGAAACTGAAGCTAGGGTGATTATGACAGGTGTATATCCCATCAATAAGTTTTTAATGAATCAATTCACTGTGAACATTTTAATAATAAATTATTTTGAAATAATTAAATGCTGATGTAACATTTAAAATTTCAGAAACCGGATCTTCCCTGTTATGCTATCCATCAGCTGCTCTTCAAAAATTAGTTCCAAGCATGAGTCACTCTGCTATAGTTAGTTCTGATGTAGATAGAAGTACAGTTGATCTTCTGTCTCGTCCCGTAATGCTCTTTCTTCTTCAGCAACACAATCTGCCAAGTTTGCATATGGCCATGAAGCAAGCTCTTAGAAAAGCTACATGTAGAATATATGGAATGCAGGTAAAAAAGAGTTTTTCTATAAATTATCTGAAAAAGAAATAAACTATGTCTTTCTGCATGGATCATTAGCTCATCTGTCTTGGTTAGGTTCGAAAAAAAATTAAAAAACAGAAGAGGAAAACATCTTTTTATTCTCCTAATCAAAAAGTCATTACCAACCAGTGCTCTTCCTATGTCTACAATCTCCTCAAATTAAAGTCCTTTATCCACTCCCAATTCACAAGATCTCTGCCTTCTGACCTTTATACACCTTTCCATAGATCTGTATCGTTCAAACATTCCTTTATTGCCCATTCTGCTACTTTCTGGAATTCTCTCCCTCCTAAAATCTGACATGCCCCTTCCTTAGCCACTTTTAAAACCCTCCTTTTCCAATTCCTGCTCACAACCCAGTCGGACGCTGGCTATTCATAGCATTTATTGTAATGCATCAGTTTTCACGTATGTTTTATGTACAATTCGTTTCATTGTTCATGTAGTTCATAGTTTAATTTGTAAATCTCAAGGATTCTTTTCTTTTTGTTTATGAATTGTTTTCTCTACAATGACATTTATAATTTGGTTGTTAAGAAGTTTAAATATGCTCTTTATGTTGTTAATTTTGTATAAATATTTTTCTTTTAATATTTTGATATTGTTTGTTTATTTCAGTATGTAAGCCAGAATTGTTATTTTTTGTTTGTGTTGTGTAGTTATTCTTAGGGGACTTTATCCCAGAATAAAATTCTCTTTTTATCCTATTCTATTCTATCTTTATTTTTATTCCTAGCATTACATTCTCCTCACAACATTATAATTCCTAACAATATTAAAAATTTTTTTGTTCTTTTGTTATTAACATAAATATTCTGTTTGATAATGCAGTTTAGTGGTATATATTGCTTCTCATTCCTGAAATTCTATTCTTTAATGTAGTTTTTATTTCAGGCTTTGGATTGGTTATTACATACAGTTACTCAAGCAGCTTGTCTTCATGATTTGTTGTGGTGGTTTGTATTTGCTTTGACACCATCTCCAAATCCACAGGAGTTGGATCCAGAACAGCTTAAGGAAGAACATGAAATTAAGCGTGAAGATCATGTAAACAATTTTCTTATTAAAAACAGATAAAATTGTCGATCTAATATAAACGTGGTTTGATGATCATATTCCTCTTTGTTGTTAAAATATAATTATTATCATATATTTTTGTTGTTAAAATATAATTATTATCATATATTAATAAAACAAAATTAAACTATTTAAGTGATAATGGTGCAAAATCAAGCATAGTTTTTAATACTAGATCATAATATTCTTTTTACAATATATTAATAATTATATTATGCAGCTTTTGAAATTAGTGAGTTAGAGGAAAAATTATTTAGGAATCACATCATGATCCCAATAAAAACAAACATAATTCCTGTAGAAATATTATTTATAATGTAAGAATCTTTGAAAATGAAAATCTGAATTCCTCAAGCTTACAGATTCTGTTAATCTATTCTTAAAAAATTACTTTATAACTGTTACTAGTTATTGTGAAAATTATCATTAATATTAACAGATAAAAATTATGAAAATGTTTTTAGACATTAGCATAGGAAACGTCTATTGAACGCTGGCATGGGTTTATGCATATTTATATAAAAGACTAGATGAGGTTAAATGTTTGTTGTATTTTCATTGCCATGCTTTCAAAGTTAAAGCTATTCGCTAGAGTTAAGGCTTTATCCCTGTTTCATAACTAATTATTTTATAATTTAAATATATTTTGGATGATAAATATATAAACATAATTTTGGTGAAGATGTTATGACGACTATGACAGCTCTGATATTTTATATAGGATTTACGTGGTGTTTGTGAACACCCATTAAATGATATGGGTTTGGCCGGTGATGCAGTACATCCATTGCCTTCTACATTCCACTCTCTTCTCCAGTCTATAGCTGATCTCATGCTTCTATTGCCTATGGGATCTGCTCTTCAACAAATGGCTGTTCGATGCTGGGGCATAAATTTTACACAGTCCGATCACAGTTTTCTGCACAGGTTCTGTTTTCATGGTGCACCTATGTTCTAAAATCTTCTTTGGTTATAAACTAAAATTCGTTTTTTCTTTCTAGGAGTCACGTTTTTAGTAATATAAGCAAAATACTATCTCGCTCGGAGGAAGAGCAAGATGAAAATATAAGTATGCTAGAAAGCCATTTGTCATCAGTTTCACAGGTAATTTTAGTGATTTCTTATTAAAATATTATTATTAAAATAAAATAAAGATAAAAATTATTTTTTATAATTAAGTTAAATCATATATATATTTTTTATTTGTTCAATATACTGTTTCTATAGTCATTAAAATAAATAGGTTACTATTTGTGAAAGGTAAACAAATCAGTTTAATGAAAAGAGCAATTTCTTAATGGATTTAATTCAATATTTTATTGAACTTTATCTTATTAAAAATGTTTCCTTTTTATTTTTATAGACAGCAAGCTATGTAGAGGCCTTGAGCGATTTGACTAACCTGATCGAAATAAAAGCTTCATCTAGACAAGCCATGGTAGGAAGTCTTACTGACAATTCTACTGAAACCTTCTGGGAATCAGGCGATGAAGATAGAAACAAAACTAAGAGCTTAACAATTATTTGTCCTCCAGGATCAGTTCCTACTATAGTGTATATCCACATTGACAACTGTCGTGATCTTGGAGTAATCCTACTAAATTTAAATTTTATTAAAACTTTAGTTTTCTTTGTTTGTTTAATTTAGTCATTCTTCATTGTTTTCAGAATAAAGTTTCAAGTGTTACATTCCAGTCAGGTCCGAATTCGGATGAACTATTCAAATTACGAACCGTAGAAGTAGAAAGTAGAGCGACTGGATGGATAAGTTGTTCTATTTTAGGTAAACTGAACTGGATTGATTATCTTTATGTAAAATAATTACCTCTTCTCTTGCAAAATAAGTTATCATTTTTATTCCTTGAATTCATAATATATCAATATTATTATTTAATTTGATTAACTTAAAGATTCTTGTATTATTTTTATAATTTAGCCATCTTGTTTATTCTACCTTTTTTGCCATGTAAAGTGCTTAGCTATAAGTACTGGATATCAATAGTAAAATCTTTATGAAACTGCTGTAAAATAAAACACTGATAGACAAAACCAATTACTATTTCATATCTATTTATAGTTTTATTGGTTCTTACCATAAAAAATGGATACTCATGGATACCAAACACTAAAGTAATACATGTAACATTAAAATATGACATGGAACTCTTAGAAGCATTACAAACTTGTTAAGATTTAAACTCCTGCTTTCTTAATCAGATAGGGATTATCTCATTTACTTCGATACATAAACAAAGAAAGTAAGTAGAAATTAATAGCATTACAGAGAAAATGCTAGAACAGGATACTAGTGGCCAAGAGATGGTACATTTCAGTTCTGAAGTAATTAAGTAGTATCACCATTTCAAAAGGATATTGTTTCCATATAGTTCTGATAAAAAAATTATACCTCCTCAGATTTCTGAAATGGAGTCTGGATATTTAATGAATTAGAGTCTTTATTGATGGTAACTGGAGGAAAAGGACCAATGTTTTAAGCCTTGGCCATCAAACTTGGCAGATCACACTGAGCTGAATATAAGAAGAAGATTTGCTGAAAGAGGTCCCATTAAAATGAAGAAATGCACAGAATCAGGCAAAGGAAACAACCAAGAAGGCTAAATTGCAGTAGATGTTAGAAATGGCTGTTGGCATCATGACCTGACAGTTGGCTATCTTTACTGGAGCCAGTTAACATCAATCAGAAGGAGATATAACAATTTTTCTGGAATTCAAAATATGACTACTGATGATACAATTGGATCATTTATTCTTTGAAAGGAGTATTTTAAAATCAAAGATTAATTAAAAACTAAAATTTATCCTTAGTGAATCAACTTAAATTTTTTTTGTTTTTTCAGTAGCTAAACTTTTTTTATTTCCAGAAGATTGCTATCAATATTTAATAAAAAAGGAATATTATTATTTTCAGAGATTTGCCATTCGGTTATAAGATTGGAACTTAAGGGAGGAGATAATTCAATGAGAATAAGGCAAGTACGTGTACTGGGTCGGTTAGATGGCGAATCAATCAAACTCAAGAGACAATATTCAGCTTCAGCGATCCAACAAAGAAATACTGAAGTTGAAACACTGAGAGTATTTAGACTTATTACTTCTCAGGTAAGTTCTCATTTTACAATCCAAATCTTTTGAAGAATCCTTTAAGGTTGACCTTATAACTTACATATTTATAGGTTTTTGGAAAACTCATAACTGGAGAAAGAGAAGAAGCTGAAAATTTTACAGAAGGTGAAGTGATAGAAGAAAGTAATGATCTTAAGGAACATATGGTCGGTATTCTATTTAGCAGGAGCAAGTTGACGCATCTGCAAAAACAGGTACTTTAAATTGTCAATACTTATTTTGTACCTGAATAATAATGGTTCTAAAGAATCATTAGGAATGAATTTATTGATCTCTTAAACATAATTTTAGGCAATTTACAAATTATTTATCTATTAATAAAATAACTTATAATGTTTTAAACGTAAAGATAAAACTCCTTCCAAATCCTATTCTTATCTTAAAAAATTCGTTTTGTTTTTTTTCAATGTTTGTTATGAGCATTGATTAAGTTAAAACAGGCACTATTTATTACAATCACTATGACCTTTCTGTTCTAGGTTTGTGTGCACATTGTTCAAGCGATTAGAAAAGAAGCTGCTGTGATGAGAGAAGAATGGGAAAGTAGATTGTGTTCTGCATTGAGTGGACCTGAAGCTCCTGACACTTACTGTTTTGAAATGTTGTCGATGGTTCTTGCCCTTAGTGGTTCTGCAGTTGGGAGATCTTACCTGGCTCACCAGCACGCTTTGATGTCAGATCTTCTTTCCTTGTTACACACAGGTTCAGCTAGAGTTCAGAGGCAGGCAAGTCATTGCAAACTAATTTGTTATCTTGATAATTATATGATTAAAATAATTTGGATTAATATATACTATTGGAGATTAATATATAATATTGGATTAATAGTATACAAATAAAGTGCTTAAAAAAAAGTAGCAATCACAATCAGTTGTATGTTTTCCTGTGAAATTATTTTATGTTTCATGTATACTTTTATTAAATTTTAGTTGATATGGAAATAAAATAGAGATAAATAAATGATTATAAAGCAGGATTTTTTTTTTTTTCTTGAAAGTAGACTTTTAATTATGGATATTACCTCCTCTTGCTTGAATGACTGTCTTAAGTCTTCTTCCTAGAAGCAGTGGTTCCCAAATGCTAATCCATCGTGGGCCCCCAGTAAATGAACTAAATCATCGGGGAACTCTGAGCATGTGTTTAATTTAAAATCATATCTTAGACATTCATGGTTGGTGGTAAACACCATTGTTTGTAATGGTTATACCCAATTAAAAGTATAAAAACAAGAGAATAATATTGGAGAAATATAAATTGCAAAGTTTTTCTAAACACAAACTAGTTTTATTTTACAAAGCAAATTATTATACAGATTCTGGGCCGTCTTTTGGGTATTAAGCAACCAGGGCTAGAATTTGCCAGGTGCCCTCTAAAAAAAACGGCAAGTTGACAATTTTATCATGTTTCCGAGTTTTATATCTTTGTCCTTCGTCCAATAGTTGATACATTTTTAATCCCTAACCGGCTTGTTGAAATTTTAGTTATTAAAAAATAATATTACATTGGCTTTAATTATTGTTCTCGATCCATGGTGGTCCTCCAGGTTAGAGGTCTGGGGCTGCTGACCATCCTGATCGTTCCGCCCATGCAGCAGCCTTTCATACCTTATTTATCGATTGAGACAGAACATTATAAATAATAAGTTAGATTAAATGTATTATGTCTCCTGATCAATTTTATTCAGTGTGAAAGATTAAATCTATCCTTTTTCTTTAAAATTCTTCGATATTGGGTCGCATTTTGGGAACGTTTACACGGAAATCTTCATAAACCCTTCTTAATTTAATTCTTCTCATGTGCCTGCCAAGTTTCTCCCCTCCATTATAAAATAATTGAAAAACATAATAGAAAATAATATAAAATAATAGAAATAATAATTATAAAATAATAATAATAAAATAATAGAAAAACTCTGTTAAACAAACACTTTTTCTTGATAATTTATTAATTGAACAGGTTACTGCCCTTTTGAGAAGAATGTTAGCAGAAGTGACACCTTCAACTCTCGCTCACATAATAGGGGTCAAGCAGTTACCACCTGCGGACTTCAGCATTGCAGCAGCTACCAGTAGATCACAGGACAGTGCTACATTTGATTTTCATAGGTGATGTCACTGTAAATTTGTATCTGTAAATAATATTTATTTATCAACTTCAAAGTTATAGATTTGATTTAATCGTTTTAGGATGGGTATACTTGATGTGTTTTTAAGTTGCATTGCCAAGGCTCTAACAGTACAAGTAAAAACAAAAGGAAAAGAATCTAAAGGTGTATCTTCCATATCTCTTGCAACTTGTATTCATCCACGAGACAATGTTGGTTCTCGTTGGTGGCTCAGAGGATGTATTTCTCGAAAACTAGCTGAAGAAATTATTGCCCTTATCAGAGATATGGCATCGGTAATTCAAATTTGTATTGACTAAATTGTTTTAAGTTGAAAGGGGCAGTGATTTTAAATTATTATAAATAATTTATTACTATATCTTCTCTAATCATCATCAAAGTGTTTTAATATATCAGTGCTTTTTAACTGCCCATATGTCTGTTATCTCCAGGATTTTGTAAACAAATTACGGTGTTGAATTATAACTAGCTGTTATAGCAGTCATAAAGTTAAGTTAAATCAATGATAATGATAGGAAAAAGAATTTGTGAAACCATATACTTTTTTTATGTCATATTCTAATTTTTTAGTTACATATAATCCTCTTACAATTGTAGCTACAGTTTTCCTGTTATTCTTTTAAAATAGATAATGTTTAACATCCTTCCTCCATACATTTAAGCTGAGTGGGCAATTTGTATCTCAGACCACGTTAATTTTTTTTTTTAAATAACCTGAAAATAATAACAGTCTATTCCATTTATAATAAATCACAATTTATTCATAGGGAAAACTGTCTGAAGATTGGGCTAGAGTTACTAAAGGTGCAGTTGCTGAAAATATTTTGAATGTTACACGCCTGAATGAATCACAGCGGGGAACACACGATTGTCTCCATTCTCCTACTCTTTGGCTTGCTCTTGCTTCATTATGTGTCTTGGACAGAGATCATGTTGAGAGGCTTTCTTCTGGACAGTGGAGAAATGCTTCAGATGGGAAGCCACCACCTCCTAGAGTATAAAATAACTTATTGAATTAAAATACTACTATTAAGGATATTTATTTATTACTATTAACGTAATTATTTCTGTATTTTTGAAGAAATGTATTTTATAGATTGCAATATTATTTTCACAAATTTAACCTACTTCTGTTTTCATTACCTCTAACTTCTTTTTCAAAGATTTTGTATCTTGATCTTTCATTTGAAAATAATAATTGACTATTTTGATCAGATGCTGACCATTTGTCTGTACATCACATCTTTGTTATAGCTGGTTTAATGTATTACTTAACTAACACCTGAAACTCCAAATGCAGCCATTAGTCATTTGGAGTGATATTTAATATAGGAGTGGTGGGTAACAAATAAAAATCATTTTAGTTAACAAGTTCATTTTTCAGCCAACTTGCAGTAATCATGATGATGGAGAAACGAATGCTATTATCCAATGCAGTGTATGTGGAAGCTTGTGTGCAGAATGTGACAGATATCTTCATCTACATAGAAGAACAAGAATGCACCAAAGACAGGTTAAATTCCAACTCATCTATCTATATTATCTTATAATATTAAATTGAATATTAATGAAATATTAATATTATTTTAAATGTTAGGTGTGCAAAGAAGAAGAAGAAGCTATTAAAGTAGACCTGCATGAAGGTTGTGGGCGCACAAAGTTGTTTTGGGCCCTGCTTCTGGCAGATTCTAGTACTTTAAAAGCACTTGTGGAATTCAGAGAGGGTACAAGAACTCAGAATTCAGGACTTGCTGCAGGAGTATGCAGGTTCTGTGGTGCTTCTGGTTCATCAGGTCTTTTATCTATTGGAAATGTTTGTGCAGACCATGATTGTCAGGTAAATTTTTGTTTTTGTACATTTATAAATGCACTTCAGTCTACAGAGCTTGAACTGCTTAATTTTGTCTACTTCAATAAAAAAAAAAATATCCAATATTTGTTGAAAAAATATAGTCTAGAAAATTGAATATACATTTATTTTTTTAAACAATTTTTCACATATTACATATTCATTACACAAGAAAATAAAATTGTTAATTGTTTTAAATCATCTTATCTAATGTATTTATTATAAAAACTCTGCAAGTTATTATACAATGGTTTATTATTTCCAAATAGTTATATTTCAAAAATATCTTTTGTGTCCATTCAGACGACTTTCCTTATTGCTTTGGTTAAGAATCTAGACAATTAGACTATCTAATAAGCATCTGGAATGTTACAGATGATGTAAAGTTTTCAAGTAATTAAATAATTAAACAAGGTGAATCAGTTTCCATAGAAGCAGGTACAGAATACTTTATAAACTATGTCTACAAAGTTCATCATAGAAATTATTAGTAACAAAATAATGGCTGGTAATAGAGCCTACTATGCTAACCTGAAACTTCTCATGCCACAACTTTTGTTTAAAGCAATACAATTAAAATTATATAAATCTCTTATAAGACCAGTAGTCATCTATGAAGCGAAAACTTTGTTTGTCCTAAGGTGATTGCTGAAACTGTGAGTATTCAAAAGAAACTATATCAAAGCAAGTAGGCTAAGATGGGCTGGACATGCGGTCAGAATGGAGGGTGAAAGAAAACAGAAGAAAATGTTGGAAGTTCCCTTCAGTGGTAAAAGGAAACAGGAAAAACCAAGAAGCTGGTGGAAGTGGAGGATAGATTCACAAAAGGATGAAGTAGAAAGAGATGCAAGGAAGCTGGGAATCTGCAATAGGAAAATAGAAGTGCTGGAAAGCGAAAAATGGAAGAGGATTACTCAGGTGGACAAGGGTCACGAGCGCCAGAGAATTAGTTAATCTGCAAAAGTCAACACGCTATATCTCTGCTAATACTGCTCCAATTTCAATGATTTTTTTTTTATTTTTCAAAGGGAATTTTATAACCTTTAAATTGACCATTATAAAAACCTTTAAAAAAAATTGTGTTCGGACAGCGGGGTGACAGATTTTTTTTATTCGATATTTGGATTATATTTATCTTGATATGTAAAACCTCAAATTTTGAGGGGAAGGAGAGGTTAAACCATTTTTTTTTCTTGGTCGATTACAAAGGTTCATTATTGGAAATGATAAACCAAAAATTATATTATCGCTTATAATTTTTGTTCTAAGTTGTTGGGGTTATAAATATAATGAAATAACAAAGCCAAGTTTATTCATATATAATGATAAACAGTGCTTCTAAGCATCATACAGGCGGCCATTACTTCAACAGAAGAAAGAACAGAGTACATAAAGTGGAGGGGGATACAATGCCATTTCCATCTTATGATATTTACAAACAAGTTTATATTCAAAGCATATAAATTTGATTTATTTCCAATACTCTCCCATAAATTTAATTTATCACAGGCAACATTTATTTATAATTCACCAATCCAATTAACTTTACACATTTTTCATGTTGCAGTTTATTTAAAGGTTTTGTAAGGAAGTCCGCTGTCATATCTTCACTGGGAACATAGCTGACAGCAATGTTATTGTTTGAAACATGCTCTTAGACAAAATGATGTTTAATGTCAATGTGTTTTGAGCGTTGATTCACAATGTCATTTTTTGTTAAGTTTATGGCATTTGTATTGTCACAGTGAACTGTTATGGCATTCTTCACTACATCGGGATCAATTTCAAAAATCAAATTTTTCAACCAAATTGCCTCCTGTGCAGCTAAAGACAAGCTCATATATTCTGCCTCACATGTTGATAATGCTATTGTCTTTTGTTTCTTACTACACCAAGAAACAGCAGACCCTTGAATTAAGAAGCAGCATCCAGTCACAGAAAATCTTCCATTATTTTTATTACCCCAATCAGCATCACAAAAACCAACAAGGTCTTGTGGATTTTATCTACTGAATTATAATTTGTAATCCAGGGTACCTTTAATGTATCTCAACAATCGTTTCACTGCACGCCAATGAATATCTTTATAGTCATTGTTAAATCTACTTAAAAAGCTTACAGCATAAGTGATATCTGGGCGAGAAACCTGAGATAAATAAAGCAGACTACCAATGGCCTCTTGATAGGGGATTCTGTTTAATTTTTCTTCATCTTCAACCTTTTGCTTCTCTTGAGTGAAATCCATACCAGGTTCCATAGGTGTAGGAGTAGGTTTTGCCTCGTGCATGTTGAACCTTTTTAGTAATTTCAGAGCATAAGTTTTCTGTGATACACAAATTTTCCCAGATCGTTCATCTATAGAAATTTCCACACCTAAACATTGTTTAGCTTCTCCTAAGTCTTTCATTTCGAAATTTCTATGGAGTTCTTGTTTCACTTTAGTTGTGAGTTCCTTATCATTTGAAAATATGAGTAGATCATCAACATAAAGAGCTATTATTAGGGTTTTAGAGCTCCCTTTTAAATAATATATTCAGGGATCAGCTTCTGACTGAGTAAGCCCTAGGTCCAGCAGAACCTTTTTTATTCTTTTGTTCCAGCATCGTCCACTTTGCTTAAGTCCATAGATTGCTTTCTTCATTTTCCAAACTTTTGAGCTATCTGTTTCGGTCATGAATTTTGAAGCTGGTGAGACATAGAGTTCTTCTTCCAGTTCACCATAGAGATATGCTGTAACAACATCCATATGATCTATGTGAAGGTCCTTTTTTGCTGCTAATGAGAGTAGGTATCTTACAGATGAATATTTTACTACGGGGGAAAATGTTTCTTCATAATCTCTCCCATAAATCTGAGAGCATCCTTTTATAACTAGGCGAGCCTTATGTATTTTGTCACCATCAGGTGTTTCTTTTATTTTCAAAACCCATTTATGTTTTAATATTTTCGCATTTGCTGGTGGATCAACAACATCAAAACTATCATTTTTTAATAGGGACTTTATCTCTTTCTTCATGGCTTCTTCCCATTTGGTCTTTTCTGGCCCTCTTAAAGCTTCTGTGAGGTCAAGATTATTTTCATTTGATTGAGCTAAGTACAGCTCATGATCTGGCCAAGTTTTTGGGATCTTTCTTCGTTGCGATCTTCTGAGTACTGGAGTATCTTCATCACTCTCAGGAGCCTCAAATCCAAAAAACGATTCGTCATCTGATTCATGCACTAATTCCATATTATTTTGATTTTCAAGTTGTGCCTCAACAACCTCTTCATCATCCTCCTCCAGGATCGAATTTCCAATTATTATTTTAGGAATTTCAGAAGTCTCTTCTTTAGACGAATCTTCATTTGATAGTGTGTAAGGGTTTATTATTTATCTCTCTAATGCTTTCAAGAAATTTGACATCCCTTGAAATAATAACACGTCTTGGGTTCTTCGGGTTGATAAGTCTGTAAGCCTTAGAATGGTCACTGTAACCAACAAAGATGCATTCTTCGCTTTTTGCATCTAGTTTACCCCTATTTTCACTAGTGATTAATCTCATGGCTTTACATCCAAAGACTTTTAAATATCTCAGATTTACTTTTCTACCTTTCCAAGCTTCTTCTGGAGTCATTCCTTGAAGAGCTTTTGTGGGGCTTCTATTCTTCAGATGCACAGCAGTATTAACAGCTTCTCCCCAATATTTTCTATCTAAACTGGAATCCTCCAACATGATTCTTGCTCTCTCAATAATGGACCTGTTGACTCTTTCAGAAGTTCCATTTTGACTTGGGGTATGTGGTGTTGATCGTTGGTGAATAATTCCATTTTCTTTTAGAAATTTATTGAATCTAAAATTTATATATTCCCCTCCATTGTCACTTCTAAATATCTTAATTTTTTCACTTACTTGATTTTCAACTAATTGCTTGAACTCTTTGAATTTATCAAAGGCTTCATATTTGTTTTTCATTAGATAACAAAATGTTTTTCTTGTAAAATCATCAGTGAACGTAATAAGATAGCGATGCCCACCCCAACTAGGAATAGATGTGGGTCCAAAAATATCTGAATGAATAAGTTGAAGTTTTTTTGTAGAGCTGATACCATTAAATTTTCCAAATGGTTCTCTACATTGTTTTCCCTTAATACACGCGATACAGTCACTATCTTTGTTGTCACTAAACTTTATACCTACTGATAATTTCTCCTGCAAAATCGACATATATTTTCTATTAAGGTGGCCTAATCTCTGATGCCATAACTCTCTGGGTAATTTTTCAGTATGTTTAGTTTTATCTGCTAAGTTTACCTTCTCAACATTTTGATCTAGTTTGTAAATACCATCAACATTGCTTCCAGTGACCTTTCACCTCACAATCCTGACAGACTATACACTTTTCAGCATCAAACAATACTTTGAAGCCCTTTTCAGCAATCTTGCTGACTGAGATTAAATTAGCAGATAAATTCGGCACATAAAGAACATTAGAAATGGTCACCTCACTGCTTAATTCAATATTTCTCACACCTTTTGATGTTAATTTATCATTATTAGCAACAGAGATTTCTTGACTGCTTTCCTTGATGTCCTTTAGCCATGATTTATTCCTGGACATATGGGATGTAGCTCCAGAATCTATAATCCAGTCTTTAGTGTCACTTGGAGCAGTGGATAAGGCAGCAAACAATGTAGTGTTTCTATTTTGTTCGTTTTTATTCCATTTTTTCTTATTTCTACACTCATTACTTTTATGACCTCTTTTGTTACAATTTCTGCAAACTACTTTTTCTCTGCATTCATTTGCCTTATGTCCTTTTTTATTGCAATTGAAACAGGTAATAGTACTTACTTTAATCTTGTTGTTTGATGTTAGTGCAGATTCTTCACCAGAGGTATTTTTCGACACTTTCTGTATTAACATTGATCTAATACGGTCAGATGTTGTTTTGGCACCTGTACTTTCTAAAACCATAATCATAGGTTCATAATCCTCTGTGAGACCGTTGAGCATCAGTACTCATATAAATTCATCATCTAAACCAGCATCTATTGCAGCTAGTTTTTGGGATATCGAGAGAATTTCATTTATATACTCTTCCATACAACTTCACCAATTGGATCTTGAATAATTGCCTGAGCAAAGATAATCTGCTAGTGAGTCCTTTATCTTCATAGGTTTCTTTTAGTTTATCCCATACTTCCTTGGCTGATTTGCATGGTTGTACCATGGGGAACAATGACTCATCTATCAAGAGACAATTTTTTGATTTTGCCTTGGAGTCCTTTTTTCTGTCCTCTTCTGTTCCCATAACAACTTCCCATAAATCTTCGGCCGCTAAAAGCATTTCGATACTAAATTTCCAATTATTGTAATTTTCTCGTCCGGTTAACCTCTTAATTCCTGGCCGATTTATGGAGTTCTCCATTTTTCTTTATTCTTAATAAGAATTCTCATGAAAAACACACAAAAAAAACGGTTAACAAAGAAGATCGTAACTCACAATTCGCTAAACTCAAAACAAACTGTTTTTAGAAAAAAAACCCACTAATTTTGCCATTCAAACTGACTATGATTTTCATTTACTGGGCCCATAACCATTGTTGGGGTTATAAATATAATGAAATATCAAAGCCAAGTTTGGCATAAACAAGTTTATTCATTTATAATGATAAACAGTGCTTCTAAGCATCATGCAGGCGGCCATTATTTCAACAGAACAAAGAACAGAGTACATAAAGTGGAGGGGGATACAATGCCATTTCCATCTTATGATATTTACAAACAAGTTTATATACAAAGCATATAAATTTGATTTATTTCCAACATAAGTAACAGGATACACCAGTGTCTTGTCAAGCACTGCTTGGTATTTATGGGAGATTCTTTACCTAAAAATATTTTAATTATGCATACCTAACACTACTAAAGTTTTGGCGGATACACAATAAAGTTTTGGTGGCCTCACTTTAAGTTGTTTGAACGCACATTCTGGTAGCATCTACTCTATGTTATATGTTTTCTAGTGAGTTTATTTTAATTGGAACTTTGAAATCTTTTAGGAGCATTCAAGAAATGCCTGCAGCAAAGTACATTCCTGTGGTCATATGTGTGGAGGAATCCAAGGCGAAGTTGAATGTTTACCTTGCCTTCATGGTTGTTCAGGAGATACTAAGCTTAAGCAAGATGCTGATGACATGTGTATGATTTGTTTTACTGAAGCCCTTTCCTCAGCCCCTGCAATCCAGGTGAGTGAATCTATATAAATTTGGAATTCAATGAAATTCAGTCCTTCTAATTTCTTAACATAGTTTTGTTTTGTTTTGTATTGTACTATTTTTCTTCTATTAAAAACATATTCATTCTTGTCTTCAAAATTTTTTTTTCTTTCTTTTTTTATCTTTTTATGAATACATAGTCCATTCGTTTGTTCTTGTTTAATGGCGTAAAACTTACTTTGGTCATCAATGCCATTTATTTATTTTTTACACACACACATCTACTTATTATGTTTGTTGTGCACATATACTTTTATTTATTTTATGTTTTTCGTCCCTTTTCTCCTTTTATATTTACTAACAAAGAAATTTGTTTACTAAAACTTTTATCCTTGTCATCTTTCTTATTTTTTAAATTGGTGTTTAACTTCCTTTCCTACTTCTATTAAGGCAAGAAGGATGGGTTATTCCTACAGGTTACCAACCTATTCTAACCAGAGTGGAAAGGTCGAGATTCATTCCGTGGGCCTAGCACAAAATAAATTTCAACCCGCCCAGGCCGGATTCGAATCGGCACTGCAGCAGACTCAAGATTGCGTCTTAGCAATCTTAGCCACCAGGGCTTGTCCTAGTTATCTACCATCTACTTCAAAGTTATATGTCTGATAGCAGGTTATTTGATTTAAAAAACTTGAAGACTGATTCTATTGTTGTACAGTAGTTCCCCAGTTTACAAGAATTCAATGAGGGACCTCCAGTTCATGTTCATTTTTACTCACTGATAGTTTCACAAAATAAGGGATAGTTGACTGATAGTACTTCAAAGGGTGTTGCCTAAAGTTGTTCGAGATTCGGGCTAACCAGGGATTCATTCAATAATATATCAGGAAATGCATTGTTTTTGACGGGGTTAGGAAATTAATTTGTCTTATCCAGCCTTTCATGCTAACCGAGTTTGTAATAACCAGGGATTACTGTATTATTATTATCTCTGAGGGTTGTTGATAAATCAGGGTTCAATCCAAAGCTATTGATAGTCGAGTCAATTGGAGACCAGAAAGGGGTATTGGTGGAAAGTTTTGGAGAAGTTCTGAAAATGTTTTCATTTTTGTTTTTTTGGAATGCTGATTAGGAATTTCAATTCTGTTACCTCAATTTTTTTCTGTAAATAAAAAAAAAATGCAAGAAAACTAAAAAATTAATCTTTTTTTCATTTTTTCTCAAAAAGCAACAAGAGTCAATTCGTTTCATTTTGTACTCTGTAATTATTTGTATCCGGAGCATCTTTTAGGAGCATCTGTTGTTAGACAAATATGGGGTCTAGTCAAATGGGAACCCAAAAGGTATCTTGGTGGAAAGTTTTGGAGAAGTTCTGGAAATTTGCTCAGTTATGTTTTTTCGGATGCCAATTATAATTTTCAACTTCGTTATTTCGAAGTTTTCCAGGAAGAATAAAAAAAAAAATTTTTTTAAATTTTTTTCTCATAAATTGAAAATCATTAATTAATCCAATAAATTCTAATATTTTATGCTAAATTAAAGAAGAGTAAATTACCTACAATTTTGATTTTAAGGACTTTTTTGTTTGGCCGCTCAGTTTTGACGCGAACGAAGGTCGAAGTCATAAGTCATATCCAAATTAGTTTTTTGAGCAAATTTTCAGAACTTCTCCAAAACTTTTCTACCAGATTCCTTTCTGACTTCTATTTCACTAGACCCCCATTAGACTAGGAGCAGATGCCCCTAAACGATTCCTCATACAAAAAAAATTATAGAGTATAAAATTTAGGGATTTTACTACTTCTTTAATTTAGTATAAGTTGATGTTGCTAAAAAATGCATTTTTTTCATGGTGTGAGAAAAAAAATGAAAAACATTAATTTTTTGCATTTTTTTTTATATTTATGTGAAAAATTTGAGGTAATAAAGTAGAAATTCATTATCAGCACTCCAAAAACCATACAAATAAATGAGCAAATTTTCAGAACTTCTCTAAAACTTTCCTGATAAAAGTACTGAGAGCCTGCTACTATGAGGTGTGAGGTAAAATATGAACATCCTGAAAATATGGCTTATTGTCAATTTGCTATTACTTGTGATGAGGCTTGATTGGCCAGTTGATGCTTATGATCCTTATTTGGCTTGGAACACTCATAAAGTTTATCGACTTACCCAGTTTTTGTAGAGTGGTTAAGTAGAAATGGATAAATGAAATTATAAGGTGTTCTTGATATATGCAAGCTGGACTCTTTATCGAGTTTAATTTACCTGTAATTAATATTACATTGTTATGAGTCAAAGATATGCTGATGTGAAGTGCTGCAGCTAATGTCATTAAGTTCGACAGTGTATATGCAACATAGTTTTTGATGTTGAATTTTACAGCTTGAATCCTTGGTTGCGAAAGATGATACTGCTGATTGGTCTGATTTAGACCCATCGATATAGATTATAAGGTCTCTGGCATGTTTTGGAGAAAACGAGAAAATTGGGCTTTGTATTAAATGGTTCAGTATTATTTTTGGAGTATTTGGAGAGATCAAGGTTTGTTCTAGGTCCAAGATAGTTCATTTTCAGGTTTGTTAAGTACTATTGTAATAGTAAATAAATGTTGTTCACAGTGATTGTAGATTCTTTTGTTCTGTCTCATAGATTCTCAAGATTAAATGGTTAGAAATCTATCCTTTAGAATAAACAGATTCCTTTGGTGCAACAAGTTTTTAAAGTATGGCATTCCAATCTATATAGTAAAATATGAGAGATCAAAAAGATAAAAGAAGCTCTCCGAGAAAGGCGATCATGGATAAAATTTGTTTTCACCATTTCATTAAACTGCTTTTTTTTGTATATACCTCGATAAAAAGAAAATTTTATTTTCATAGATTTTCCAACATCATGTTAAAGCATGATTCAGCCGAATTAGTTATTAACTTAGCAAATGACATCAAGTTTAATCATCTCGATTTAAGAGATCATATTCGGTTAACTGACTCACAAAATTAATCCAAATTTGAAGACATAGCTATTATTCCACCAATAATACGGGGGAAGAGTCTACAGGAAGAAACTAGATCACAAGGGACCATGGTTAGAAGAATATTATAAAAACATAGGGTGCTAAGCAAAAAAATATTAATATTAAAATTAGTGTATTTAGAATTACAGTTATCTTTTAGGATTGGATATAATTAATTTATGTAATTAATTGAATTACATTAATACTAATAGAAATGATTGATCATTATAAATACTTGGATAGAATAATATAAATAATATGCATATAGTCTGTTCTGTATAACATGCTGTGGATCATAATCTTGGGGATATAAAGAATTTAAGATGGTTGACAAGAATAGTTATATACTTAATTTTTAAAATGATTGAGATGCCTAATAATATGTTAAATTACCTATCAATTATGACCTGTTTAGTTACAGATTTAAAATCTTTATATTTCTACACTCTTACTTTCCACATCTAATGTATTAAATTGTTGCTAATGAACAACGTAGATGTGTCATATATAACCTAACCACTAATGCTTTTTTTATAGAAAAGAACTTTGATTAGTCCAATTTTCAAAGAGAGGAGTTTTTCAGTTAAAACTTCATGCTTGAAAAAATATATTATATTCAAAACTAATAATGATATCTATCTATTTACATGATCTTTTACCATAATTTTATTTTAAATTAATAGTACTGTGCTAATTTTATGATTTTAGTTGAAATGCGGACATGTATTTCATTTACATTGCTGCCGGAATGTTTTGACCAAGAGATGGGCTGGACCAAGGATTACATTCTCATTTGCTCTGTGTCCCATCTGCAAGGTTAGAAAAGCAATATATACTAGGTTGTTATAAAAGTCCTTGTGCATTAGTATAGCTTTATTTCATATTTCATATTTTAAACATTATAGAATACTACTCTTCAATGTAAAGTCCGTTGTTTTCAATTACTTTCATCCATCTTTCTGCCAGTAATTGGATTTGATGCTGCTATCACTCCTTTGGTTTTGAGGCAAAGAACTCTTCACATTCAATTTTTACGTCCTCGTAATTATCAAAGATCCGACCTTTTAAAAAAATGAGCCATTGATCTAATGATGATGATGGTGATGATTAAACATTAAACATTTCGGTTGGAATTAGGTTCATGCATTCTCCACTATGTATTAACTCCAATTATCATTTAAATTTTTATTAGCTTTCTTTTTTGAACAATATATTTAAATTTTCAAAAAGATCAATGAATTCTGCAGGGAAAATCCAATACGAATAATTTCAAAATTGCAAAGAAAATTTCCATCAAATTCAGTTTCATTAGTTTAAAAAAAACAAGATTTGGTAGATATTGTGTGGGTCATGGTGTAACTTCTTAACTAATTCAAAATTAGTGCTGCGAGAAATGGAGTTTCATTTGAAGATCATTAAATTACAAATGCCCATGCTTCCATCAGTACTAAATGCACTTCTGATCCGAGTAGGATATTTGTAGATAACTGAGACGAGCTACCTAAGGTACTAGTATACTCAGCACAAGACCTGGGTATTTAGATATAATTTCCTATTTTTTATATTAAAATTTAATGTATTATAGTATAGTATTTTTTTTCTGTTGGTTTTAAATCTTTTTTTTTCTCTGAAGGAAGGAATCACTGCATCATATGATAGATATAATTAAAGATACTTTTATTATAATTAAAATATTTTATTTTATATTAAATAGATTAATAATGTTTTTTTTAATTTTTTTTTTCAACTAGAGTGCAATGGAGCATAAAATTTTAGCTAAACAGCTGGAACCTGTAAAAGAGCTTATGGAAGACGTACGTAGAAAAGCACTCATGAGACTTGAATATGAAGGTCTTGACAAAGGACGTTTAGATCCTGCCTCATATGCTATGGACAGATATGCTTATTATGTTTGCTTCAAATGCAAAAAGGTTGGTTTTGCCAGCAGTTTTTTTTACAAACCAATAGAACTGTAGATGTTATGTTCTAAAAAAAAATCACTGTCGTTTAAGATTAAATGAATGTATACCTAATGTTGATTGCTCATGTTATGGTGAAATTGACTGTGAACCTCTGACCAAGTTCTGGAGATAGTAATAAGGGGTTAAATCTTCTGAGGGCATTTAACATATTTGGTACCCGTGGGCTACTAAAAATAATGCACCCCTCTTCGTAAACTATGCATACATATATTTTCTATTTCATTTAGAACAGGTTATTTTCTTATTTTTGTCATGAAAATATTCTGAATATAAATAATTTAATTACTAATAACAAAATATATAGCATCAATAAAAATTTCTACCCCATAAGCAGGCTGTAGCCCATTTAAGCTCTGTAGTTAGGGTGATCCTGTCTGGGGATCCAGCTGGTCAAAAGTTTTCCATTAAGATGTAAAACTGTATTCCCCATATTTATTATTAACTGTCCTACAAATCTCATTGAGTCTGTCAAACTCTTTCTTCTTGTGATATTGAAGAAACTCATATTACTCATTGGTTGCTCTACATGCATACTGTAATTTTATCAAATAACTTGGTTAGTTCTTGTGCAAATTTTGACTTGAAATTGAAAATTAATTATATAGTTTATATGTTATAGTTTTATATACATATAAAACATGAAAATTAAATCTAAAAAACCCCAAAACTAAGCAATTTAACAATTTTATAAAATGTTAATATCGTTAAAAAAAATTGTATTTCACTTTATTATTATTGTATTTCTCATTATTTTTAGCATTGCAAAAAATTAATTATATAGCACTGCATGATGATAAAAAGGGGGATTTAAATGTGAGTTAGTTAAATTTCACTAATTAAAATTTATTTTAAGAAGTAAAGAAAAGATCGGCTAGCTAAACAAAAATTGTTGCAGATTAATAAATAAGTCAAATTATGAATTGAACGTAAATCAAATTAGTAATTTAGAAAAACAAATTAATAAATCATCTCTTATTTGTATTAAAACATAAATAAAATTTGTGAAAAATGAAAAAATAAATTGTTAATAATAATCTCCTTGGATTACTAAACCGTACAGAAGCATTGTTACTATATCTTATTTGAAATGAGGATCACATTTTTTTTCATGTGTATTGCTAAACCTTCATCAAATCGATGAAGTATGCTCTGTTTAGACATATCTGGCTATAATAGGACACAGTAATATTTTCTTTTGTGTGGTTCGAGGAATACTAAGTTTGGGAAAGCACTGCTAAGAATTGAGTTTTCTAATGGTTCCGGTAAAGGCTTTACCAAGAATTGTTTGGTCGACTGAAGATTTAGTATTCTAGGGTTAAGGGGAAACAATGTGGGCAAAGCTTAGGCCATGAGATTATGCTCAAGGAGGAAAAACCCTTCTTAATCGACATAACTTCCGACAGCTATTATGTCAAATATACCATCACGGTTTTTTTTTAAAACTTTTTTTTAACATTTTGATTTGTTTTATATTCTTTCAATCAGGCACATGGGAATTAAAAGGTTCTTTCTTAAGTGGTTTACAAATACTTTCCAGAAGAAATCATGTAAGAGGAATTGGAAAATTTAATAGTGTGTCCTGGATTGAAAAAGGGTCAAGGGTGGAGAGACTGCACTCCTTTTATTAAGATTAATAAAGTTATTAAGGTTAACAGCATTCACTTCAAATATAGTAGAAGTCCATGATTGAAAAAAATACTATTGTATGAAAACTATTAGCATCCACAAATAATGTCTCATCCAATACTGTGTAAAAGCATGTCAGCATTATATTCTTTAAAAACTATAGTCACGAGCTTAATACAATGTATTAAAATTTTTATAATTAATTTTAATGTTATTTTCTTTGTAAAAAATATTTAATGAAGAAATGAGATGGTCCAGGAGGCATTCAAAAAATAAATCACAAATAGTAAAAACTATTTATTAAATAGAAACCGACGTTTCGACCCACTTTGCAGGTCTTCATCAGAGCTAAATAAACAAGATACAAAAATAAAACAATGACATATACAGTGAATGATATTAAAATTGACAAAGTAAATAATTAAAGAGATATAATGATCCTATGAAGGGTTTAATAAAATGGTTCTTGGTAAGGACTGTACTGGTTCTAGGCCAACGATTCTGCAAGGAGATGATTTGACCAAGATTGCGCTCAACCTCCAGGTTTTTCCGCCAATTAAGGGTATCCACTTTATAGAGGCTGAGTGAGTCCTAGGAGGGTCTCTCGATCCCAAAGGTCCGCTCCACGGCTGAAAACAGAATAAATAATTATCTACCACAGCCAGTCTTGAACCTGTGACCTTGAGATAAGTAGCACATTGCCCTACCTACTGAGCCACTCTGCTCCCTATTTTTTAATTATTTACTTTGTAAATTTTAATATCATTCACTGAATATATCCTTAATTTATTTATTTTGTTTATTTAGCTCTTTTGAAGATCTGCAAAGTGAGTCGAAATGTCGGTTTCTAATTATAGTTTTTACTATAGTATACTATACTATAGTAGTTTTTACTATTTGTGATCCATTTTTTGACTGCCTCCCGGACCATCTGATTCCTTCATATAATTTTCATGGTCAACTATTAATTATTCAAAAATATTTAATATAGAAAAATACATTTCAATTGGAAATAATTACTATCTGTAATTATAGTATTTTTCTTTTAAAACTGTTATTATGCATGATCCGTTGCAAACATAAAAGTTAGTTTATTACATAAATTTTGCAGTACTATGATACTTTAAATAATTTAAAGTTACAAGTGTAGTGTAGAAACAATTAGCATCATCATGTATTTACTACTTTAATGTAGATAAAATGCAATTTTTTTCTATTTATATATAGGCTTACTATGGTGGAGAAGCACGCTGTGACATTGAAGCTGGGGGTAGTGGAGAATTCGACCCTTCAGAACTTGTGTGTGGGGCCTGCTCAGATGTTTCTAGAGCACAGATGTGCCCCAAACATGGAACAGATTTTCTTGAATATAAGTGCAGATATTGCTGTTCAGTTGCAGTTTTTTTTTGTTTTGGAACGACACATTTCTGCAATGCATGTCATGATGATTTTCAAAGAGTAACTAACATTGCGAAAAATGAACTACCAGCATGCCCAGCAGGTAAAAAAGTCAATATTTTTTTTTCCTTTTCTTAATAGTTATTTATAAAAAAAAAAAAATTGAAAATTTTATTCTTATAATCTATTTCATAATGTGTAAAGTATTATGAATATTTAAACAAAGTTGAATATCATATAAATTAAAGTTAGACAATTTAATTAATATAGTTTTTATTACGTGAAAAAGAAATGGACAATAATGAACACCAAGTTTCAGAAAATATGGTAATCTAAAGGCCTGATTTGGGGATTTTGAGGAATAAGAAAGGCTACGGAATTGGAATTTTCCAATAGCAAATATTCCTTTACGAATATCAACAAGCGGTCTCGTAATCTCATAGATTAAAGCATGCTTTGCCATGGCTACCATATTCTCTTATTTTGACTGCTTTTGGTCAAGAGCTCATGTTGAACACATTAATTGCAATATTTACCAATCAGTACTTATATGGTTTGAGTTGGAATTGAAGAATCCAATAATTAATCTTCAAAATATCTTAATCAAGATATTTCAGTTAATAACTTATTGAATACAGTCATGGTAATATAATAAAAACAACAAATTATTTTTACTTATTTTCTTTTTACATAAACTAATTTTTCTGCCAAACCATGAAGGTCAACATTACATCTTGAACAACTGTAATCACCAGGAACTGGGCAACTAATGATTATTGGTCTTCATTAATATCAAAACTTAACAACTTTATTTTGTTAAAGTAACTAGCTTTTTTTTTAAACCATTCATGAACGTTCTTCTGCCATTTGACTTTTAATCAGATCATCTGATCGAATTTTTTTGTTTTATGTTGGCTTGAGTTGGACATGCATTCAGGTGGTCTCATTGATAAAAGGTGGTCATACAGTGATAAAAGAAATAGAATTACAAGTAAGGAAAAACAAGAAGTAAAAGTAATGGTTACAGCAGATAACAAATGGGGCTGAAACAAAAATCCCAATTCAATGTGTATAAGATTGAAATGTGTAGAAGAGGAATTAATAATCGGTTTTTGATCACAATAGATATCAATATAATTTTAATCTTACTATGCATGTTCAGTGCAGATGACTTGAACATCGACATCATCCTATTTTCTTGGCTGAGGTGGGTGATTTGCCCGTTCATATCAAGGGGCAAATTGTTATATTGCAATATGATGGGGGTTGAACACTACCTACTATGATGTTTTCCTCATTCCTGGTCTCCTGTCCTACCTACCGACCGTATAAACCACCTGCGATGTGTGTTCCATAATACCTCCAATTTTTTCATTTTCATGAACGATTCGTTGTAATTATCATTTTTTAAATAGGCTATAAGTGTTGTTTTTGCTCCTACCCAGTTTTATTTTATGATATATTGCAGAGAGAAAAGCGGAAATTTCATTTTAAAAATTCAGAACAATTTTTTTCTTTCTTCTTTGTTCGTGTTTTTTATTTTAGAGCCTAGTCTTTTCTGATGATAGATGATTGTTAACACGTTCAGATAAGGAAGGGACAAAGAGATTTCCAGCTAGAAAGAAGGGAATGTCGCTGAGGATAGGTCATTTTGCTGGTTTGCATTACCAAACTGATGTACGGTGGGTGGCGTGAACGATCATGTCATATATAGAATCGTTTTTTTCATTAAGATGTTCAAGATTAATAATTTCACTTGATAAAGTTCTGGTTTTCAAGGAGTGGATGGAGGAACACAGGGTAAGGAGTTCAGAAACAGGAAGGTTTATCGTTTGTGTGTGGAAACTTCCATATTTCCTCAAACAATTATTTTGTTTCTTTTTGATCTTTTGCTCTTCTACACAAATTATTCCTGATGGTTTTAGTTTTGTTTTTTCTCTTCTTTCTTTTGGAAGAGTCCTTATCTACACATTAATCGAATGAATTGTGGGGCCTTTCATAGTGTTCGTATTGGTCGAGATTTCAAGGAGACAATACTTTTTAGAAGCTCTTATCCCCTTTTATTTGTGACATATTATCTTACGTAATGAATGGAACCATCAATTTATCATTTTATTTCTTTGATGACAGAGTGGGCCTTTAAGAGCTAAAGGATTTACACCAATACTGAATCTATAGGGACTGTCATTGTATCACTCAAATCAATTGTCTTTCATCTCTTTAGTGATTGACACCCTCTTGACCTCAACAAAACAAATCATTATTATTTTATCTTTAATCCCTTGTGAACTAGAAATATCTCCCTAGTTTCTCATAGATTAAAAAGTCAAAAGAAAGAAAATTTAGAATCCTTTAAAGCACTCCAAAATCCTTTCTCCCATCTCTGGTTAAGGGCCACTCATCTCAAGATTAATTTGAAGCCAGTAGTATATATATCTAAAATTAGTTTTTTAAGAGACTGTTTGTGTATTAGGACTTTTTGAGAGATAGATCAATAATAACACATTAGATATTTCTACACAAGTAAATAAAAATTTTTAATTCACATTTATTACAATATTTCATAACACATGATGAACATTTAAAGCTGAACATATAACAGTCATTGATATACTCTACAGTACGAAACAGTCTACAACATGTAATAGAAGTGCCTATCGCATATATGTAAATAAACAAAAAGATAAAAAATTATAGGAATCATCTATTTAGAATAATACAAAAAGTCTACTTAGATATTTGGCCATTAAATTGGATTATATTTTTCATTCAAGTGCACTCTTAGCATCACATTAATTTAACCGAAAGCATAACAATAATCTATTGTTAAGTTGTCATTATATTTTTCAAAACACTTACATATTTATTCTTAAAATTACAGTTTGATGTAACAGAAATCTAGATTAGAAGAATAAAAATACAGTGGCTTTCTATGATTCTTACAGAAAGACAATATATTGTTATTGTCCTTAGATATTTATTTGTGTTCTGCTCAATGCCAAACTCTCCCTGGAAAAACCCACTGAGAACTATGAAATAGCTCATTATTAAAATAACCTGCATTAATGATGCAGATTGTTACAAATATACGAATTTCACAACTTTCTTTTAATAAGTTAGAGAAGTAAACAGTAATTGAGAAATGCGAAATTACTTAATGAAATAGGGATATTTGATACCCTTAACATACTAAAAAATAAAATATATGAATATCAAACAGCCAAAGATAAGCTTCTAGGATTTTCATTATTGCGTGTGCTTCACTACCTAATTAAATTTTCCAAAATTTACTGTTGAATTATATAATTAAAAGTAAATATGCTGGATCCTGACTTGATTCAAAAATGAATTTATGGATAAGTGAGACAAGCTTGTAGAAAAGAAGCAAAACATTTTTTCATAATTTTTTTTTTCAAATTTTGCAATTGTTTGTCAACCAAACTTGCAACCAAAAATTGCAATTACAACTAAATTGACAGTTGACTAAACCAAATCTGTTATTATTTTATCAGTTTCAACTGCTTAACACAATCTTTCTAATCTAATCTCAGACTCTACCAAAGATATGAATAAGTGTAGCACTTACCCACTGGCAAGAAATCTATACTGGTCAAACCAACTGATAATGTTCTGTTTTTAGAAAATTTAACAGGCAAGAAGGAACCTACTTCAATCATTTTTTTTACGATATTAAATAATAAAAATTATTTAGATCATGGTAATATTACAAATCAAATCTTGTTGGTAAGGTTATTAAAAAACAAATGATTATATATGTATATATATATATATATGTGTATATATATATATATGTGTATATATATATATATATATATATATATATATATATATATATATATATATATATATATATATATAAGGGCAAAAAACTGCTATAGCTTAACTAACAGTTGGCGCTCGGCTCTGTATACCTCTCAGCCCTGATGATGGCCTAAAACTTAGGCCGAAACGTTAGCACAGAATAAATAAGTTATACTTATTATTGTGTTTATCATTGGCCACACCCCCGCCTGTCCAACTTCTTTCATAATAAAGTAATTAACTTGTATTTATATTAATAATGTTTAAATCACAACAAATGATTCAAAGAATCGATAGAAAAACTGGATTAGTAATATTAAAAAGGTAAAACACTATATCTGAATTTGAATACAAAATCCACCTAAAAACATATTTAAAAAAACCTATACCTCTGCAACACATGAAGGATCTTAGGTTTAGTACTTGGTAATGGGATACTGTTTCTTGACCAATGATTTTACAAGGAGGTGAATTGTCCAGGATCATGTTCAGCTGCCAGGTTTTTCCCCAACTCATTGAAGGATCAGATACTTTATAGGGGCTGGGTATGTCACATGGGGATTCTCCAACCCCTGAGTTGATCCCCAGCTGATATAACAGAATAAATAAGTTATCTGCCACAAACAGACACAAAACCAGACCCGGCAGTTGGGAGTCCAGTGCCATATCCCTGAGCTACCTCACTCCCAACTGAGAACAAAAGGTTTATTAAATAAGAATCTATAAAGATTAAATGATAAGTATAATAATATCTATGTCATCCAGCTGTTGCAGTAGCATGGTGCTTTCAGATAGTTTGTTGGCATGTTGCGAGGGAGGTAAAAATCATTTTTTTTTACTCAAATAATTAATAAATTTATTGGTTCATTGTAAACTTTCTTTTGTTAAAATAATTTTTATACTTATTGTTTTTCTCATTTATTAACTGATGAAATAAAAGAAATTTGGTATTTCTTAAGGAAGTCATTACTTAATTAAAAACTTTAAAAAAAAAATTGTATAGTTAGTTTAGTTTATTAATTGACTGGTTCTAATACTCATTATATGGTAAAATATTTATTGAAAAGAAGTATTTAACAATTTACTTCTAAAACATGCAAGAATAAGAAATTTTACTTCACCCACTTCAAATTATGGTATTCAGAAACATAATTTTTCACAAAACATGATGGATAAATAATTGACAAAATTTTTATTTTAATTGAACACAACCCTTTATATTACTATGAAATATTCTTATATTAAATTATTACTTAGTCTACAGTTCAGAGCAAATATGCTACTTTTTATAAACGATTGACTAGTAGCTAGGTCATCTAGACAAACGGTTAAAAAAAAAAAAAAAAAAAAAAAAAAAAAAGGAAATCATCGAAAACGGTGTAAGAATTATTTTTTCAGGAAGACATTTTCCTAATATATCTGCATTGAAATTCAAAGGAGTGACTAAAATGTAGGGACCGAAACATTTATTCATCTCACACAAATAGAAATTATGGTGTGTAATATAATTGTGTCTTATTCTTAAATGATTTGTTTGAAACAAATGTTTAAGGATAGTCGACAATTCAGAAATTAGAGTTCCAATAAACCTGAGAAAATAAAATTCAAATTTGTTTGTGTTTTGCTATTTAAAAAAAACACAACATGAAATCTAACACAATAATACCATTTATGTATTCAAGGTATATGAGAAAGGTACAACTATTAACTAATGTTTTTTTATTATTGTTTAACTGTGATCGGTGTCCTCATAAATTAATTCAACAAGGTTTTTCCAAGTGAGTTAGTTGTACATAAATTGTTCTATATAATTATTCCTTAGGAAGCTTATTGCAAACATATTCCCTACATCACTTTATAAAATTAAATGAACAGAAGAGCAATTAATAAATAAAATATGACCTAAAACATTGGTTTTGTTTCAACAATTATATTTTAGTTAAAAAAAAGTTCCTTCAATAATTGAATGATTAATCTTTTTCATTATTTCAGATAATGAACACATGCATTTGACTAAGTTATTCAGTACACAATTAAGTGAGATAACATTTTTTATGAATACAGAAATATTCAAGAGCCAATCACCAACATAAATAATTTATACACTTTTATAAAATATGAAATAAGTTTTTCCAATGAGTTACAGACGAAACGTACTTATAGGCATCGGCACATCAAATCTTCTTCTTTTGATTAAGGAACAATATGAAAACTAATTAATTCTCCACAGTTAAAAAAAAAAAAAAAAAAGATATGTATAAATAAAATACATGCAAGAACAAAAAAATTAACCTAACTTCTCTTATAGTAATATGGCAACACATTAAATAATGTATCATCTTGCTTATTTACAAACATTTCCAATTATCACAATAAAAAAAATTATAGAATTAATTATATATACAACTTAATATAATGAGTATCAATTTTCAATATAACTTGTTTATTACAAACATATGTAATGACATCAAAACACCATTATATTTTGAGAAGAAATTAATTACTATTATACATAAAATACTATACATTAACCAGGAGATGTAAAAAGAAATCATAACATTTACAATACACTTACCATTTTTAACACGCAGTTAAAATAGTTGAGTAAATACTATACAGTACCAAGATTTATATTTGAAAATCATAGAAAAAACAATGATTCATAAAAAATTTCTATTGGTTAAAATTATTTAATGTTATCAGGGCCAAAAGCCAAGCAGCTGGAAGGAGAAGAATGCCCTCTTCATGTCAAACACCCTCCAACAGGAGAAGAGTTTGCACTGGGATGTGGAGTTTGCAGAAATGCCCATACTTTTTAAAATTTATTTCTGTCCCTGGGCACTGCTTGTTAAATGCAATTTTAATTATTTTATTATAATATTTAATTTAAAGTTTTAATTGTAGTAATTTATAAAAATAAATATTGTTTTATGACCTAAGATCTGTTCTTTGGTAAAAGCTCTTATTATATTATATTTAATTTGTACTTAATAAAGATGTTTTTAGAAGTCCCGATGATCCATTTGTTTTTGTTTTTTTAAATAAACCAATTTCTGTGTTTTCTTTCCTTGATATACTGTAAAACTCAAGTATTTGTTAATTTAGTGTTCATAAAGCTATAAAATATAAAAATAATTTTTTTTTTACTTAATCCACTTCCTCAATTAAAATAAATTCATCAATGTAGAACCCAGGCTTTACTAAAAGTATAAGTAATCAACTAATTAACAAACTATATTCCAATAAACAAATATTGAGCTCAACTGGTGTAAATCTGGGCACAATGGTAACTTTACTTGTGAAGCTTCCAGTTCCTCTGAAAGAACTTTTTCTTAAAATGGTTATGATTGGTATGTGTTGGTTTGTTGACTGGAGAATATGGGCCATCAAGAGGCAAAAGAGGAAGTGGTGAAGGTGGTGGTGATGCAGCAATCACCTGAAGTGGTTCCAAGACAGGAGGGGTATCCCTCTCACCTAGGTACCTCACAACCTTCTTACTTACTTCTGAATCACCTCCAGATTCCGGGCTCGCCAAGTTACCTTCTGTACTCCGTCTCCTTTTGTCAAGCTCAGTAGATGCAAAAGCAACAAGCCTATCAAAATCTGAACTAATTTTATCTTGCCACCTTTCTTCATCAACAGGAGGAGGAGTCCCATCATTATCTAACCCTAATCTTTTATTAGGAAAAAAATCCTCTTCGGATATGCTTCTTTTCAGGGTTTCTGTCTCAGTCTTAACCTCTGGCAGTGTTATATTTTCAGGGTCTTCTTTGACATCCCCACAAAACAAACTTTCATGTAAACTGGCTGCAAGTCCTTCAACAGGTTCCTCCTTAACTTCATATTTTAAAGAGTCGAACTCATATGGATCTAGCACACTTTGAGAATTTGGTAGAGTGAGTGAGGGTGAAGATGTACTCATCTCAACAGCAGCATTTATAATATTTTGATTTGATATATCCAAAGTTCTTTCTATTTCTACATTTACAAGATCACCTATAGTTCTAGGCCTAGGTTTTTTTGTTTTGGGTACTATTTTGTCTTGGGAAAGATGTCTTCGGAGAGCTAATTTTCCAGGAGATTCTTGATTTCCGTGTAAAGGGGTCAAAGTTTTATTGTTTCTGTTATAATCAGGTGTCATATTTCTAGGAGAATTTTCTTCTTTTAAAGCTGTAGTAATAATACTTTTAAGACGCTCTTCAAAGTTGGCAACTCTAGGAGGTTCATTAACTTTATTGGCAGTAAATGATATATGCGAACCATTTTCTTTGGGAATATGATTGTGTCGAATCCGCGACTTTTCAAGATCAGCATATCGTCTATCAATATGATCATTGTACCGGTGAGCAGGCTTGACAGTATTTGTCATATGTTTTTCTTTTTGTTTTAATAAGAGTTGGGCTTGCTTATTAGCTTTCTCGAGAGCTGAAATTTCTGCTTCCAAAATAGAAGTGTGATGACTCAATTTTTTCTTAGTACTAATGGTGGCAAATATCTCTTCTAAAAGATGTTCTGGTCTCAAAGGTCCATTAATTCTCATATGCTTACAAACTTCTTTCTCACGCTCTCGAACAAGATTTTTTTGTTCTTCTTCTAAACTTTTAATTTGTTCTTGTAACTTACCAGCCTTTCCTTGCAAAATTTTATGCTCTCTAACAATTTCTGATGCTTTGGTAAATATTCCACTAACAGACAAATCTACAACACCCAGTTCGAACATTCTAGCTTTCAATAAAATAACACTGTCTTCTGTTAAAACTTTAATTTGCCTTTCTATTTGGGCTATATGTTTCTTAAGATTATTATTTCGTTCTCTCTCCTTTTCAATTTGCCTTTGCACATTGTCCCGGAATGATGGATTTTTCATTTGTTCTATCATTGAAACCATTTGATCTCTAAATAAATCCAATAAAATTTGTAAAGAATATGGTGTGGCAGCAGGTGCAGGAGGAATTTCAAGTTCTTCATGAACAGTTCTGGCATTTGAAGTTAATGAAGTGAGTTGCTGATCAACACATCCAGGTGCTGGAGGAGGTTTTCGGCCAACTTTCTCTGGAGATGTACTTAATAATGTTTCACTGTGGAGTAGATCTAATCCTGAAATTTTAATTGGCCTTCTAGGCTTAGTCTTTCTACCTTTTGTTTTACGCCTAGGAGGTTTTTGGGAAGTCATTGCTGGTGTGATCGCTAAAGCCTTACTTGTCCTTGGTAATATTCTTTTGGGTCTACTACTGGCACGACTAACATTTTCTTCATCACTATACGATTTAGCATTGACATAATCAGACCATGCCCTCCGTGTTGTAGGCCCTCTCGGAGGAGAACTGTTGTCAGTGCTTTCATCATCTGATGTGTTATCTGTATTACGCTCACTAACCTGTCTACTTTCACTATCAGTATTTTCAAGACTTCCACAGGTATTAGCTGACTCTCTGCCACCTCTTGGTTGATTTTTTAATTTCTGAAAATATCTTTCGAGTTTAGTTCTGTCAATAACATGTAAATAATACGAAACTGGTTTTCCTGTCCAAGACACAGACCCCTGCAATGGTTGCATTTCTGACACATGCATTATTGTACCAATATCAGATAAATTTCTGTCAGTAATTCTGAAATTCAATGGACAAAATGATTTTGAAGAAACAATTCTGGCACCATCTTTTAAATCTGCAAATCTTTCTTTCAGCATATGATCCACAGTTGGACCAAATGCAAAATTATTAACAAATATAATAGAAGCTCCAATAATAGTTTTACGGTGTTCATCAGACAGAAAATCTCCTTTTATTAATTTATATTCGCCATACGACTTTCCATACCATGACATCCATTTCTTAAATTGTATATTCATCGTTTCTGCATACCTGGTTGGAACTTCAGCTTTTTCAACACCATAGCATATTTTACATTTGGTAGCTGCGGCCATCTGAAGAACAACCTGCCCTACACCTGATCCCAAATCGATAAATACATCATCCTGTGTTATATCAATTTGATCAATCATTTGACAAATAAGATCAAATGATGTTTCTCCATATACTTCTGGAGAGAAAGGTTCATACTGATTAAGCTTCTCAGGATCTAATACTGATTGATTATATACTTGTTGCAGAATATGTCTGAGCAAACCACGAGACGGAGATTTTCTAGAATGATGCATACCTTTTTTGAGAGTTGAAACAGCATCTGCAGCTCGATTAAAACGATCACATAAATCTTTCATGCTGGTGTAATCCTTTAAACTGGGATTATTAAGCACATTATTTTCCAGAGGTAATTTCAGCTCTGGAAAATCATCACAAACCCATTTTATTGTTTCCAAGATTTCTCCTGCACTGTCAAGGCGTTCTGTTCCAGGCCAGGGATAGACAACAGGTTCAGCCCCAACAGGGCTATGTAATTTCAACTCCATCTAAAAACCAAAAAAATAGTTTTAATTTACTTATAAAATTACTAAACATTTACAAACCATAATCTGCAAAATAAAATCTCTCTAAACATTATAACTTTTACAATGAATATTTTTTCCAAATGAATATTCTTGATAGTCGCATTGCAAAATAAACATAAATTCAAGAAAACCACTCGAAGAATCAGTTAATTCAAGTCATACTGGTCAATAAATTTAAAGTTTTATACAATAATATAATTTTATCTTTATCATAGAACTATTTTTATTCAAGAGATTTGATTTATATTAATTTTTAGAATCTTTTTTTTTTTTTATTATTGACAATCCTCGTTGAGTAGTGATTAGTATCTCTACTTAGAACCATGGATATAAATGTTCAATTTCACTTCTAATAATATTCTATCATATAATTTTTTACAAAAGTGGTAGATCTGGAACAGGATACAAACGACCTTCTGAGGGAACCAGAAGAACTATTTCAATAAAAAATAATAGATCAACCTCAAAAACCAAAATTATGAAAAAAAGAAAAGAATTATTATTATGAAATATTTTTTGCACATATAATTTATAATGTTCCTCAATATCTATACTAAACTAATAATTACTCTTATTTTAATATGTTTTATATTATAGCAAATAATAATAAAATATATGACAAAAGATAATAATAAAAATAAAATCTTATGGTCAGTCCAATAGTAAGTTGTCTTAATAATTTTTTTTTAGAATAAATCAATCTATGCAAATGAATACATATTTTATGTTCTCTACGTGTATCAAGTCAACATCTTTGCTATCTCTTAATTTTCTTGGAAAAATGTTTCAAGAGAAAAGCTCTATGATTCACTGCATCTAAAAACACTTTAAATTTACTGATATAAATAAATAAAATATTTTAATATATAGAAAGAAAACAAAACAAAAAACAAGAATGGGAAGCAAAAATTTATATAATAATTATTAATGGCGCAGATATCGTTGACCTTAAAAAAAGTTGGTTGAGAGATGCGATTAAAGTGTAAATCTCTGTATTTTCTTCTTTGAACTCCCAACCAACTTCTCCTTTAATTCTAATTATTATTTGATTAATTAATGAACAAAAATTGTAGTAAAATAATTATTCAATATATTATTTTATAACATTCAAAATAATAATTAAATGTCTGAACCATATCAGATCACACATCTAGAATGAAATAAACAAATCATAAAGTACTATCACAGAAAAACACTACAAGAAAGAAGGAAGTACTTTCATTCGTTTATGAAAGTTAGTCATTTTATTAAAAGCCTTAAAGATGCTGTTTGTTGATTAGAGCATAGGATCAACTATAGGATCCTCCACATTTTGTTTCCATAACAAAAGAGAAAATTTTACTGAATATACTGGCAACTTTTAGAATTTTGTTGCTTTCCTTCTTTTGTAAGAGGTTTTACTTCTATTTCTTTCTCATGCTTTGCAGAAGAATATAAGTTGAAAAGAAAAACATAAACAATTAATCGGGATGAATGCAAAGAATATATCGTCTCCCAATGAAATGCATTATCATAATTTTAATTATTTTTCTTACACCAAAGGTATAATGTTACTGTTAAAAGTCTCCTTATTCTGAAACAAATCTTTCGGAAGTCATGATGTTGCTTACATTATGACTAATTAATTTTCAAGTTAAAACTAAAAAAAATAGAGTCCTTTTCACAATAAAGTAATACTGAAAAATACTATGCTTTATTCTAATTACGAATTTCACTTAGGCAAAGATTGAATCAAGTTCACAATGTAAACTTAAAAGGAGCTGTACAATTTTATAAGGCCTGAAAAAATTCAAGAATATTAAACTGAAAAATAACAATGAAAGCAAGCAATGTCCTTTTCACAATAAAGTAACACTGAAAAATACTATGCTTTATTCTAATTACGAATTTCACTTAGGCAAAGACTGAATCAAGTTCACAATGTAAAGTTAAAAGGAGCTGTACAATTTTATTAGGCCTGAAAAAATTCAAGAATATTAAACTGAAAAATAACAATGAAAGCAAGCAATGTAATAGCGGAAAATGTTTTTCTCCCCATAAATGTCACTTTTTAACAGTCCCTTTTCATCCGCAACTACAATCACTTAGACTTTTTTTAAGTTGTTCTCTCTTTATACAAGGCAACCCCACCAATTAAATTTGAACAAGAGACAAGGCTGCCTTGCAGCAATCACTAGTTTTGTAAGCTACAAATGTAGAGCAGATTCCGATGACTGTAAAATCTTGTTCTTATCTTATCTCATATAATTTCTAGCAACTGTAAGAATTACTGTTGTTTAAATCATATTAATTTATTTTGCCTTTTTCTATTCATATGAAAACAATCAACGGATAAATGAAGGGGAAATAAAATTTAGAGAAAAAAATGTATTCAACAGTCTTGCAACAAATTATCCACCACAGGCTTTCATAACATAATTGATGTCATAATTTCAAATACTTTTTGAGTAATTATTGTTTTAAAAATTATATAATTGACTAATCTGAATACAGATTATTGATTTATGCTGAACATGATGTCTTCTCTGCACAAGAGAAACCCAGGATAATATTTTTTAAATAATCAATAACAGTATATTCTAAAGGAAATATGATCATTATTGCTTGACCAAATTATTTAAATAAGACCTTTCAAGGTAATAACAAAGGGAAAATCAATTATCTGTAGGAATAGCATTACTAACTACCTTATTGAAGTTTTTCTTTCTTAATTTAAATGAGAAAATTTGTAACAATATGTACAAATTAGTTTAAATTAAATTTATTGCAGCTAAGTAAAATCAATGTCAGCCCCAGAGTAAAAAACACAAGCCTTACAGAGGTCATTATAGAAATCACCTAAGCTTATTAACATTTACTAAAATACAAATGATGTAGTGTTTAACAAAGCCCTACGTTCAAACTTAATAGAATAATACAGGGATAGATTTGCATAGAAAATGAATAAACAAAATTTATATGAAGAAAGGACATTGTTAACAAAAATTAGATAATTACTCTACAACTAAAAACTAAATTACATTTATTGATAAGGTTACATTTACTTGTACAAATAGATCGCAACTGGTTAAGAATGTAATAAATATTTCGACAGTCAATAATAAAAATCAGTTTATAATAGTTTGAAAAAACAAAAACATAGTCAATGGATAAAATGATAAAGATTTAAATGTTAATTGCTTAAATTTGAAATATTGTGCCAATACTTGGGACTTGAAAACAATGCAAATAATAAACATAGCTGTCAATTCCTAGTATATATACACTTCCTTTCAACTCTGAGCTAAAAGAAAGAATGGCCAATGTTTAATTAGATAAAAAGCAAAATAATTTGATGGAATATTTAATTCACAAAAAAAAATACAAAAATGAAACCAATTCCTACTAGATAAAAAACATTACAAAAATAGTTAAATTCAAGGATACATAAATTGTATCATCTCATTGTACATAACACATAACTTAAAAATTCTCATAAAAGTGGTTGTAACACAACATTAAAATTATTATAACTATTAAATTGAAATGCGATTGATAGAAAGGATGAGGATTTAATAAAAGAGACATAACCAAACCCGGTTAATTTCTACTCAAAAACCCAAAATAAAATTTAAATATTGAAGAAACAAAGAAAAACAAAGCATACAAAACTATAAACATGTAGGTGATTTCGATTGAATGAACCAGTTTGAAAAAAACACATTTTTTTATTTTATTATTACTACTATTATTATAAACAAAAACAGTACCTCCACTTCAGCTATAAATCATCGGAAGGCAAAATTAGGGAAAGAAAACGAACGCAGGTTTCCTATCTCACAGGGGTCTTCGGGGATCTACAGCTCGTGACATCATGGGGTCACGTGCACAACACTGAACCAGGAATGGACGTCTAAACATTCGTGACGTCACCTGTAATCATTAAACTGCACCGCTATTAGCAACAGTTTGCCTTTATTAACTGTTTTCAGTTAATTGTTTATTGTTGAAGTTCACATTACATAATTACAATACCTTTATTTTTTAGAATTTTTTAAAATAAAATTACTGATAATATGTATATAAGCTAGTTTATAATACAAACTAATAAATAAGAAAAATCACAAATGTTAGTTTTTGTTTAATACATAAATTCCTCAGACCACCAAAGCCTTTAAATCAAAAATTTAATTCAGTTACAAAAAATAGTTAAGAAAAAGTCCCCTTCTTCAATTAGAATTGATACAATCAATATCCGTCATAAGGGGCGTACGCTGTTTTTTTTTTTCGGTTGGGATTTAAATTTTTTTCGGAGGGGATTTAATAATAAGAACATAGACAATCATTCATCTAAATGTCTATAATCGCCAAATTTGGCGTAAGTTTTAAGGATAAGCATGAAAATTGGATCAAAAATATTACTCAAAATACAAATCTTATGTTGGTGGGTATGAAAATTATATTTTTTCGTACATTTCAGAGGACGGGAGAGGATATGTCCTTCTGAATACGAAATCAGTGTACGGCACTGGACTTCAATGCCAAGGTAGAATGATTAAATTTACTTTAAATATTGAGACTTTGAACTTGCAATAATTTATTTGGTATTCGTCAACCTCATATCCATCTGTTATTAAATTTTTGATTTAATTTCAAAGCTTTGATTAGGATTTTAATCAAATCTCGGACTTCATTTACATAAACATTTTCAGTTGATACCAGATAGTAAATATAATAACCGAAAATATAAATTTAGCAATTTATTTCTACATCTGTTCTGACTTGTGTTAAAATATTCTTTTAAAGCAGATTTTTAGTTAAATTCTCTTCTAAATCCTAGAACAGTATATTGAGGATGGGGCAATTTTTATCAATCTGATGGTTTCAAATGGTATGCAGTACCTGCCAGATGTCAATGGTATATCAAATCAGGAGTAGTCAGGATGCAGGGGTGATTTGGTACTAGAGAGAGTGAAGGTATGGGGGCATATGCCCCGGTCGGCAAATTTCTTCAAAAATTGTTTCTGCATTTTGATTGTGCTGGTCTTGATTAATTCAATAAAATGAGTTAATGCTATGAGATAAAGATATTATTTCGAAATATACATATCACCTAAAGTACTGTTTAAGACTGTTGACTTTTATTGGAGATGGAGAGGAGGTGAATATGAAAGGGCGTCGAAATTAAACTTGTCCCTTGCCAAAAATCCTAGTTCCGACAAAATTGTACACAAAGTGCTCGTGCCATGTAAAAAAATCAAAGTTATTTTACAATTTTTAATCAGTTATTTCGAGACACTTGCTAACCGAAAAATATAGCAGCTTTTAAAAAATTGCCATTTAGGATCTCCGAAAACAATTTGGTTACAATAAATTTGGAAAAACATTATCAAATAAAAAGAAATGTGCGATCTCAATACCTATGAACTAATATACATATAGTCTAAAACACAAATGAACACGATATTGTACTGAATACTCATGTTACAAAACTTGAAAACATTTTCATTTATAATAAAACATATTTGTATATGTACAATATTCAGTGACTTACAAAATTATTCGTAAGTTGTTTCAAATTCACTATATATAACCGGATAAAGATATATACATCGTTTATTCATAGATAAAAACTTCAAATCCCATCTAGATTTTGATATTAAAACACTTCTAATAGTTATCCAAAAATACAAACTGGATTTTTCTCTTATTTTTCGAAAACATATCAAGAAATTTATCTCTAAATTCTAGCTTATTTGTTCTAGACCTATGCACACTAATTAGACAACTTGAAAGACGTTCTTCCCACATTGTTCTTCTCAGTCATGTCTTAAAAAAATGTAGAGTGCTGAATGATCTTTCAACGGTACATTTAATTAGGGGATCGTTAGATAATAGATTTAGAGCGCTGTTTGTCCGATGTCCAAACAGAGTGGTCGAAAAATTTTAGATGTTCATTGGTCAATGCTTAAAGTATTTGCATTTCACGATTGAAAATATATATAAAGGCTTTGAGCCAGTAAGATCTTTTAAATATTTTCTGTACTTGTTTTTATCTGTACATTTAGTAAAATATTGTTCAGTCAATTGTTTGTTTCTTACTACGAAACCCTCCCTCCCTAGGTGCGTAAGCTTAATTAGCTAATCGTGCCCATGCCCCAACTAGAAAATAATTTTGAGAATTCATTTTTTTGTGATCGATTTGATAAAATCACATTATTCTGGCAGATATTATATTGGTTTCTAATTAATTGTACAATGTTTTCGAAACCGAATGGTCGTTAAAAAATGAACTTTTTTTTTTGGTTTTATTGTAGTAACACTCGTGATTTTGGTTTACATATCAGTTTTTTAATAGGCTAAAAGCTGAAATTTTAGCAAGTTTGGTAAAACATGATGCAAAAACCATATAAGAAAATGATTAAATTTCAATTTTACCAAAGAAGTGCAGAAAATTATTTTTATGAATGGTAACCTTCGCGAGTGGCTTAACTCAATATTTTTTTTTTCAATCCGTTAAACTGTAAACTCATAAACCACTCTGCTTTTATTATCCAGGGTTAATCAGGAATTGCTTAATAAAAAGAATTAACTACATTTAAGCAACTTCATTTTTTCCAAATTGAGCATCTTCAAAAACACTACGACAAAATATCTGATGTAGACAACACATGACTTCCTTGTACGCCTATTAAACTATGAATCGGTGGCTCAAAAAGTGATCCTGAATTTGGTTACTAATTTCCGAAGATTGCAGTATCTCAAAAATGATACTCATCTATTGACACAAACACACACACTCTTGTTTCAGTAGGTAACTAATTTCCAAAAGATTTCTTCGTGTTCCGTGACAACATTAGAACTGTCAATGTAACTAGATAAAGCATTGGAAATCGACAGTTTTGACATTTTAAGCAGAAAAACCCACTTAACTTATATTTTATTCAGTTGACATCCGCATGATGGTATAGAAGGATCAATCTAATTAGGGATTGATAAATTATATCTCATTCTCCTGCTGCAGACTTGTTCATTTCACAAATGGGGAGGAAAACCAGTATTTAACACATAAAACAAGTAATAAAAATGTTTAATTGTAGTGGAAAAAAAGTCGAGTTTGTAACCTTTATTACCGAACCATATGATCTCTGTATTTAATTTTGATATAAGTTTTGATTTAAATTTATTATGACATTCAAGTAAATTGCCCTTTTCGGCTAACCAATTTCAACGAAAATCTAGTAAGTATATTCATATTGATATAAAAGTCATATTCACCAAATTTGAGATGTTTCACATTATATTTTAATATAATTTTTGATGAAAGTCTAATATGACCTTGAAGTAAAGTACCACTTCCGGTCTGTCAATGTTAACCAAAATTTATTATGTTATTTATATTAATATTTAAGTCTTATATTCTAATTTGATAAGTTTTGAATTATTTTTTTATTTATTATATACTGGTCAAAATGGATACTTCCGTTGAAATCTGAAAACCGAAAATTTTCGCGATTGCAATACTCCGTTCAAGGAAGTAAAAAACAAATTTTCACCCGCACCATAAAAATTCACAAACGAAATCAGTGACTTTTGCTGGAACGCTCACGATATTTTGGTTTTACACTTTCATTTTTTTTATTTTTCATTTTGTTCAGTCATTGCGGCCGTCGCAGAGTGGGCCAGGTGGCATAAATTGATGTAATTTTTCCCACAAATTATCACATAATTGATCTGTGAATGGCCTATAAAAATATATAAAACCTCTGTTAAGTCAATAACAGGCACTAAAGTTCTATAAATTAGGAGCCATATTCTAGATTAAAAAAAAAATTCTTCTAAAAGAATTATCAAAATTCTGTTTATTTAAAAATATTATTGATTTACTTCAAAATTAACATTTTAAGTTTTATATATATATATTTTTTTTATTTATTTTTTTTCTTGTTCTCACCATAGACCGTTTGGGCGAGATCTTTGGCCGCGCGATGTGGCCTCTTTACATTTTATCGCTTGCGGGAACACAGAAAGTCTGGAGGGGCTCGTCCAACCTCACGTTGCTACGAACCTTGGTTTCCAAGGTGCAGTAGTGGGCTACCCGTCTCTACTCCATTACCAGTCTCTTTGAGGCCAGTTCTACAGTGTTCTTCCCACCGACTAACTCGGGTTCAAGGACAGTAACAAATCGGTCTATATCCACATATATATATATATATATATATATATATATATATATATATATATATATATATATATATATATATATATATATATATATATATATATATATATATATATATATATATATAATAGAACTGTCTGAAGCCAAGCCTATATTTTTTCGGTATGGTAGAAATTGTGCTAGTAATTTCTTTGATAATGGCAGATGCGTCTGTCTGTACAGAAAGATGCATATTCATCTGATTTGCATATACTAACCCCTCAACACATCTACTAACACGTAATACCCCAGTCTTTTTCTGCTTTGTTCTCTCAGCACATTCCGAAAACGTCTGCCCTGGCCGTCCAACCTTTTCATAAATTAGCAAATTTACATAATTGTTCACTTTTTTCATAACACTTTAGCCACTTAGAAATCTTTTAAAGGAATCTATCTTCTGACCGGTTAACTTTCAACCATTTGTTCATAAATTTTGAGAAAAAAAAATTACATTTTACAAATTACAAAAAAAAAGGTCTGGTAATTTATTTTCTGGGCAGTTTATACGTTCAGATATGACCTATTCAAGATATTCTGACTTCTCCTCCATAGTTTTCTTATTTGATGACTTGATAATGTCATATAATTTCCTGCTTGTTATAAAATAAAATTAGTATCAACAGGATCAGCTAAAAAGAGAAATCGAGAAAGAGAAATTAGGGATTGATAAATTATTTGCAACTTCTATAATTTTATTTTATTGAAAACTAGTTTCGAATGTTATATATCCAGCTTCAGTTCTAAAAACACACAAAAATTAAAAAAAATAAGCAATTCAAAATATAGTTTGGTATTATTATACATATTAAATTAGATATAATATAAATCAGTATTATAAAACATTTATGAATTATAAATTTAATTAAGACACGAAATCAAATACATGTTGGTACTCACCAAGGTTTAAATGGATTATATCAATCGGATATAAATTGCGTTTTTATGAAAAGTTGTATATAAAATTAAAAATATCAGAAGGGGACAACTATGGGTAAGATTTCTATCTTGACCCTCACAGATAGATAAATCCTGAATAAAAACACGTGAAAAAGTTAGTGGAGAACTTTTTAAAAGTTCTTTCAAAGTTAATTTATATGTCTTAATTTTAAGGAATTTATCACAACTCGCCAAACAATATTTATGAAAGATAAAAATTGATACAATTTAAATTTAATTACTTATAACATGATGTACTATCCATATTGGGTTGGACAGTTTGGGTGTTCCATTACCAAAACACCCTCGATTTGTAACTGGGTTGCCAGCACAATATTACATGGAAAGAACACATATTAATATTATGAGACTGAGACTTACTTGATTACTAGGACTCCTTCTTGCTATCTCCATCGTCTAACAGCCGCTGTCATAGAGTCAGGGATATCACCTTCAATTCTCCTGCTATAGACGGTCTTTCCGGTATGCTAGATCTTTTTCGTCCTGTCTCTCTGCATCCACTGTCATAGACTGCCTTCAACTTCCAGCAAATTTATTTAGCTAATTTAAGTCACCTGAAAATTTGGCCGATTTCTTAACCTGGTATCTTTTAACCCTACCGTCTGGAGTTTCCATTGGTAATTCCCACATAGGTCCAACGTGGATTATTCCCAAGCTCTTTGCAGTTTTTCTATTAGCCCTGATTTCCCCAAGTCGGAAAAATTTCATGTTTTGACAATATTTATTTATATAATAAATTGAATTACATATTTAATTACATATTTAATAAATATTTATTATTATATTTAATTCAATCAAAATATATTGCCTTTCCATATACCCAATACACAGCACTATTTAATACTTTACCAAAACAGTAGTTACTAATTCCTTCTTGAAAGTAATCAATAAGTACAGCTAATTTGAACCAATAAGTTATATAATAATAAATAAAATAAGGAAAGAATAACAAGTGCTGGAAGGAACTAGAACTTTCTACAGGATTGCAAAAGACTCCTGGTTTGTGTTTTCGCTTAACCGATAGGGTGGGCGCACGAAAGGTGTCAATACCCGACGTCCGTAATTATCTCGAACTTATTTTCCTTCTACCAGTTCTTTCATTTTAATAAGTTAAATTAGCAGAGTATTAAGTTCGCGATAAGCAGGATTTTCTGGAAAAAACCGAACATTCAACAAGTTTGACGTTCCGCAAAGCGGTTGTCGTAAGTTAAGAATACAACTGGCCTTTTTTTTTGTGTAGGTTAATTTATGCTGAACAACTATTGTTTGAAACTTTTTTTGATTAAAGCTATATTTCCTGAAAAAAGATATCGCAATTACAGATTTTTTCATGAGATACCGAAAATGTCATTGTTTTGACACTCCGTAGGTCCATTATCGTTAGTTTTAGCTTAAAATGTTACTGGACCTTATTTGTAGCTGAAACTACTTTCGATTTGCGGATCATCATATTCGCATCCTACGCGAATACTGAGCGTAAAGGTCGCGAAAAGCAGGTTTTCTTGAAATACCGAACATTTCACAGGTTTGACGATCCATAGGTCCGTTATCGTTAGTTTGAGCTTAAAATGCAACTGGACCTTTTATGTAGGTAAGTTTAAGAGGAACAACATTTGTTTGTAACTTTTTCGGATAAAATGCATTTTTCTGAAAAAAATAAAAACATACTAAAAGAAATGCTTTTTTTTTAAAGTTTATTTTGGCTAAAATCATAATAAAGCTACCGATTTCCGGATTATGATATTTGTAATCTACGCAGGAAAACGAAAAAAATGACAATGCGGACTTTACCGCAGAAGTGAGTCAATTCACTTAAAAATCAGGGGCTAGCTGATAGACTATGTCGGCAAGATACAATCGAGGATTGACACTGGTGGCGAAAGACAACCCAAGAAAGACCCCCCTAGCTACCTTCTAATATCGAAATGGATGCTTCGGAACTATTACTGGATCTCTCAATTCCTAAGAGAACACGATGGTATGACTTTAATGGGGTGACCCTTTTCCCTTAATAGGATGACTTAAGCGAAAGAACCTATTTTTTCGTTGATCGCAACGCTGAACACCTGACTGCTTTTTAATTCCGATTTAATCTCCATAACTGGAAGAGACTGAACTACTTGGCTTGAACGATAAACAGGTATATGCATTTGACAATCGTAAGCTGGCCATCGAAGAAGGATATTGGGAACTCCCTCTTCTCAAGGGATTCTTCATCAAGACATTCTTCTGCACTTTAAGTAATTATTCTACTTATGGAAGAGAACTTGGGGATTTAAGGAAAGAGAAAGCATTTTAGGCCAATCCTGAATCGCAATTAATATTGCCGAGCATGAAACAGAAGCCGGAGACTACATAACTTAAAAGAATCTGGCATCTGGATTCTATCAGTCAGTTCTCTACGGATATCCGTTAACAGCCAGGATGCGATAATGTATTGGACGACACGCTGTGAGGTCATATTATTACCCAGCATTTTCTTAGGAAAACAAGAGGCTTACAAAACTAGTGACTACATTTATCCATTTTTCGGAAGCCTTGACACATTCATTAAATCCAGGAAAAAACATATTACAAGAAACTGGAAGGTAATAAAATCGGAATCGGAAATTAAATAAAAAATCTGAAATTTTTATATGATTTTTTTGTTTTGTATTTTTTTTTTTATATAGTTTGTTAACGTATCTTTCACTTATACATTTAATTGGTATTCCATAAATTTATATAAAAATCAGAAATAAAATTAAGCACCCCCCTCCTCTAATCCACCTGAATCAGTATGAAATACAATTTCCTATATTAAGAATGAAAAGTACAGAACCGGAAAAATAAAATAGATGGTTAATTTTTGCTGATGAAGATTAATTCGGTTTTATTTTATTTTCACACATTAACTTTTGAAGTTTCAAAATACCTTGTAAATACTATTTATAAAAATAATAAAATTAAACTATTTTAAAAAGAATGCCAATTTTCAATAAACCTATGTATTCATTATCAATATTTAAGAAATACATTCATATTTTAACAGGAATTAATAATATACCTATAACCTACATCTCTTATCATTAAAACTTCAGAAACTAATTATTCAGCGTGCAGACGTTTCAATGTTTTTACAGTGTCGATTCCTCTTTCGAGGACCCTGTTTTAAGTAACCTGCATCGATGTTGAGTGGAGGGTTGTATTTTTTTCTAGTATGGGTTCATTTAGGCGAAAGTGTTGTTTCGTAAATCTACAGTGATGGATTTCATTTGTTGTCAAAATTATTTTTTTTTGTATTTTTTCTCTATAGTTATTGCCAGTGTTCACAGTACACATCTACAGGGAACATGGGATACATCTGATTTCTTTATGTTTCTCTCTAAATTTGGATTTCAAAAAACAGATCTTCACCGTGAAAAGGAAACAGATGGTTATATATTTGGCAACATTACTTCCAGAGGTAATACAAGCTATCATGGAACTTTAGCAGTACTGAACAGAGATTATTTTCTGGAATATTATGGAAATAGATTCATTGTTGACAAAGACAAAGCTTGTGCTATGATGTTCAATAAGCTTAGCACAGTTGCATATGACCCATCCTGCTATGATGAGGGATATGATTTCTTGAGGAAAGTTCCATGTCCTAAAGGAGAAATATGTGAAGATGAAGATTTTCCTCAAAATGTTGTCAAACACTCTCAGTTCACTTATCATATTAGAGATTTGAGTGAACCTAGGTATGATATTTATGCAAGTATGGAGCATACATTGCTAACTTTTTATATTTTAACAGTGATTGACAATATTTTAGGTTTTGGTATGTGAGTTTGGTCTCATGTTACCGTAATTCTACAACCTGTCAATGGCACCATACACCTCATAATATACAAATTGAATATGACATTTGGTTGGTTAATGGCAATCCTAATTCAAGCAGTTACAACCCACTTGTATATCAATTTTCATTTGATAGACAGGTAGGAACTGTGAGGTTGAACATTTACTATTTCTTAATAACTATGTTACTGATAACAATTCCTTTGCTTACATTTTTTTTTTTTTTTTGTTTTAGAATACTATTGAATTATATTTGGTATTTTTCTTAATCTACTTTGTTCTGGTTCCATTACAAATTTTTGCTGTTGTGAGGCAACAACACCCTGTGACCAGACTTTTTACGGCAAGCTTGATTTTAGAATTTCTCGGATTGCTTTTTAATTTAATAAATGTGATGAAGTTTGTTGTGGATGGGATTGGTTATCCCAAATTGGCTGTAATTGGTGATGTTCTAGATATCCTTTCAAGAGTTAGTATATTTATTATTTTGATATTATGTACATGTTTTTAAAACACATAAATATACTCTTTTTTGATTTTAATATTGATTGATACATTTTAAAAGATTTGTTATCATTAATTTTAAATATTTATTTGTTCTCAAAAAATGGGTTTATCCTAGTGGGGCCAAAGTGATTTGCCTCAATAATAACTGATAAATATTTGTATTATGAAGTTTACACTATTTAATATAAGGTGATAAAACAAGTTTCTAATCATTAACATAATAATGTTGTAATATAAATTTATTAATATAAATTATTCTGAAAATCATTCATTGAAAATCAAAATCACTCCCCGTCTATAGGGGGTGTGCTGAGCATTGTGCTCCACCTGCCTGATCTGTTCTAGTTGTGTACTCATCTTAGTGCTGAATGGACCGAGTGCGAGCCTGTGAAATCACGGCTCCCACTCTGATAAAGCTTACTGATTTTTTGTCAAGCTACTAGGATCTCACCCATGTTCGTTCAGCCTGGAAGTCAGTGCTATACTAATCTTTTTCCCTTTTTTGTTAGAACTGAAACTTTACTAATTAATATAATTTGTGAACTAAATTTTATTCTTGGTTTTTTTTTTGTTACCTTAATTGAAGAGTTAAGTGGAAGAACATTCTATCAGTTGGCATCCGCATGATGGTATAGTAGGATCAATCTAATTAGGGATTGATAAATTATTTGCCACTTCTATAAATTTGTTTTATTAAAAACTAGTTTCAAATGTTATACATTCATCCTCAGTTCAAGGTTTAAATGGATTATATCAAACAGAAAAGTTTGTACTGGTTTCTTCTTGCATTGAACTAACGCGTGAAAGGTTAGTTTAATGCGAGAAGAAACCAGTACAAAGCTTTCTGTTTGATATAATCCATTTAAACCTTGAACTGAGGATGAATGTATAACATTCGAAACTAGTTTTTAATAAAACAAATTTATAGAAGTGACAAATAATTTATCAATCCCTAATTAGAACATTCTATGTTACAAAAATTTAAATCTGGGAAAAATTGAATTTAACTATTTTTTATTGCTCTTTTTGACTGAATCACTCAAGGAAGTTGATTCAACTATGTGTGGTAGAACTAGAATAATAAACATGAATGTGCTTCCTTGAGTGGTCCTATAAAAAAGAGCTATAAAAAATCATTAAATTTAATTTTTCTCATATTAAAATTTTTATAACCCAACATGTTCTTCCACTTAGCTCTTTAATTGTTCTCAATCAAAATTTCAGTTGATTTAATAAGTTCATTTTTAATTTAGTTTCAGAATTAAGTCAATTTTTTCATTTTGCCCAAATATGGCAAATCCTCTAACCTTTGGCTACAAGTGCTAATAACTTTCCTAACAGTATATTGACAGAATCAGTTCAACAGATTTGAAATTTTATGTTTATTAAAAATAAAAAAGTTAAATATATATAACTTTTAATTTGCATAATTATTGATTTAATGATTAATAATATGCATTCTAGTTGATTTTGTTTTCATTTTAATTTATTCAAGAACATTTTCAGTAAAATTGAGTTATTCAATTTAGTCCATGAAGTTAATACAGAAGCCCCTATTGTTTTATCTCACAAGCATCTCCGATTTTGATCATAATTTTTTGGGTGGTTCTACATTGAAAAAACGTTGATCCATATCCTTCAGTTTTGTCCAATGGGTCTAAGGAACTGAGAAAAAAAAAATAAAACTTCCTGAAAATGCTTTATTTTATTTCTCGTGTTTTAAGAATGATATCGACATGATTTTTTCAGCTAAACATTTGGTTTTTAAAGTGTATTAAAGGAAAAATATAAACATTAAAAAATAATTGAATTTTGGTGAAATAAATTTTAAAAAGTGTTTAAATTACTAAGAAAACTTGTCTCATAGATTTTTTCATATAAAAAATGATTGCAGATTGAGATTCAGCACATCAAAAAATCTCAATGTTAAAACAATCATTAAAAAAAAAAATGTTCAGGAAGTTTTATTTTTTTTTCTCAGTTCCTTAGACCCATTGGACAAAACCGAAGGATATGGGTCAACTTTTTTTCAATGTAGAATTATCCAAAAAATGTTTATCAAAGTCGGCAAAGGACACATCGTACACTCCCCTTGTCAGTTTGTTACTCTGTACAACATTTTGTTTATTTATTTATTTCAATATATTGAAACAAAAAGCTTCCATTTAAAAACATATAAATTGTGTTATTTTTTTTTTCTTTTAGACAACATTTATGCTTTTACTTCTCCTACTTGCTAAAGGCTGGGCTGTCACTAGACAAGAATTTACTTGGAAACCACTTCTTTTTTCTGTTTGGTTCATTTATGGAGTTGTTCACATATTGTTATATGTATGGAATAAGGTAATGCATCTATGACTGTTTTCAGATAATTTTTGTATTTTAGGAATAATTTAAAATTTTATCTATAAGATGCCAAAATAAAACATTCAGCAGAGTGTATTATTTAATGTATGCTGACATTTTGGCCCACTTTTCTTCAGGGTTACAGACAAGACGAACAAAGTGTGATAAACTCATATAAACAAATGAAAATAAAAAATAAAATATATTAGAGATAATATTTATTTTTTTTAAAATGACCAGTTGCTTTATAATGAGGCTATTTCTTCACCCATAGCATTTTTCTATTTTCCCCACATGGGATTATCATTCTCTTGTGATACATATGGCACAATATCTGAATATACCTTCAGTTTTGGTAGATTCGATGTTTAACATACTTAAATTTTTCTTTGTTAGAGGATTGATTTATTGGTAGCTATTAATGTCTTTATTATATTATAAAAGGACCAATTTCTCATACTGAGCATCCCACTTTTTCCTCAGTTATTGGTAATTAGCTAGTGATATTTCTCATGAATACTGAGCGAGTATGAAAGAACTGATCAAAACTTTTTGTTGAAAATTTTTTCTTGACTTTTTTTTTAAGTCTTAGCTATGACTGTTTGCTTTGATTGTTTTTCTTTTATTCGAAAATTTGGAATATATTTCAAGCCACCTTTTTTCAATTACCTTAAAGGGGAGCAGGATGGCTCAGTGCGTAACGCTACTACTGAGCTACTATCTTCTTGACCCAGGTTTGAGTCTGACTGTGGCAGTTTATTATGTATTTTGTTATATCAGCCCAGGACCGAACCTGGTGCAGAGAAACCCTCCTTAGATACACCTAACCTATATAAACTGGGTACTCTAACCCCATTTATGGCTGCTGTTATGTATATACAACACTAATTTAACTTTTTTTTATTTCCTTGTACGAAGTAAAGGAAGTATTGTATTCGCGGAAATTTTCGGTTTTCAGATTTCAACGGAAATATCCATTTTGACCATCCCTGAATCCATGTTGACTAGTTTCGTTGTGGCGTCTGAACGTACGTTTGTTCGTATTTCGCATAACTCAAAAACCGTTAGCCGTATAAAGTAGAAATTTCGTATTTAGGATTGTTGTAAAATCTAGTTGTGAACCTCCCTTTTTGTCACTGCTTGATCACCGGAAGTGGTACTTTACTTGAAGGTCATAATTGATTTTTATCAAAAATTATATTAAAATACTATGCAAAACTTCTCAAATTTAGTATTTATAACTTATATATTGATTCAAATAGCATACCAGATTTTGGTTTAAATTGAAAAACTGGAAGCGGTACTTTACTTGAAAGTCATATTAGACTTTCATCAAATATTATATTAAAATATAATGTAAAACATCTCAAATTTGGTAAATAGGACTTTTATATCGATATGAATGTATTTAATATATTTCGGTTAAAATTGGTGAGTCGAAAAGAGTACTTTACTTGAAGGTCATAATAAGATTACATCCAAAATTATATTTAAATTAAATACATAAATCATATGTTTCGGTAATAAAGGTTACAAACGCAATTTGGTTTCCAATCTAATTAAACATTTTTATTACTTCTTTTAAGTGTTAAAATTGAGTGTAAAATACTGGTTGACCTCCCCATTTGTGTGTGTGTGTGTCAATAAATGGATGTCGTGATGCCGAGTGTCGTTTTTGAGATACTGCAATCTTCGGAAACTAGTAACCAAATTCATCACTTTTTGAGCCACCGATTTATAGTTTAATAGACGTACAAGGAAGTCATGTGTTGTCCACATCAGATATTTTTCTTCAATAAATTTAAATATTTATTTAAGGTTGGTAATTAATAAAAATAATTTTGGTATAAATTTTCTTGTATTTTTTCATTTAACAAAATAGTAAATCGTAAACGCTAATGAGTATTCAGATTTAAATTTCAGTCAATTAAAGATTGCTACAATTAAATCATTGGGATTTCTTGTTTTATCACTGTCTTTTATTATTTTTGTGATGAAATTTTTGTATAAAATCAAATATTGTTATACTTTAATGTTGCGTAAACGCAACATTGGCCATTCGTATGCACTTTTTCTAACGAAGTCAGGCTCATGCCCGTTCATTTTCCACACCTATTATTTGTTTATTTTTCTAATATTCAATTACATTTCTGTTATTTATTTCAATTTTAATAATATAGGGGAAGGGAAAAAAAAAAAAAAAATTCCTCACCCAAATAAGCATTTTATATTGTTTGTCAATTGTTTTTCATTGTATTCATTTCTTCAAGAACTTATAAAAATTGGTAGCTTTCTAACAGAAACTATTATAGACAATAATCTTATAGTGCCTTGTCGAAGATGTAAAAGATATTGCTAAGAAAGTTACATATGATTATGCATTTGACCATATCAATGAAATTTGTCTATTAAGGTGGACCTCAAATTCTGGATTCACTGTATTAAGTAATAATTTTGGTACTGAGTCAATAAAAAATGCAAAACGTTCCAATGAAAAATGAAACAAGAACTTGTAACCCAACCTAATATCATTTGTCAAATACAGATAATTCATGGGAGGAGTAGACTTGGTTGATAATGAAGTTGCAAATAGCAGAATAAATATTTGAGGAAAAAATGGTGATGGCCTCTGTTTAAAAACATTATCGACAGTGCTCTAATAAATCCTTGGAAACTGCTATATAGCAAATGAAAGCCAGAAGCCGCTGCTTGATTTAAAATCTTATATTGCAAGGAACTTGTTACAATCTGAGTGCATAAAGGTAATAGCCAAACCTATCAATGACCAACCAATGAGACAGTAGTGGAAGCGTGATTTTGGAGGCCCTTAGCAGCCAAGTTTTGAGGCCCCCTCAGCTTCTTACTTAATATTTGAAGATGTGTTATAGATAATAATGAGTGTTATACATAATAATTCAATGCTAGGTTATTAACTGTATTACTCCATTTAATATAATTTGATATTGTATTTTATTGTTATAAAGGCCCATAGCATTAGCCACTTGCTATTTACGCCTCTGCAAGAAAGGAAGGCTAGACTTTTACTTATCAAAATTCGTAGATAAGTAAAAAAGAACAAAATTGGACATTTGATCGTCAGGTATGATTTAAGATAAAGGTGTAGAGTTTGTAAAAGCCAAACTATTTATAGGTGTGTACAATGTATTGCTAAATTTCATCCACATTGCTTTGAAACATACCACAAATAAAAAATAAATTTTTTATTACAATTGTAATTTTTTATTTCTTTTACATTTTATATAAAAAATAAAATGTTTCATGAAATGGTATTATTCTAGTATTATTCTAGCATGTATAATTATATCACTCAACCTTTTTGTGAAAATATATATATATATATATTATACTTTACTGGCCAATGTTGTGTGAACGCAAAATTTTTTACCGCCATTGTGCCTGAACAAAACATTTTTTTTATTTTTTTAATTAGGCTACCCTACAAATATTTCTCTGAAAAAAAAATCAAAACTTTCAAATTGTTTTATGCTTGGCCGTAAATGGGGCAAGAATCTGGTGATTGAGCAATGATTACCGCAGCCATTTACTAAGTTTTTCAAGTTCAACTTACTAATTTCTATAAACCGTCATTTTCCCCTATTCTGAGAATTTGGTCATATTTGCTTATCCATTTTAAGGAACATAACTTAACGACAGATTTTAAGTTGGATAATGCTATGCTTAATTGTTTGGACACCAGGTTTTAGAATCCATCGTCTAGATTAATTTTTTAGCATGCCTTTATTTAAATATTGAAAAATATGGCCATAGTTTTATTAATGCTTAGATATTTTCCTAAATTTTCTACTTATGATTTGTATTGACTTAATAAAAGTTCTTTAATTTGAAATACATAATAATAAGATAGTAAGGAAGTGTTAATTGATTAAAACTAATATTTCATTTGATAAAAAGTTCATGAATTATTTTATTTTTAATTTATTTTATCAATGAACTGTTATGCGTTGTCATGATGAAGCCAAGGCTAATCATTATTTATTTTAGACTGAAGTGGATATAATTGAGGATATTGATGAATATCAAACTTGGCCAGGCTGGTTGATCTTGGTTCTGAGATGCCTTATTATCGTTTGGTTTCTTTTGGAGTTGAGAACCACTATGAGGTATGAGCATAATGAGTCGAAACTGAATTTTTTCCTTCACTTTGGAGCGTCGGCATTAGTCTGGTACATTTACCTTCCTATAGTAGCGCTCTTAGCTCTCCTCATCCCTCCTTTTTGGAGATACAAACTGCTCTTAGGTAATAGAAATAATTTCTTGGTATTTTTATAGATTGATGCTATAGAAGTTTTTTTATAATAGTTTTCTTGTAATCTCTGATTGTGTTATTGATAGTTTTTGATATCATCAGAATATTATATGACCATTTATTGTTTTTTTATTTGTATAATATTTATCTATGATAAAGAATATAATAAAAGATATTCAGCTAATTATTCGATAAAAATATTGTTTAAAGTTTCTACCTGTCTTACATAATTTATTCTGTTTTTTGTTTAGGTATTACTTATTCAGCAGATTGCCTCGCTTACTGTGTGATGACTCATTTACTATGGCCTACTCGAAGTGAACAGTATTTTTTATTAGCACATCGTGGTGATGCATCTGATGAACTTGACGAATTCAACGAAGCTCCCCATGTTCTAAATTCTGGAGAAAGTTTAATACCTTCCTGGGATAAAAATCCTTTAATTACTTAATGGGATGTTCCCTTCCATTCTTGGAGCTATGGAAAAACGAATGAAAATGATATAAAAAGCCCCTCATCACTCTTAGAAATTGAATCACTGATAAAGAATCAGGAATAAAGTGTTTTCCAGTTGTTGAATGGTAAGGATTCATAATTGAGCCAAATAAAGGTGTGGATAATTGTAAATGGCTAGGTGACTGATGTTGGGGTGAAGAAAAATCTATTTTCCTAATGAGATTAATAACATTTGATTTTAGCATGAAATGATACAAGATATTTGATTATGTGTACAAATTAATGTAGTATTATTTAAAAAAAAATGTTTATATTAGGGGAGTAGGATAAATCTAAGTCAAGAATGCAATTTTAATTGTTTTTGCTGTATTTTAAATTTTAATAATTTTCTTTTAAATTTAAGAAAAATTTATTTTCTTAGCTTTTGATTTTAACTTGAAAAAAAATATATCTTTTTTTGTGGTAATACTTACAGTATATTTGAACTTCCTTTGCACATTAATAAATTGAAATTATGTAAAATATCTTAATGTACCTTTGTAGTACATAATATTCAGATTAAAATATCTGATGTGGACAACACATGACTTCCTTGTACGACTATTAAATTATAAATCGGTGGCTCAAAAAGTGATCCTGAATTTGGTTACTAGTTTCCGAAGATTGCAGTGTCTCAAAAATGACACTCGGCGTCGCGACATCCATCTATTGACACACACACTGACATGCTCTTGTTTCTGGAGGTCTCATTCCGTTATTATATGTCGTTTTCCTTCAGTAGGTAACAAGTTTTCAAGAGATTTCTTCATGTTCCATGACAACATTAAAACTGTCAATATCAATAGATAAAGCATTGGAAATCGACAATTTCAACATTTTAAGCGGAAAAACCCACTTGACTAATATCTTATTCTCCTGCAGCAGACTTGTTCATCTCGCAAATGGAGAGGAAAATCAATATTTTATACTCTATTTTAACACTTGAAACAAGTAATAAAAATATTTAATTGGATTGGAAAACAAATCGCGTTTGTAACCTTTATTACTGAAACATATGATTTTTAATTTAAATATAATTTTTGATGTAAGCTTATTATGACTTTCAAGTAAAGTACCCTTTTCGGCTCACCAATTTTAACCAAAATATATTAAATACATTCATATCGATATAAAAGTCCTATTTACCAAATTTGAGATGTTTTACATTATATTTTAATATAATTTTTGTGGAAAGTCTAATATGACCTTCAAGTAAAGTACCACTTCCGGTGATCAAGCAGTGACCAAAAAGAGAGGTTCACAACTAGATTTTGCAACAATCCTTAATACGAAATTTCAACTTTCTACGGCTAACGGTTTTTGAGTTATGCGAAATACGAACGAACGTACGTACAGACGCCAAAACTAGTCAAAATGGATTCAGGGATGGTCAAAATGGAAATTTCCGTCGAAATCTGAAAACCGAAAATTTTCGCGATTTCAATACTTCCTTTACTTCGTACAAGGAAGTAAAAATAAAAACTCATTTCTTGAAATACACTAAAACTTCATTATGACGCTCTCCTAGGGCCCCAAGAAAAAGAATGTTATGACCGGAAAATCATAAAAAAAAAAAAAAAAAAATCATTTTAATTTATTTAAAATAATAATTAAAAAAAAACATCTAAATCTATATTTTTGATGTTTCTGTTTTAAAAATAGCATTTTCTGATTTATTTATTTGTTCAAAAGTGTTTCCCCTTGCACTTGAGAAGAGCATGAAAAATATATGCGAATCGTCTGGAAAGCATTCAAATCAACTGATTCCGTTCCATTCTCATCCTCTTCAATTCATGTTTTTAGACGCCGCTAACTCTTTTTGATTTAAATTAGATTTGTTGAACTTTACAATCAAATCAAGTTTTTCTTTAATAGAAAAAGATTTTTGATGTTTTCTTGAACATGAAATAAAGCAATTGAGACAAATATTTGATTCATAAAAATAACAATATTTCAATTCATGGAAACATCTCAATTAAACATTCCTAGAAACTACATTCGTGGAATCAATTAGAATGCTGTTTCTTACTGCTTTAATGTTTCCTCAGTATAAATGTAAACAAATTTAAGGAAAAAGTTTATTCAAAATATTATGACTGGGATATTGGATCGTTACGACGAATATAGTTTCTTAGAAAAACCACCAACTGGAATCGGGACTGAGCAAAAAGAGTGTTCTAGCCAGAAAACCGTTATAAACAGGAGTGTTATACCAAAAGTGTACTGTTTTCCATAATTTTATGGAGTCCATATAACAGCTCTGGAAGGAGTTCCTTCTACAATTTATTTTATTTTATTATAATGAAATACTTAAAGAGTAAATAAGTTCGGTTTATATAGTTTGCCCTTAAGAATATAGCAGCATATGAAAATGAGAACACACCATGAGAGGGGAAGATATTCTTTCCCCTCCACATATTCAATTGGCCTGATGAACCAATTGAACTATGCCTTAAATGTGAAAATTTGTTGGAAACAATTTGAATTAAAACAAGAATGAATAAATAAATGTGAATTCATTAATATATTTTTGAAAATATTTACATTAGGTAATTTTATAACCTACCTTTTTAAGGTACTGGGAGGGGAGTATTAGTTTCAACTTAGTGCCGCATGAGTTCATTCTCGGTCTGCCATATTCTTGTGGACGAGCTTAATTGCCGCTTAATTAGTTGTTACCTACCCCTTATGCCAGAAATGGCCAGGTAGGAGGAATAAAAAAAAAAAAAATAGTTATCTTGTTTGAGTTCACTTACTCTTTCTCTGGCTCACTTACTCTTTTTTTTTATAAAGATTTGACAACTTCTCTTAAATCGAAAGTCCATAAATTGGAACTATAATTGACTAAACTCTTTAGAATCTCTTAAATGATGGTCCCTTTGCTCTGTCTTGTGAAAAGTCATTTATATAGTTCCTTGTTATGACCCAAACCATTGCTGTCAAACTTTTTTTATGGTTTTGAGAATCCATTTACTAACTTTGAATTTACCAATTAATAAAACCTTCTTTATTCAAAGTGGCATTTATTTTTAATTTGCCATGTGTCGCCTAGAGGCTTGTTATAGGCCTACAGAGAATAGCTTTATCTGTCAATCAATATGCCTCTTTTTGAATAGGATGCTTCTTTAATCTGTTCTGACTCTGTTTATGACCATTTCTAATAGTTTGGAGAAAATATTTAAAAAGATAATAAACCAATAAAAAGAAATTTGCAAAAAATTTGTATGAATTTTATTATTGATCTTGTGTGATTAGTAATTCACACTGTTTGAATCAAGAATAATTGAGACATCGATGCTGAAAAGCAGGTTAGTACCAAAAATGAAATTTTACAGGAGGAACTAAAAACTTTTAGATGTATGTATGAACACCTTAATCTTTTTTTTTTTTTTTTTTTTTTTTTTTTTTTTTACTGAAAACGTATCTTTCCTCTTTTAGTAAATTATTAATCTGTTTTCCACTCTATTAGTCTTGGAACAAACCATTGTATCTGTGAAAAAAATACTTGTAGGAAATTTTGCCGCTTATCTCCTTTTCAACAACAATGTCTCAATTAAATATACATTATAAAAAATAATTAAAACTAGTAGACCTTCTGTTATTAATGGGGTTAAATTATTTTGGTGTTGCTATCCAGTTGATCATTACTTCTTCAACTGCTTTGGTATAGAAAGTGTGGTAATTGGCTGGCATTTCTTTTCTTTTTTCTAGATCTTACATTCTTCTAAATTACTGAATCAATTTTTATGAAGCTTTAGAAGTATGTAGAAATTAGCGCAGAATATGAGAAACATAGAGATTAAAACAAAAAAATTAACTGAAGTGGAGATATTAATATTTATTTTTTGTTTGTAATGCTGGTATCCAACTTCTTGCAGCCTAGTAAATTTTGGACTTTCTTTGGTAGTTACTATCATCATTTTTGTTTCTTAATCCATTCCAGAATGGTGCGCTCATTGAGTCCCTTCTCGGTGATATCGCAACAATATTGTGCTCTCCCTACCCCTTATCAGTGACTGAGAGCGCACCTGTCCTTTCAGTATTTAGACTGCCTCTAAGCTCTCAGTCGTTCTTAAAAGCTTTCCTCGTCATTTTAGTACCTCTGGAAAGGATTCGAAAACCAGGAGCAGGTGATATTTTTGGGATACCTTTCACCATTTTGAAGTTATATACCTTAAAAGTGTAAGTAGGTGAACAACATTTTTAGTGAAAAAAAACTAAGGAAAATTTTTAACTTACATTTAACAATGAAATAAAGTAGTTTATGTTATGAGGCAGTAACAGTGACAACCAAAGTTTTTTGTTTATTGGGCAGTATGCTTGGTAAGTTCAGCAATATGGTCACTATATTGAATGGGTTAAGTCCATTATTCCTGAACAAAAGTCCTGACGATTTCTATCCATGCCTTCAATGTTGCATGCTGGATTCTGAGTCATCATCAGTACTGGTGATTAAGATAATTCTTACTATTTGTCAACATACTGCTGCACCCCTTCTTGAAATTTATGAAGGTATGCACTTCCTTATAAACCTCTATTATTTTTTCCCATATACTGCTTTGGTTTGCTGAAGATCCAGCATAGCTGGAAAGAACTGCTGAGCATGTTGGTAATGATGACTGTAAGTTATTGACTTTCTAATTTGGGATGCCTCTTCATTTCCAAATAAACCCCAATGTCCTGGGACTCATTGAAAGACAATAGCAGTTACCTATCATATTTATTTTTTTCATAAGGTTGTGGCAGCCCCGCATCTTTTAGCTAGGCCCTATCTGTTGTTCGTCATCACCAGAATGGCTGCCTGGGAAATGAACTGACATGACATTCCCGCAGTTTCTCTTATTAAAATTTTCTCACTATCCAAGTTTGAGCCTTGTTCTCCTAATGTGGCACTAAACTGGAAAAGCCTTAAAGTACACTCCAGCATCAGTACCTCCTCAGTTTAACTATTGGTGTAGATATGATACGAAATTCATATGGACAGTCAAAGTTAACCATTGTATAACAACGTTAACCATTTTTATTAACACTACAACACATTCAGCAGGATTATGGTTTCCACAATAATTATCCATCTTCTTAAACTTTTCAATAGATATTGGTATCTACATCCTCTTTCCATCAAAATCTTCTATTTGGAAAGCTTCTTTAAGCACTTCCAGCAGCGATTTTAATTATTCTTTCCCTTCCCTTTTTTTGTCCCTGTACATTTTCTTAACAGCTGCTGACCTAGAATTCTCTACCATTGTTTCATGTTTGTGTCAGAATATTTTTTTCTCCTGCTACTTGATATTTTGAATGTGATTTGAAATAAATAACTTTATTTAAGTAGTCCAAATCAATCTTAATCAACTTTAGTAATCCATTTAAGGAAGTTCAACTATATTTAATTACCAGTAATAATCTTATAAAGTTGTAATTTAATTTTTATGAAATGTCTAATACTAAATGATTTAACACTCTTGTACTCATGCCCTAATTCCTATTATTTGTATTTTTTTTGGAGTTAAATTTTATCTTGTGTTGATTGTATATCTTTAAAATTGTCTTAATTTGTTTATACTTTATTGAATCCAGTTTTGTAATTGAGGATAAAATTAATTGATATATTTAAATTTAAGTACATATGTGAAAAAAATTAATTTTACCTTGATATTTCAAAATGAATCATAGAAGGTCTGCAATTTTCATTAAACAAAAGTTCTTAGCTAGATGTTCAGTGTTGTTACTAACAAATATTTAATAAAAGTTATTTCTGTTATTGATGGGTCATTTTAACTTTACGAGCTAATAGGCTTCTTTTTTTTAATGCATTTATTGAAATTTACAACTGTATTATGAATGCTAGAAGTCAATCTGCTGCCTGATTAATGTAACTTGGCATTAACTTTTGTGAGGGGGCCAGATTAGGGAGGGGGGTGAAGGGGGCACTTGCCCTAGGCAGCAAATTATGAGTGAAATTTTATTTGTAGGATAAGTAAAAAATATTTGTTTCTGCTTTTTATTGTTTTGTCCTTAATGCAGTTCATATAATGAGTTAATGAGCAGATGATGATATTTATTTCGAAATATAGAATACTTTATAAAACAGTTTATTTTTATTGTTGGGAAGGTGTAAGAAGAGACAGCAAAATTAATAAAACCTGTACCGCTATAATCCAAGGTCTTGGGTTCAGTACTAAGTAAGGACATACTGTTTCTAGACCAACGGTTGTGCAAGAGGGTGATTTGGCCATGATCACACTCATCCACCAGATTTTTCCCTAATTGAGGATTCCTACTTTATAGATGCTGGTTGAACCTCAGGAGGGCCTCCAGAACTCACTGGGTCAATCAACGGCTGATAACATAATGAATAATTATCTGACACCGCTGGACTCGAACCCAGGCCCGGGAGATAGTAGCTTAGTGCTTTACTCACTAAACTCCGCCGCTCCCTTAAGCTTGCCTCCCACCCCTCTGACTAAAACTCTAGTTCTGGCCCAGATTGTGTAGAGAAATTCCTCAATGGTATTACTTCAGTTCGGATGTCCAGAGGTCCCAGAGCAATCTTATTTTCAGAATCCTCGTAGAATTATTGAAAATAGATTTATTTAACAGAAAGGGCACATCCCACTGTTTTGTTCAGCTGTTAGGATTATTTTCTTTTGATACATAATAAAATTGTGTGGATTAGAATTACCCTGTGATGATTCAAAATAATTTTAAAGCTCTAGAATCAGTTTGAGAAAGTTTAATTCCTCTCAATCACACATATCGTGCTGTGAAACAGAAGCCGTTTAGCTTCAATGACAGATTTTACGAATTCAGGGTACCTTATTACTTCACAAGAGTACTGGAGTGTTAGATATCTTGAGTATATTTCAGTATTCTTGACTTTTTATTCCTATTCAATCAGTTTTAAGATAATAGATTTATCTAAATTGATATTAAAATACCCTCTTTTGGATTTTATTAAGCATTGAATCAGTATATATAAGTTTCATGTTCATTAAAACAGTGAGAGATACTTATATTTAAGAAAGGTATAGCACACATGTGTCTTGCTTAAGCACAAATTTCTAGCAAATAAAATACTAGTCTTTTCACCCTCTGTAAATAAAATTATATATTGTATATATTAATATATATTTATTCATATGTATATAGGTCCTTTGTACATACACGTTTTCTCCATTTATTTATATATATCTGGCCTTGTTAGATGTCAATTTCAGAAACCAATTCCATATTTATTCTGAATACTTTTGTACTTAAGGGGAAATGAAATTTCATTTCTAAAACTTGCTCTTCTAATTATAAATATTTGTCCAATAATTACGTCCTACCATTAAATATTCTAGTTAGGATGAGGTATGCTCAATTTTAATGGCTTGATTTATTAGAAGTATTATAGTTACATTTTCCCTTCAAAATTAATGAAGGAAAACATAATAATTGATATTTTAGAACATAAAATATTTGAAATCTGTGAAATAAATAAAGTATAAGGAATAATGATAAAATTGTTTCAGTCTCAACTTCCAATTTTTTCGCATAGAGCAAGTAGTTTTACTTACTACAAGAGTACTAAAGACTATCACTGATTCTCTTGATGAAAATTAAATTACACCATAAAATAATGGAATCTTTGGAAGTTTATGTAGTTGTATATTTTATTAGAATGGCATAAATATTTATTTTCTTTAACTATGCTATGTTAATATAAATAATTTTTTTATTGTAAACTTCTATCATTCCTTGGTCTGAAATAGTGCTTACTTTTTGTCTGAAAAATGATGCCCATTCAAATAAAATGGAGTTACAAATATAGAATAGGAGCCACATTGGTTTGAAATCAAGCAGAAGTTCTAGGTCATGCAAATTTTTGTTATGATCAAAATTAAAATAAATTTACATTGTATCTGTTTAAAACAAATTCATTTCTATTGAAAAGTTAAAAAAAAATCTTAACATTTGAAATTTTTAGAGGGTACTAGAATATCCTCTTTCAATTTCGCTCTGAGAGAATCTGCAATGACTGCCATTAAGCTCTCTATCATTGTCTCCCTATTCCTAAATTGTTTGTTTTTAATGCTATAAAAATGGGGAAGGAGTATATCCTTATCTCACGGTTTAGTAATTCACTTGTTAAACACAATTTCTTCCCAAAGAATAATTAAAAAAGTGTGACATAATCTGAAATAATGCTAACAGCCTAATTTCAGTAATACCCTCACAGAGTTTAAGCACTTAAGTTGTCTCTGTGGCCTAGAAAAAAAATATTAGAATTGGTTAGCCATTTGTTATAACAGAATCTTGATAAGCTAAGAGTGATTTTGAGGCATTTTTTAGTTTTAATTGGTCTGTCATAAATCGCTTGTTTTTGAAAATGTCAGTATTGAGAAAAGGGTGAAGAATAGGTCTGCTACATGTTATCGGAACATGGTGTAGGTCTTTATACAGGCAGAATCTTCTGACCTCCTGGCAAAAGAAGTGATCCAACATGCATACTAGAAAGAAGGCTCAGCAGGATTTCACGGTAGTCTCCAGGTGAGGATTGAAGACCCCATCAGATGGAAGAATCCGAGAGGATACAATTGAAGAATGGAGGATGAGCACTCCAGAATGTTTGTCCAAGAACACGGGAATCGACGAAGAGTTTCCTCAATAGGTGTAAGGACAAAACTAATGATTCAAGCTTATGACTGGAAGCCAGCAGTGGTGCCAGCCCATTGCAATCTCGAAAATTCCAAGTAGGGTTCATCGGAAGATGGAGGACCCTTGGAGAGGGTTATGAATGAAAGGGCAATAAAATAAACAAGATTTATTACCATCAATGGTAATATGTCACTGCTATTGAATCCCATAAAAGAAATTAAAAAAAAAAAAATAATCGTCTTCTGAGTTTCCTAGATGACAATGTAAATGATTATAAAGTAGGCCCTTAAATAATTTAATGTCATATTAAATACAATTTGACATCAATCAAATTATTTATTTGTGTCCTCCGATTAAAGACAGTCAAGATCTTCAGTAACTGAGGATCTCTGTTACCAATGCAAGAGATAGAGAAAAATCGCTGGCAGCAACGAAGAATTCAAAACATGCATGCTTTATGACAGACTTTTCCAATTTATGCCTAAAAATTTTTTTCTCTTTTCTAACCATTATATAAAAAAAAATTTAATAAAATTTGGTTTTATGCAACTTTTGAAAATGGTCTATTCTTTTTACTTTGTAATTATTTTTTAATTAATAAGTCTATTTTTAATAGCATGCCTTATAGTCAAAAAGATCTAGAAAGTAATTTAGCCACATCTAGATTGATTTAATGTATTTCATCTCTCATTTTGGATCAAATCAAGGTTTCATGGTTGAACTTCAATGAAAACTGGAATATTTCTCAAATGAGGAAAAGGCTATTATACTTCTTTTTTTTTTAATATTCATATACATATATATGAAATTAAAATGCTCAAGATATTATTAACTACGTTTTCCTTTGTTTTATACTTGTTTATATTTGTATGTATATTTTATATGAATTTAAAGATTGTGAATAAAAAAGAAATAAAGGAATACTTACTTCTTTTCTATTTATAAACAATTGACCACAGTTCAAGTCCTATTTTAATATCATCATCATTTTATTGTTTATATGAATTGGTTTTTAGTTCAACTTTACTTGCTGCATTTTTTGTAATCATGTTATATACCAATTTAGAAACCAATAAAGATTTTTTTTCTGATATTTTAATTATCTACTCAATTCTTCTATCGCAATATTAAACTGACTCATTTATTTCCTTTAAAAGGTTAAACATTGTAGGACTGTATCCTTTTGATTGCAATTGTATAATAATAATATTTATATATTGTAACACACCACTGTCAGCTTTTGATCACAAATAAAACAGTAAATATAAGGTAAGGAAAGATGTGATCCACAATTTTACTTTGCTCCATCATTTATACATAATATTTAAATTACAACTTACAAGAATCATTTATTTAATTCAAATTTAACTTTTCAAGTTAGTAACTCAACATAAGGAGGAAAAAAATTAACACAGTTCCATTATGGATAAGATATTTTTAAATAGCCACAAACCTAACGAAGATCTGCCATATCTACAGTAGTAAATTCAAAATTGTAAACTATAATTAAGGCAATACACGTGCTAACTGATAATATAATAAGGTGCTAAGAATACAGTTAATGAAACAGGTTTGAAAAAAAGTTATAAAACAACTGATAAGGATAAATTCCATGGATATATTATGATATTGACGCTTATTTTAAAATAAAACGTAAGTCCTCTCAAAAAAAAATTCTATAAAAATTAATTATATAACCAATGCAACCACTAATTTTTATTTCTAAAAAATAATCTCTTTTTTTCATGTTGCACTTAACACTTTAAAGATAATATACAATTTAAGAAAGAGATAGAATATATTTACAAAGATATTAATAAATAGTTACTGTGATGTGTATATGTTTAGGATGAATAAAAATACAAAATTCAATACAATAATCTATAAATACAATACATTACAAATATAAATACAATACATTAATCTATAAATACAATATATACAAGGCTCAACATGTAATTTAATTCATCATTTCAGTTTTTATTTCTGGTGTTATCATTTCGGTTTTTATTTCTGGTGTTATAATTTCAGTTTTTATTTCTGGTGCAATAAAGACATGCACTCTACCAGAACTGTTTCCTCCAGCAATTATTGGCATAACAGCATGGGCTGATAACACTGGAGAAATAGTCGTCATTTCCTCATTTCTCAATTCTGATATCAATACTCCATTATTATTGTAAATCTGAATCTACAAAAATAAAAGAAAACTTGTTATAAAGTTCAATAAAGCTGTCCACATATGTGTTAAAAAGTAGAAAACTAGTTAAAAAAAAAAAATAAGTAAGTTTAATTTTGTTCCTTATGACTGATATTTTTAAATACTTTGTAGTATATTATAACAAAGAAGTGCTAGCCATTATAGAGGAGAAATTTCATTCTCCAATATAGGTATTATCCATGTAAAAAATAGGTCTCTCCCCTCTCCTATACTCTCAGATTTTATTTGCACATTTTTAATCTAATATGTTTTTTAAAATTAGTTTTTACTTCCTTGTACGAAGTAAAGGAAGTATTGTAACCTCAAAAATTTTCGGTTTTTAGATTTCGATGGAAATATCCATTTTGACTAGTTTCGTCGAGGCGTCTGTACGTTCATATTTCGCATAACTCAAAAACGGTTAGCTGTAGAAAGTTGTAATTTTGTATTTAGGATTGTTGTAAAATCTAGTTGTGAACCTCCCCTTTTGGTCACTGCTTGATTACCGGAAGTGGTACTTTACTTGAAGGTCATAATTGATTTCCATCAAAAATTATATTAAAATACTTTACAAAACTTCTCAAATTTAGTATTTATAATTTATATATTGATTTAAATAGCATACTAGATTTTGGTCTAAATTGGAAAACCGGAAGCAGTACTTTACTTGAAGGTCATATTATATTAAAATATAATGTAAAACATCTCAAATTTCGTAAATAGGACATTTAAATCGATATGAATGTATTTACTATATTTTGATTAAAATTGGTGAGCCGAAAAGGGTACTTTACTTGAAGGTCATAAGTTTACATCAAAAATTATATTTAAATTAAATACATAAATCATATGTTTCGGTAATAAAGGTTACAAACGCAATTTGGCTTCCAATCCAATTAAAAATTTTTATTACTTGTTTTAAGTGTTAAAATTGAGTGTAAAATACTGGTTTTCCTCCCTATTTGTGTGTGTCAATAGATGGATGTCGCGACACCGAGTGTCGTTTTTGAGATACTGCAATCTTCGGAAACTAGTAACTAAATTCAGGATCACTTTTTGAGCCACTGATTTATAGTTTAACAGGCGTACAAGGAAGTCATGTGTTGTCCACATCAGATATTTTCTCATTAGGACTCTAAGCACACATCCCAAATTTTATCAAATATATTGCCTCCTGGTCGAATCCATTAATATTTGATTTAATACAAACCCTGGCCATTTTTTCCATTGCAGTGATGAGTCAAGGTCTTTTAACCAACATCAAGGTGTTAAAATATGCCTCAGAGAACCATCTGCTATCGGACTATCGGACACTCTTTATGGAAGTGAAGAGAACTTTTAGACTTCATCCATGTAAAACTGTACACATCTGTCACATTTGCTTGCATATACAGCAAATAAAAACACCTGGTTATCCCGATTTGTAAGCAATTTTCACATACTGGAGTTGGGTACATAGCACAAGCTTTGAAAGTAAATAAAAAATATATTTTCGGACATTTTTTTTTTAAATCAGTCGAGTTGAATTCCATTGCACATAAATCTTTCCCAAAGAGCCATATTTATTGAGAGAGGTTCAGTCAATAAATATACAACTATATTTTTTGTGTCATTTTGAGATTTTATTATTCTCATATTTGTGCCATACAGTGAAAAACAGGTTTTAAAAAAAATCAGTCAATAATTATTTAACACTAAAATTACAATCAAATAGATTAGATTTAATTAAATTAAGTTGAAAAGAAGAATAAAAAATAAAAAAAATATCTCGAAATGTCGCCCATACATATTTATTAACTGAAAACCTCAAGATCCTCAAAAAACATATATATATTTATTAACTGAAAACCTCAAGATCCTCAAAAAACATAAGTCAAGAAAAGATCAATCAATATAATTTCAATAATATATATAATTAATAAAACAAGGTATTTATATGACAAAGAATAAAATCTTACCCTTCTGGGATGTAAAAGACTGCCAATAAAAAACACATCATTTCTAGATGGATGCCACATTGCTTTAAAAACTGAAAGCCACCTACCAGTATGATTATTGTGACGAATTGCCTTTTTTACTGAAAAATAAATTTAAATAAAACTAAATTAATTTTCACTTCTTTTTTTACTGTTTGTTTTTAATACTTAGGCCAATATAACTTTAATAATGAGTAAAAATGTGTGCTAATTTTAAAAATGCAATGATAACTTACATGAAGCTTTACAAAGATCCGGAACTGAAAATATTCTAACATAATCATCATTAGAAGTGGAGAGAACTTGATCTCCAGCAGGTGAGAAAAATGCACTAGTTAAACCTTTATCATGTTGCATTTCAATTAATGGTATTGCTTTCTGTGCACTGCACTGACGAATATCATAGATATTGCAGCTAGACCTATTAAAAAAATATAATAATAAAGAAATGTAATACTAACAGCAACATTCTTAGATCAAGAAACATTTTTTACCCAGCTCCTGAAGAAACCAAAAAATAGTTGTTCATAATGGGGTGATGTTGTACCGTCCTTGCTGATCTTTCAAAACAAGGAATCCATGTTGAAATTTTTTTTGAGTTTCGAAAATCAAGCACACCAGTTTTACCATTACCTATAATAATGAAATGAAATAAAAGATAGTGAAATTTTAATAAATCTATGTTGCTATATCATTTCTTTTTTGTTTATTTGTATATTCTTCTTAATTTTGTGGAATTTCAGTATTTATTTTATAAATTGTTAAGAAAAATTTACATTTTTTTATATTTCATTCATCGAACTTCTGCATTTTCACATTTTGAGGTTCTCAATAAGACAAGTGGAGCCAATAGTTATGTTCATGGCATTCTTAATACATGACTAAAGAATTTACAACATAATAGTGGCATCAGGAGTATTAGTGCCATGATAAAAAAAAATAATTGTAAAGATGGGGTCGCAACCCCAAAATGTAAAAATGCTGTGAAAGGAAGTGGTCATGTGTCTACTAATTTTGGTAATTGAAATTCCTGACTAATTCCCCACTTTTGAAGAGTTTTTGTCGGATGGATGGATTTATTTGTATTCGATGCTTGTATTCTATGTACGCAGAAACGTAAAGCCTCAAATTTTGTGGAGAGGATAAAACTTTTGAAGTATAAACTTCTTTTGGCTCTTTGGACACTTTTGGGATGAGGTAAAATAAGCAAACTCGCGTCATATACGGTACCATACCATACCTATGGATTTGATGTTTCACTTATATCCTACATAAATCCAGCCTACAATTTCTCATCTGTTTATTATCTTCCCGATGAGCTAGAGACTTAAAATTTGGAACATATCTTAGGAGTGGATGACAATACAATTATAACAGCAGTGGGGACCACGTAGAGCAGTGCACAACCCTTAGGACACTCTCGGACGACGACTTTTGACGTCTTCGTCCGTTCTTTCCTTGTAAGTCTTTGACGGAACGAGCTACGATTGTTATAGGCATACCGTTTTAAACAGGAAGAACCCTGGTAAATTTTATTTGATCATAGTATAGGACTAACACTTTCACTTTTTCAAATATTTTAATACAAATTCTGAAATCACCTCTGTGAAGCTTTGGATTAATTTTTTTCGCAAACTAAAACGACTAGGTAAATTGTGAGTAAGCCAAAATGAAGCCTGGTTAATCCTCTTTAAAACAATATGCCATAGAAAAATGTAGCTCAATCCTTTGAAAAGCTATGAATTCAAGAACGGCAATAGAGAGGGAAAAATCAGATTTTCTAAAAGTTATCCATGGGCATCGCTCGCGCGATTTGTGTTTTTTAAAATACGACCACTTTAAAAACTAAAGGGGTTAATGCTTGATTGAATGACACGTCAACCTTCAAAATCGGATAACTATTTCCAGAGATATTCTAAGAAGCAAGATCTGTTGGGATATGCAATGAGCAACTACGGGCTCAGTTTATCCCGCCATTTATTTGATGTTTTCTTTTTTCATACAAGTGATCAAAATATTCAATAAGTAAGCCAAATAAAAATAATTTAAAATATCAGCTCTCTAGATTTTTTGTTGCTGAATTCACTCCATTTTTCAAATTTTAAAAATATTATAGTAGTGAGAAGTGACAATCGGCCGAATATTATGTGTTTTAGTGCTGCGATCCCAGAAACACACTGGTTTTATCCCTATTAGCCTTAGGCCCGGAGAACCCACTTCTCTTTCTAGTTTTGATTTCTTCTGACAAGTTAAGTGATATAAATAATTCATATTGTTTAAGATTATTTATCATTGTTTAAGCCTAATTTCAAATGATTAGGGTTATTTTTTTCGATTGACTCTATTTTTCTTATGTGTTAGGATAATTTTCGAATTTTCAATGGAGCTGAAACATGGGCAGAATCCGTTTCATTACTACAAATCAGGATAAGAGAAATAAATTCAAATGCTTAGGGTTATTTTATTTTTCTATTGGGTCTATTTCTTATCTGTCAAGGTAATTTTCTTATCGATTAGGGCTATTCATATAAAAAAAGTGCCAACCATGCAGCATTTAGATTTATTTTTAACTTAGTTTATAACAGATTAGTTTTACGTCAATAATAAACCTAATTCGTGACAAATAAGCCTTTTCATTGAAAATTATCTTTAACTATGAAACTAAGCTGTGTATTATCCATTATGCTTATTGATCATTGTTAAGTCTATGTTATTTTAAGTTTATTTTTTAGGCTTAATTTTAAATGATTTTGGTGGAAGAAAGAAGTTTACACTTCCAGCGTGTGGTCCTAAGCACACTCACTTTTTTTAATTTTTTTTTCTTGGTCGATTACAAAGGCTCATTCTTGAAAATAATAAACCAAAATCAATGCATCAGTAATAAAAGCTATAATGAATAAAACCAAAATATGAAAAAAAAATTCAATTATTATACTATGATTTATTATTTATTGCAATTAAACATTTGGATATATATACAGTTATTTTTTAAAGATTTGGTATGATTCCAAAATACTTTAAATTTTTCCTCTATATTTATAAATGGCAGAGATATAGACGTATAAAACCTCTAATCGCTCACCATTTTGAAAGGGAGTTTCAAAGATCATCCGATGGGGACCTGTGACTTTGGTGCCAAATTTAAAAAAACAATTAGTCCAGTAGTCTCAGAGGAAACCAGCAGACAGGTTTTATTTATCCCTTTTTTGGATTCTACCTATTTTAAAACATAAAATCTCAAATTTTGAGAGAGGGACGTAAATTTTTCTTGGTCGATTACAAAGGCTCATTGTTGAAAATAATAAATCAAAAATTAAAGCAAAAAGAGATTTTTCCGTTATCTTCATAAATGGGCATAATATGAAACCTTTAATTGGCCACCATTTTGAAACAAAATGGCAGATGGTAATTTTGAGTTCTGAGAATAGTTCTGTGATGGCAAGTGACTTTGGTACCAAATCTCAAAAAGATCCGACTCAGTAGTCTCAGAGAAAAGCCATGGACAGCAGATGGATGATTTTTTTTTATTGATTTTTTAAATATGATATTTAGTATCTTAAAATGTAAAACCACAAATTTTGTGGGGGTTAAATTTTTTTTTTTATCTCTGCATCAATGGCTAGAAATAATGGCAACTTTTGCAAAACTGAATTTCCCACCTTGCAAAATCCCCGACTGGTGGTTAATTAATGAAATATAAGGGAAGTCTATTTTAACAAATAATATAATTTAGTTTTCATCTTCTTAAACAAATAAAATAATGATTTTGAAACCCTCAATGCTTTTGGATAAAAATTCAATCAAGATGTAAGAATCTAAAAGAAAAATAAACAAAAAATAACAGGTTTTTGAAAGCTAAAAAGGACGATTCCATAACATAAAAATGCTAACTCTCCCTCCCACATACACTGACTTAATATATTATATTATTGCTTCAATGTATTGCTGTAAAATTGGTATCCCTGATGGTTAAATAATATTGGAAAATATTAGTTATACATATTGACAGGTCTTTAATAAAAGTTTAATATTAAGAATTTTGTTCAATATTTCCTTTCAAGTTTCCCTTTAGCCAACAATATATTGAATGACATTAAATGTTAAATTAATACATCTACATTCTTAAAAATAATTAGTTTTTTTCTATAACCAAACCAGATACACTGAGTCTCTATTCATTATATATTATATGGATACTAATTTATTCATACTATAAATTAATCCAAAATGTTAACGATGTAGAATTAGCACACTATGGAAAATGAACAAAAAAATAAAATATATATTGCAATATTCAATGCAAGGTTTACAGAAATTTCTACCATTGGGCCAATTCATACCAAGTGGTCCAAAAAAAAAATTAATTCGGTCGCTTGACCATTTTTAATTTTTTTATAATTTATGTATTGATTCCCTAATGTTTCTAGAGATAAAAACAGTTGGGAAATTTTTTTTTCCCTAGACCGTTTATAAATAGCAGCCATTTTCCTTCAATTCTACCGACAATTTCAGTAAATACAGTCATTTGTGATTTCGTCAATAGTTCAAAAACTATATGACTTAGAAAGATCAAACAAATTCCATTTTAAAGATAATGCTTTAAGTTCTTAGTTCATTTAATGTGTTCCTACTCGTAATATGATAAAAATTGGCCTGTAGTTTAATGCTCAAATTAAAAAAAATTGCACTTTCAAATCATTTTTTTCTATGAAAAGGAACCTATTTACCTATTACTGTGGTAGGTAGGTAGGTTCCTAGTAGTAGGTCAACCAGAATTTATATAAATCCTAATAAATGTATCCTTGGTTTTTTTATATGATTTTTTAAAATTTGAAATATTTCAAAATTTGGGCTTTAATATCTCAGATGGGACTGGACTTAAAAATCTGAAATTCATACAAGTTACAGAGATTTAGAAGAGGTTTATGGTAAGTAGAAACGTCACTTTATTTGCTTGTTTAAAGCTTGGTAACTGTCCGAAAATGGGAAAAAACAGGAAATGCAAGCATCTGCGGTTTCGTCAATAGTTCAAACACAATATGACTTAGAAAGATCAAACAAAAACCATTTTAAAGGGGAAAAAAAATGATTTTAAGTGAATATGATTTATTCCTACTCCTATTATGATAAAAATTAGCTTGATGGTTAGTGCTCAAATTTAAAAATGTCCGTTTTCAAACCATTTTTCTGAGAAAGAGTGCTATAAACAATTTACCTGTTTTGGTCATGGGTAGGTTCTTCATAGTAGATCAACCGGATTAGATATTCAGTTAGACACAGAGTTTCTTTTCTTTGCCTCAGTATGGTGAACATTGAAAAAACTCATGCGACGGCAACAAAGGAACAAAAAAAGAAGAGAAGTTACTAATGCAAGTTTGAAAAAACCTGTTGGAGATCAAACACTAACTATAGACAAAATGTATTAATTTCGCAATGAATACTTAAAAATCTATTAAATTTATATTAGTAAGGAAAAAAAATGTTTTCAGAAATTATGATTTACTTCAAACCCGTTTTGATTCCTGTCAGTGAATAATTGGAATAAGAAGTTTTCATAGGTTTGCTCCAATTAACAAATTGTCAGTAATAAATATTTCGGCCAAAGATTTGATTACTTTAGTCTATGATGAACTGGTGTCTATCCTAAATTGGAGAAGCACCTGACATTAGCCCAGAGAATAATGATGTATTAGTCCGTATTTTCATCCTTCAGGACCTCGAACATTATTTGAAAAATTAGTTGATGCCAATGAAGAGTGTGTGTCAATGACCTATGTTTTAAGGAAGTTAAGCCCACTTGAATTAATAACAGAAACCGAAAGTTTTCATGCAATTACAAAAAAACTGAAGATATATCAAAGCTTCTAATAAACTGAAATCCAAAATAAGAAAAATACAAAACACATTATTAAGCTATTGCTTAGATAAGGCTAATAAAAAATATTACAGGTAAGTCAAATAAACATTACCTAACAAGAAAAAATACTGCTAATTATTACACAGTGGTTTCTTATTTTCAAATTATTTAAAAAATGTCTGGTCTGTCTATTCACAAGACTTTCTGTATTGCTTTGGTTTACAGTTTAGATAATTAGATTATCTTTAAAATGAGTATTTGGAGTGTTTTGGTAAAGGAACGTGTGCAGAATACTTTATCAGCAATAGGTAAGCAGTAGGTACCTATAGAACAGAAATTTGAAGCTTGTCCCTAGATGATCACTGTAAAGGTGCTGAACTGGGAGTGCTAAGAAGAAACTGTGCCAATGCAAGTAGGCTGAGATGGTTAGGACATGTAATCAGAAGGTAAAATGGGATAGAGGAAAATATTGGATGTGCACTTAAGTGAGAAAAGAAAAAGGAAAGGCCAAGAAGATAAAGCAAGTGAAGAAATAATCCAAGGAAGAATGAAGTAGAGAGATGAGAGGAAGTCAGAAGCTCAATTGATAAGTCAGGAGGCCTAGGGCCACCCTGCAGCTTACAAAGATAAAATAAAAAATAAATAAATCTTGGTCGATTGCAAAGGTCTATCATTAAAAATAATAAACCAAAATTGCAGTGCAATAACAATATAATTTTATGTAATTAATCCATCTTTAACCTGATACAAAATTTAGTTCATATCATATTTCATAATTTTGTAAGCAAATTTTTTTGCTTGAAAAATATTAATCATTAAATTGAGTAAGTGAAATGATATTTACACTACCCAGAGGTTACCTGCTTGCTGTTTGCTTAACGCGTTTTCCCCTATTTTTGAACGGTTAACAAGCTTTAACCAAGAAATGTTTTAATTTGCCATAAACCACTTCTTAGACACTGTATCTTTTCCAAATTTCAGATTTTAAATTCCAGTCCCATCGGAGATATAAAAGCTTAAATTTTGAAAAAATTAAAATTTAAAAATCATATACTATCATTTAGATAAACTGTACATTTAGTAGAATTGATATTTATTCTAGTTTAACCACCGGTAGGTAATACACTAATAGGTAAATTGTTTATAGCATTCCTTCTCATAGGAAAAAGGTTTGAAAACGGATATTTTCAAATTTGAGTGTAAAACTTCAGGCCAATTTTCATTTTACTATAAGCAGGAATAAATCAAATGTACAAAGAATAATTTTTTTAACTTATAGCATTGCCTTTCAAATGGTGTTTGTTTGATCTTTCTAAGTCATATAGCCTTTAAACTATTGGCAAAACCGCAAATGACTGTATTTATTGAAATTGGCCAGTAGAAAAGAAGAAAAATGGCTGCCATCTAACTACGGTCAAGGAAAAAAAAATTCTCCAACGGTTTTTATCTTTAGAAACTGCCTGGTGGCTTTCTCTTTTTCTTGCACTATTCAGCATAATTTTAGGAAGCCTACAGGACTCCATTCTTTCCACATGTCCTAACTATCTTGGGCTACTCTTCTTAATAGCACTGAGGAAATCAGGTTCACCATACGATTCCATAAGTTCGGCGGATGCTTCTGATTCTACACCTGTGCTGTTCTCTCACTGCTCTAAAGATCTTCCTTGGAACTCCTCTCCCAGACCAGCAGGACTCTCCCCTGGTTTCCTTGGTCAGAGTCCACGTCCCACTGCCATACATAAGTACTGGCCTTATTGCTGTTTTGTATGTCAAGAGCTTTGCTTTCTTAAAAAGACTTTTGTATCGGAGAGCTTTTTGGTAAACATCTGGTTCCTGCAACCATTCTGCCTTTTATCTCAACTTTTAAATTGTTATTTTCCGTCACTACTCCTTCCAGATACTTAAAAATACTACAGCTGTAAAATGTGTCATCCCCCAAATCAACAGTATCTCTTCTTTCCCTGGCCTGTCTAGAGGTTTTCATATATCTGGTTTTTTCAATGTTTATTGTGAATCCTAAATCTATTGCAGCTCGCTTAAATTCTTCCATAACACCATCCAATGCTGCTTTGGTTCTCCCTGTGATGACCTCATCATCAGCATACGCCATGTGTTGCGTGAGCCTATTGTAAATGGTGCCATCAGGTTTTGTCTTTATTTTTCAAATTGCCATTCCTACGGCGAGGTGGAATAGTACAGGCGATAGAGGGTCCCCTGTCTTAAGCCACTGTTAACCTCAAAGCAATTTGTTATGCCTACACTGGTTTTATCTTGCAGCTTGTCCTTTCCAAAATCATTCTCGTCAATTTTATTAGCTTGCTATTCCTAGTGAATGTAATGCCTCCAATAGCTTTCTCCTATCCACACTATAATAAGCCTGTCGGAAGTCAATGAAGAGGTGGCGTAGATCAATATTATACTCATATGTTTTCTCCTAATAGAGAACAGGTGGTCTGTAGTCGACCGACCTAGGCAAAAACCACTCTGGTACTCTCCCAGTAAACTTTCACTGCTCTCCACTAGCCTCCAACATATTGCCACTGATAGGACTTTGTAAACTGTGGGTAGGAGTACTATAACCTTTATATATAAGTACTATATACCTTTATAATCGGTAATGGCTCACACATTTAATGTTTTTCTAGGAAGCAGCAATATTAAAACTAAATAAAAATCATTTATACACAAACATAAATTAAATTGCACTTTGAAATTAGTTAAATTTATTTTCTATAATTGGAAAACAAGATGTTTACCATGACAAATGAGAAAAGTTTTATCATCAATTTGATCATGCCATGTTAAATGACGAACCCTGTCACCAAAATCTGTGGCATATACCTGAAATCAAAACAGCAATATGACAAATGAAAATGAATTCTTACTTAAATGTAAAGGATTGAAAACAAAATTAGAACTACTCTGAAATATTTTAAACTAAAAGTATTAAAAGATACAGGAGTTAAATGAGATAAAGCTCAAAATAAATGTAAGTTATACTTAGTGAAGAACAATAAATTTACACTTGAGAATAAACAGCTCTCTAAATCAGCACAAACAAAGGTTCCATCCAGGCTAGTAGAATATATCTTTGTCTGATCATAAGGATTCACAGAGAGGCAGTTGGTCGCACACTGGTGAGGACGGAATTCAAAAACACTATCAGCTTCCAAGTCCCATAATCCTAAGAAATGAAAACCAAATACACATGAGTACTTTCTTCTGATAGAACAGGTCTTAAATTATAACAAAAGATTTATAATAATGATGACCCTATTTTAATACGGTGGCCATATTGCTGGCTGAACTTACCGAGCATATTACGCAATAAAAGGGAAACTTTTGGCTATGACTGTTAATGCCTTTTATCATCTACTAATTTCATTTTTTGTTAAATGTAAGTTAAAAATATTATAAAAATTTCTTTAGTTTATTTTCACAAAAATTAAATTTATTAGTTTTTTTACTAATTAAATTTTAACTTATGATCGGTGATATACTAAAATGATCACTTGTTCCTAGTTTTCAAATCATTTTTGATATACTGAAATGGCAAGGAATGCTTCTCTGAATGACTGGAGAGCACAGAGAAAGTATAATACTGATGGGAGTGAGTGCACTAGCATTAAGGGACTTGATGATCACACGGGTGCATGCAGTCATTGAGAAGGGACTCAATGAAGGCACGGGTGCTGTCATCGTGAGGAGTGATTTTATATCTGTTGTTGAAAATGCATAGAATTCTGCCACTTTTGAACAGTATCAACTGACCAAAAAAAAATGTTATCAATGAGATATTTAAGATACTTTCTAATTTAAAATACTAAGGGGCTGTCTACATATTAAACTACAAAGCATGGGAGAGGAAAAATGCCCCTGCCTGACACACTGCTATTCTAAAATCATATAAAACATTTAACGAGGATACTTCATTCTGTATAAATGGACCGCTATCTCATCCAAGGAGATGGGCTCTCTTTATAGCATGACAAATATTGCTTCAATAATCTTCTAGTCCAGGGATCTTTGTAGGGTGGCTTGTAATTTTTCCAAACATTATGGTGATTAGAAGATTATTCAATAATAGTACTTTCAATTAGATGCCTTATTGATTCCACAGGAGGCGATTCTCTTTCTTCTATCGTGGCTATTGCAGAAGGTAAAAAGTTGGTCAGTACAAAAGTGAATCCTGCATATAAAGTTTTTCCCTGAAACAAGGTTTAGCATTTTTGGTAGCAGTCGAATCATCTACCAGGTATCTTTTATTTTTTCATGATTTTCTGCATAGTATAGTGCTGCCTTCACCAAAGTTCCCCAAAGAGTTGTCTCTGTGGCCAATAGTAAATCTGGGTTTCCAGTTTTAAATTCTAATTTAAAATCTGGATAGTACCTTCACGTAAAAGTATTTTCACGTGTTTATTAGAAATTATATTATTTATTCTATCGATGTTGCAATAAGAGATAATTATTGTTTTGGCATCCCTGAGAAATGCATGGAAAACTCAGGTTAGAGGGCTGTTAAAAAAGAGATTAATCTAAAATCAAATAAACAATTAAAATTAATCAGAACAACTTTACAATGCAGTCACATTATCAGTGTCTGTACCCGAACTTACCTAAAGGTCGCCATACTAGCACTCTCTAGCGCCATTTGTGCTAACTAACTGCTATGTATTAAATTCTAAAGTTCGTCTACATTGGAAATATTAAAATTATTATTGCTTTAATTAGAATTTTTTAAAAATTATTAATGCTGTTGACTTCCGGTGGTCTGGAGAAGTTGTACCTAAAGCAGTAATAATTTAAATTACAGCAACTAGTGTTCATATTTCTACTGAGCGAGCACAAATCGACAGCACTAATAATTTTAAATAATAATCAATTAAAGTAATAATAATTTTAATAATTCCAATGAATAAGAATTTTAGAGTTGAATACAAAGCAGTTAGTTAGCACAAATGGCACTAGAGTGCTAGTGCGGCACAATAATTGTTATTGTCTGGATGTATTGCAAATCTTTTCTTCTTCACCAATCCATGTCTTTTACAAAGATTTGGGTGAGGAGCTCACTTCGATATTTTTCACACCGATTCTCAGAAAATAGTACTGCTCGGTAAAAAAAACTAGTCACCAGGACCCGTTTGTGTGTCACACTGCTTACAAACAAGTATTTCTGATGTATTATTACTTAGTTAACTCTTCGAAACTTAATGTTTTCTAAATTTCAAACTTGTTCTTTAAAAAAACTTAAGAAAGGGGTATGCTCATTTCCCTAAGAAACAATGAATTCAGAATATATTTTTTCTGCAATAGCTGGGTCACATCGAATTTTTGGAACAGATTTTGAATTTATCACTGCTTTTCTTAAAAAAATTTGAAAGGAATAAAGCATATTAAATATCAGGAGAAAAAACAAAACTGACTGCTTATAAAAATTGTTGTTAAGAGCAGTTAAATTGTACTGAAGAATGAATGTTCTGGAATCATAAAACAAAAATCTTAGCTAGAGTAAAATAAACACAGCTTATAAAGAGTCTTGAATATTTATAAAACCTTAAACATTTTAATATTAATCTTATTCCATAAAGGTATATATATTTCAATCACAATATTAAAGATTTGTTTGTTAAATATTGATATGATGAACAAACCAAAGAATTTTTTTTTACCTAAATGGCCTGAGCAACTGCCAGCTAAAATAAGTTTTTTTGTTACAATAGGGTGGACCAATAGTGATTGTATCCTCTTAGGTACAACTTTATGAGGCTCATTATTCATCCTGAGCCACATCATTGCTTTTTGAAACCTAAAAAAAAATAACAAATACTTTAAATTTTGCTAAAGTATATTAAGCATTAGTTGTGGAAGGCTCGGAAAATACTGGCCAACTAAAAACATTGTAGGAAATTTATATATAAATATATATATATATATATATATATATATATATATATATATATATATATATATATATATTGTAACATTCTAAAAATAATACTAGCTTTGGCGAGGATAGAGGTCCTTATTTCAAAAATAGTCGGTTTTAACATTGATATAGGCTTAGATAGATCTTGGCTAGTTATTAAATCGGAACGGACAAAAAAGACCTGCTTTGTGTATTACTATGTAGTATCATTTAGTCTAGAATCATAGAATTATGATACTAGAATGGAAATAATTCCAATTATCTAGTCAAATGTAAAATAGGAAACTAAATCAGAGGCACAAGTAAATATAAAAATTATAGAAATAAAAAATAATAAAGATCTTAATTCAACTACAAGCATGCATTGTCATCTTCCCGATGAAAGACAATGTTTAGATTTTGAACTAAAACTTATATATACTATACTTATAGGACTCCTTCAGTTAATGGAGTAAAGCCCCTACTTCTTGCATTGGGCAGAAGTAAGGGCCTCAATTCCTGTAACCGGGAAACACAAAACTGTTTGTAGTAATCTATCCTCTACTACGCTCCTATGTTGTAATACTAAAACGGCAATCAGCTATGTCAATTTCAAGATTAAGTGTTTCAAGACTTATAAAAATGTTCCCTAGTACAAAATAATATATTAAAACACTTTCAAATTTAAATCACCTTCAAATGGCATTTTAAACTTTAAAAATAATGCAACAAGCTTTAGATTTATACCACAGAAGCATTGGAATTAATAACTTTTTCAAAATTATAATAAAAAGCATTTTAATTGTTTATTGTTAATAAATATTTACCACTACTTACCTTTCTAAGTTGCACTCTTTCAGATTAATAAGAGGATCATATACAAATTCTTCATTAATATTCTTCATCATATTTATAAAATCTTTTGACTGTTGGTCTTCCAATGCCATAGGTAATGAATCTAGTGAACAATTATAGAAAAGTATGAATAAATTGATTAAATATAATTACAACAAAAACTACAAATACAAATATTTAAATGGATAAAAAGTCTTTTCCAAAAAAAAGTAATAAAATAAAATATACAAATAGTAATTCATTTATGGCTGGCCCACCCTAACCAAACAGCCTCAAGAAAGAGATACCCTCTAATCACAGTTTGAAGAAAATAATTATGTTTTTCTGGTAAACTTATAATACCTAAACTAATAACAAATTGTTATTGCAGTAAATATTGAAAATCTGTCATTTTTTTTTCAAAAAAATACACCTGAATGAAAATTTCCAAGCAAAAACAAAAATTTTTGTATTGTGGCACTCTTCTTCCAAATGAACGATATTATGTCACTGCAGCCAAATCTAAAGTTGCCAGGCAAGGAAGGAAAAAAAAATTAGTTTCTTTTGTTAATTTGATTCTTGTGAAATATATGATTCATATGAAATATGATTTATGCACACAATAAATCCATAAATAATGATCAATATAATTAACTTACAATGGTATTACAGACATAAAAAATACAAACAGACCACCACACCATATTATCTTTTTTAACAGAAATTAAAAACATGAGAACGTGGAGGGGACCATCCAGCTTTACATTGCAGCAAAACATGGCTTTCATAAGGAGATAGCTGCCTGAGAATCTTGGACAACTATAGAGAGGAGTCATCTATTCACGCTTTATTTCAAATACCTCCTGCACATGTGCTAGGACTTGAGCACTTAAGCCCCTCCTCCCCCTCTCTCTCAATACACACACACAAAACAACCTCCCCTCTCCAAAAAAAAAACACCTTACCTAATAATCTTTTGTCTTCCTCCTCTTCTTCTTCATCATAACTAATTGGTTCTTTTTTAATAGCCAAATTTGCATCAGCCTTCAATTTTCTAAGCCTTCTTGATGGCTCTCTGCGAGGAACTTCAGCCACTCGGCTTAAATAATAAAATAAATAAAAATACAGATTTTACAATGAAACAATATCACGACAAATGTCAAGATATCATACTGAAAATTACAATAATTTATCACACTACAATTAAATAAACATGTCAACTTAATTCTCGCTAATGTAATACAATAAAAATGTAGAGGTTCTATAATGTTTAAAATAACAAAAAAATCTAAACAATAAGGGGCTATAAAAAAATATACCATCAACCAATCCTTAATTAACGTCCGACATGATAAAAAAATGAAGCTTCATACAGGCAATAATTTAAAAGAAATAATTTAAGAATAATCCAAGAAATACGCAAAGAATCCCCCAAAAATAGGAAATAAACAATCTGAGAATTGTAGAAACATCAATCATTTACTAAAACGAATCCAACCTAATGTTGCCAAGTGGAATTTAACAACGATCTGAGCAATAAACAATGAATGAAGAATTCCTTAAAACAGATTACTGAATCTTACACAAGTGGGACATTGCACATACAGATTAATTTCATATTTAGATATCAGTATCATGTACATGTCGTAACCTTTCTTGGTTTAGATATGTTGAATGCTCACCTTCTTATTTATGTTAACTCTGCACCTAATAAAATGTGGTAATTGTTAGGATATAAACCAATGACTTGGGTTATCTAGAACTATCAATAGTATTAATGATTCAGAGAATTCTTATAGAATGACAATTCCTTATTTTTCTTCTGTTCTAGATTTCTGAAATATCAAGCTGTAATTAAGAATATTAATGATTTATTTAAATATACTAAACATTTAACTGTAAATTAGAACACTTGCTAAATGTAATGTCTTAGGGAAGAGTTTGTCCAATCATATCATGAAAACTAGCAAACAACAATCCTTTGAGAGTGTTCAATCGTTTGAAGGTTCTTTAAATGAATAACATAGTTATTAATCAATCAACCAAGAAAATTAGACATTACATCCACAGAGAAAATGAGCGTTCACAGCTGGTGGCTAGCAGAATTTCGAAGACACAATCTATGGGTGGAAGGCACTAATGAGGAAAGTCTAGAATGATCTGAGATGAGAACCCCAAGGAAGAGACAAACGGAGGCAAGATACATGCCTTGGAGACTACTGGATAGTGAAGGTGATAAAGGAGAGACCTGAGGCTATCTAACCACAATGGTACACAAAGATGAAGACCAGATTTCTTCGAGCCAAAGATAAATTTTTGAAGCAACATTTTCAAAGTTTTACAAGAGACCAAAAGGATGTTAAGATGGCCTTGTATTGCTTGTTATTGATAGTGGCCTATCATTATACTTGAAGTGATGAATATTTGATTACCTATTAGCTTATTTGCAATACTTATACTTGAAAAATGTGGCTAGAATACTGCAAATACAATTATAAAATCAAACTCAGCAAAATTGGACTTACAACAGTTAACCTCTGATATACAGATTTAGGAAATGTAAGAGAGGGGATGAAAAATCCTTTGTTTTAATAATTAAACCACCTAGAACTGAATTATTTAGGTAGTATAGCAAGCAAGTTTTTCTAGACAAGTTTTAGCAGGCTTTTCTGTTAGAACTTGTTCTTGAAGTCATTCAGAAAAAAAAAAAAAATGAATAAAATAGACAGTTCTAAATATTACGGATTCCCAAAACCTAAACTTACGATGAAAGTATGTTTGAATTAAAATTAACGATAATACAAACCCAAACAACAGCAAACAGAAACAAGGGTCCAACAAAAAGAAGTTATTTAAAAATGATAAAATGTTACAATGAAAATTCAAAAAATATAAAAATGTTTAATGATCTATAAATTAAATAAATACAGTGGAACTTCCCTAAACGGACATCTCTCATAACCGGACAGTTTCGTTTTCCCCGGTGTGATACCATTTACTTTACATTGTTTTCAACTTCTATTGACCAGACCTTCTAATAAATAGATACGGTCAAAGATTTAGTTCATTTGGTTTTGAAAAATTCCTTCTTAAGTGGATATTAGGGCAATAAAATATATAATTTCTTTGAAAAGTAGATGGATAAAGCTAATACAGCCTAAAGTAATTTCTTTGAATTTTATTACACAGAACGGCAGAGTGGTTATCCATTTTTTGTATGTAAACAAATCATTAGTGTTTCATCAAGAACATTTTTCTATCCACCTCCAGTCTAATTCAACAATTTTTAATCAGCTGTCACATGACCTTATAATTAGGTCATCCCAAGTGCTTATGCTTATAATATACAGTGTATTATGATAACAATAATACATTTAGTGTCATTAATAATATAGTGTCATGTTTGAAAAAAAAAATTAAATAATTTAAAAAGCACCAAAAAAAAGAACAGGTTTAAACTTCAAAAGAAAAAGTTGAATTGATAAATGTTAGTGAAAAAGATAAAGAAAGCATCCAAGCTTTCGCTTCTCGCTTTACAATCAGAAAAACACATGTGGCCGAAACTTTGAAAACCAAAATATTAATTTTGCAGCGAGCAAAGTAGGAAAATATTGATTCAAAACTAACTTTTTTGAAAATAGAAGGCCTTGAAATTGACAAGCTGGTTTTGTCGATTATGAGGGATTATGTTGAGCAAGGACAGCTAACACGATTAGTGGACCTTTAGTAAGAGTAAAGACATTGGTAGTCGACCAAACCAAATTTAAAACTTCCGTCAGTTGGTTAGACAAGTTTAGAACTAGACACAAAATAAGTTATAAAATGGCTTTATTTTTTAGAGCATGGCAAATAAAACAATGATGTACATATAAATTTGTGTTAAACACATATGTGTATATACATATTTATTGTACATATACATGCAATTTATTTATTGAATTTATAAAAAAAAATAAATCACTTCAAACTCTTTTTACGTAGTCTGCTGCTTTTTTCCAAGTTCAACTTTATTTTATTTCTTTAATTTTTATCCTGTTTTAAATCTTAGTTACGTTTGTATTATAAAAACAAAATTTTCGTGAGCGGACACTTTTAGTAACTGTACTAATTATCATTCCGTGATGTCCATTCAAGAGAAGTTCAACTGTATAAACATGGTTGGAGTATGATTCTTTTGTTTACTAAAAGTTAAATTGAAGTATTTTAATTGTCTTCCAATACAGAACTAAACAAATATAGAAATAAGTAAAATTAATACTGGTCCTTATGGAGAAAATTCAGCCTACTCAAGATTAAACATTTTTAAAAACAAGCAGAACTAGGGAGATTAAAATGATTAAGATTCATGTTTAAGAGAATAATTTGTACTGAAATAGATGCTAACATTCTTTTAGCCCTAGGTGTTGTTTTCTTACGGGGTGTAGCAGACTTAACAGATTTTTGCACAACAGCATTAAATTCTTCAACTGCTTTAGATATACCAAGATTCCTGAAAAAAAATAAGGAAATTAGTAGATCATACATATTCATTTTAGTCCAGCAGAAATCCAGATTCAGCTATAGATTTATTAGTATAAAACTTATTGGGGAAAATTTAAGAAAATAACTACCTCAACAGATTATTTCTTTCTTCAATATTTTTTAATCTCAGTTTTTCATATGCTGAAAGTTCACAATCACTGTCAGAATCACTTTTAGAGGAGTCTTCTCCATTTTCAATACTATTTGAAACCTAAATTCATAGAAAGATGTTAAACTTGATTATTAAATAATCAAACTATACATTAGATATCGGCCCAAATTCATCATACCTCACGCCTACTCATTCTGCTAATTATAAGCAACCTTGACTAAGTAAAACACAAAAACAACAAGAACAAATGATGAACTGTCATTGAAATTAGGTAACTTCTTTGTTTCCCGCGTAGACCAGTCTAAGCGGGAATAATTCAGCACCGACTTATGAGCGTTCACACCATAGAGCTCACTGCAGGCGTAAAGTTGAGTTAACATTTATGAAGTGTACTGTACAAAAACTAGAAGTGAGTACCTCTAAAATTAAAACAAGCCCAATTCCATAGAATGTAATCATAAGAACAATTATTATGAAATATCTACAATCCTTATTTTAAAAATACGTTTGATACAAAATATGAATGCATATATGTTGATTTGAAATAGAGGGTTCTCATTCGGTGATTGATAAGAGTAACAATTTTGAAAAATTAATAAAATTGAAAGCTGTATTCAATCCGATATTAAGGTAATAAATTAAATACCAATTGTTTTTATTTTACACAAGTGATCACAGTAAAAATTTGAATACTTGAAAAAAGGCTCTACCAGTTAATGACAAAACTTAATTACCAAATAGAATGAAGATTACCTAACCTCAATAAGCCCCGCGAGAGTGCCAGTTTATTTGGATTCTGTCGCAAGGGTATATATTAATTAAAATTCGGCGGTGTTGGAGTTTATGAATAAATGACAATGATACAGAGATACTGCACTTTGGAAAACGGATTTTATTACATCAGCTGTTAGTTATAAAAATTATAATAACAATAACTTAGACAAGTAACAATTGTTTGAATTTAAAAAAAAAATTGTGGTATATTGGTTCGCATTAAAATAATTTATCTTATGTGGTGCCCACATAGACTCCAACACAACGAATACAGACATATACTGGTTAAGTAAGCATAATCCCTAACCGATTATAAATATCCGCCGTTCATGTATTTCTACTTAATGTAATCTATATAGATCCAGTTTAGAAGAGATCTGGAACAGTGTACGTATCTAACAAGAAACCGTCCATAATTTGAGTGATTCGTGTTATATGTGAACTATATTGATGTTTTTCGTTATCTATATGATCTTAGAAAAAAGGTAATGCGTGGTAGCACGTTTCGTTGGTATCCGGTGGATACTAATTACTATTTGCAATCTTAGGCTAGAAGTCTCCGACCTTTGCGTTTTTTTCAACAGTTTCTTCCTTTCACAGTTCTTTATCAAAGTGACTAGAATCCAATTCCGCCTTCAGATATGAAATCATGGACAGAGCCGACTCAGTCTTACATCATAGTACTCTCTATTAATGCTAAACTTCACAGCTTAAGTTCATTTTATAGCCACCACGTCGCGCTTCAAAATTTTTGAAACGGAATGCCCAATTTTCGTAGAGCAATTTATCTTGTCCAGTGCGCATGCGCGTACTTTGTTCCAGGTAATTTTCTTATTAATCCTAATGTACGTGGTAAGGCTAAATAATGTCTTGCCCGCCGTACATGTTTATGCCTGCACTCCTCATACCCATGACCCGCATTTCCTCAGTCCTGTCATTCCGTATCTATCCTTGAAAGAATCAGTGCGTTTTAACTATGTTCAAGATGGAATATCGTGCGGTGATTAAATTCTTGTGTAAAGAGGGCCTTACTCCTGCGCAAATTGAAGAGCGCTTGGATGGTGTGTATGGGGAATCCTGCCCCTCGTATTCCACTGTAAAAGAATGGGCAATATTATTTAAGTTAAGGAGAGAAAGTCTGGATGAGCCCATTGGAAGCTGTCACTTCTGAAACAATCCAACTTATGGAAGCTGAATTGCTGTCTGATTGGATGCTGAAGACCAAAGAAATAGCAGCAGGTTGGGGCTTTCAAAAAGAAGTGTTCTGAGGATACTCAAAGAACATTTGCATAGGAGCAAGATGAGTGCAAGATAGGTTCCAAAAAATCTTTCAGCTGCTCAAAAAGAGGAACGTGTTCGCTGCTATAATGAATTTTTACGTGGGTTCAATTTCATCCCAAAATATTTCTTGAACTCAATTGTAACTGGGGATCTGACAGTGGTTCTATAATATGAACAACTCAGCAAAAGGGAGTCCGTGGAATGGAGAAGGGCAAGAGAAGCACCTCCGCTAAAGGCAAAGTCACGCAGTCGACAAAAAATGTAATGGCTATAATTTTTTGGGATTGTGGAGGAATACTTGTGTAGTGTGGAGGAATACAGGATTGTGGAGCAAATTGATTTTAAATAAAGAAATACCATAGCGTATTCCCAATATTACGCAGCCCTACTTCACCGCTCATGAGACGCAATTAAAGAGAAAAGGCGGGGGAAGTCGAGCAGAGGTATTGGGCCTTCTTCCGACAATGCCCCTGTCCGATTTTCAAGGCCGATGTGAAGGATTGCGGATTCTAAGAAACCTCCCATCCACCTTAAAGCCCAGACTTGGCCCCTAACGACTTCTACCTTTTCTCAAAGTTAAAATCTGACCTTCGAGGGAGCAGATTTAACACCGAGGAAGAGATTCAAGCAGCGATGGAAGAACATTTTTCTAACAAAGAAGAAAATCTTTTTTTTTCATAGTATAGAAATGTTGTCTGAGCGTTGTATTAAGTGTGAAAAATTTAGAGGAGAATATATTGAAATTACTTTTGTATTAATATATTGAAAGCAACTTTTTCATCAAAATCGACTAACCGGAAGTGCCACTTTATATAATCGATTTTACACTTTTTTAAGTTTTTCTCGAAAACGACTCCAACGATTTTGATAAAACTTGCCTAAATTATTCTTTATAAAGATCTTTAACTTTTCATTTATGTAGTAAATCACCAAGGAATTGCAGGAAAATAAGTTATGATGAAAAGAATATTTTATTTGCGCATAGCTTAAAAAGTATGCATTTTACGGTAAAATATGTATGGAATTGTATGAAAGGTAATTGAATTATCTAAAAAACAATAAAAGAATCATCAAAATCAGACCAGTATTAGACAAGATACAGCGCATCGGACTAACTGGAATTAGCAATTATATCATGAATTTTACACTTTTTTACATTTTTCTCGAAAACGGCTCTAACGATGAAACGTCTAAATTATTATTCATAAAGACTTTTAACTTTTCATTTATGTAGTAAATCACCGAGAAAATGCAAGGAAAAAAGTTATGATGAAAAGAATATTGTATTTGCGTATGGCTTAAAAAGTATACATTTTATGATAAATTATGAATAGAATTGTATGAAAGGTAATTAAATTATCTAAAAAACAGTAAAAGAATCATCAAAATCGGACCAGTATTAGCAAAGATACAGCGCATCGGACTAAACGGAATTAGCTATTATATCATGGATTTTACAATTTTCTCGTAAACGGCTCCAACGATTTTGGTGAAACTTGCCTAATGTCAAAAGACCTTAAACTTTTCATTTATGTAGTATATCAACGAAAAAGTGCAGAGAAAAAAGTTGTGACGAAAAGAATATTTTATTTGCGCTTAACTTAAAAAGCATGCAATTTATAGTAAATTATGTACAGAATTGTATGAAAGGTTATTAAGTTATCTAAAAAAAAAAAAAAAAAAAATCATCAAAATCGGACCAGTATTAGCAAAGATACAGTTTATTTGATGAGGAGCACAAGACCCTAGATGGATAATCGAGCGCATCCGAAAGGAGATGGATGCGACCGAATCTCCTCCCACCAATCCGCCAATCTGTTGTAAACAATACCCTCTGTAATAAAGTAATTTAAGAATACAAAAGCGACATTCGTCTGTTGGCACACACAAGCACTTGTTTCTGGAGGTCTCATTCTGTTGTTATATGTCGTTTTCTTTTTGTAAGTTCCCAAGAGATTTCTTCATGTTCCCTGACAACTTTATAACTGCCTATGTCACTTGATAAAGCATTGGAAATCAACTGTTTCGACATTTTAAGCGGAAAAACCCACTCAACTTATATCTTATTCTGCTGCAGACTTGTTAATCTCACTAATGGAGAGGAAAATCAGTATTTTACAGTCAATTTTAACACTTAAAACAAGTATTGAAAAATAAATAAAAGTTTAATTGGATTGAAAACCAAATTGCGTCTGTGACCTTTTTTACCGAAACATATGATTTCTCTTTTAATTTAAATAAAATTTTTGATGTAAGCTTCAAGTAAAGTACCCTTTTCGGCTCAACAATTTTAACCAAAATATAGTAAATACATTCATATCGATATAAAAGTCCTATTTACCAAATTTGAGATGTTTTACATTATATTTCAATGTAATTTTTAATATAATATGACCTTCAAGTAAAGTACCGCTTCCGGTTTTCCAATTTAGACCAAAATCTAGTATGTTATTTAAATCAATATATAAACTATAAATACTAAATGTAAGAAGTTTTTATAGTATTTTAATATAATTTTTGATGGAAATCAATTATGACCTTCAAGTAAAGTACCACTTTCGGTAATCAAGCAGTGACCAAAAAGTGAGGCCCACAACTAGATTTTACAACAATCCTAAATACAAAATTACAACTTTCTACAGCTAACCGTTTTTGAGTTATGCGAGATACGAACGTACGTACAGACGCCACAATGAAAGTCAAAATGGATTCAGGGATGGTCAAAATGGATATTTCCATCGAAATCTGAAAACCAAAAATTTTCGCGATTACATTACTTCTTTTACTTCGTACAAGGAAGTAAAAAGACATCTCAAATGGTGTAATTAAGACTGTATCATCGGAACTCCTCTTAATAGTAGAAACTGATGTTGCCTTGGCTGCCAAATTGAGTCAAGATTGACGGCCTGTGGCCTACTTCTCAAGAACTCTTTCAAAAACATAAAAGGATCAGTTGGCCATTGAGAAAGAAGCTGGTACTATGGTCGAAAGCTTGAGGAAGTGGAAATATCATCTCATTGAGGTACCTTTTGAACTTATAACTGATCAACAGGCGCTCTCATTTCTATTCAACTGGAAACACTCGAGTAAAATAAAAAATGAGAAGATAATGTGTTGGCGATTGGAGATGACTTCCTTTAAATACGATATAACTTATCGTCCGAAAAAAGAAAATATCAAGGCTCATACTCTTTCTAGGACGTGGTGCAGCCTGTGAAAATAAATTACTTAACCTCCACCGAGCTCTTTGCCATCTCGGGGTCACTAAAATGTATCACTGGGCCAAGAACAAAAATCTACCTTACAGCATTGACGAAGTGAGAAGAATATCTTCTACATGTACGGTCTGTGCTGAATTTAAAGCAAAATTTTATCATTCTGATAATCTGCTGATCATGGCCATCTCGCCTATGGAACGTTAAACGTTTGCATAGATTTCAAAGGACCTTTACCTTGTAGGAAAGTAAATCTCTATCTTCTAGTTATTATTGATGAGTATTCTCGTTTTCTATTTGCGTTTCCTTGTGGAGATATGAGCTCATCAACTGTCATCCAGTGTCTTTCACAACTGTTTTCAGTTTTTGGATTCTGATACAGGATCATCTTTTCTTTCTCGGGAATTGACTACATTCTTGCGGAGTAACTACAAGTCGAGCAACTCCTTATAACCCACAAGGGAATTCTCAAGTGGAGAACTCAATTGGACACTATAGAGGGCAATATTGCTTGCTCTAAAATCAAAGAAAACTCGAAACAACAAAATGGGAAGATGTACTAATGGAATCCCTTCATTCGATTAGATTCCTCTTGTGTACATCGACAAACTGCACACCACATGGAAGATTCTTTAAGCATCCTCGTGGAACTTAAATGGGGATACCCTACCGTCTTGGTTACTAAATCCAGGCTCTGTTTTGTCATCCAAGTCGTCACGCGCTAGCGAATCCATTGATTAAGTGGAGGAGATTGAATTAATTGAACCAAATCCTCAATATGCATTAGTAAAAAATCGAGACGGACGAGAATCCACATTATCTTTAAGGCATATTTGCACCACGAGGTGATGGGAAACAGCTTAAAATAACTGAGGAATCTTCCATGAAAGCCCTTGTCCCAAGAAGAAAATCAACATGGGGAAGATTTGCCTGTATCTCCTGTTCAAAAGGATAAATCAGCTTTGATTGGAAAGGTTATCCCAACTCCTGTATTAGGAAATTCACAAGAAACTGAAGATACTTTACTAGAAATCAACAGGCCAAAAAAATTTATAAAGAAACCATCCTATTGCAAAGACTTCGTTTTTCCTGATAAACTGAATTAGTAGTTTATTTAAAGGGAGGGGAAAATTCGAATATATTTCTGATCAAGTAACTATATAGCCATAACCTTGTTTGCATCCATAATTGTGCATTCCTTTTCCATGCTGTTTTAACTAAATAAAAGTTTCTTAAGTGTCCATTACATTCCATTAGATTGTACCATTTTTTTTTTTTTTTAGTTTTATGACGAGTTAAAATAAAACAAATAATAATAACGTGAGTGATGTTAAAAAATAAATAAATAAAAAAAATAAATAAATAAATAAAAAAAATAATGCAACCTCTTCGATACCACTTTCCATATTTACAGCCGATAATTTCACAAGTTTGAAATTTAGAATAGGTGCAGTTTTGAAAAAGGAAGAATATGACGACGTTTTACAAATAAAATATGAAGAATTTATCGTATTACAAGATACCGAGTTAAAGTCTTCTGGAGAAGAACAACAAAATGCATTCGCACCAATCTGTATCAGACAAATGAATTTATAAAGGCGCAAGGGACGACACTGATAAGACCTGTTATTTGCGTTTAACAATGTCAGAAACATTCGAAAATGTAATAATGCCCATCGAAACTATTCTGAGCAAAGATAACTGATCATATAAATACAATGACGTTAAAGCTAGGTTGCTAGGTGCTGAGCTTAAAATGAAAGAAACAAGTATAAAAGAGACCTCCGTTGTACCCAACCGTGTGAATACATTGTGCGAGTGGAAGAGATTGATGATGACCGCAGCTAAAAATCAAGCCATTCTCTTCAGAGGAAAAACTGATAGAGCACAGCCTATAAACTTGGACATTCAGGGTTTGAGGATACTATGGATGAGTTAATTGGATAGGTAGCGCCTTCTGAGGCCTCAGGTACTCAGTAACTGTGACAATATACAAAGGAGTAGTGCTGGGTATCCTGAGGGATGCTTCTACCCCATGGTATCCAAATCTGTCAAGACGGCAAAAGAACAGGTTGGCGTCAACCCAGAGGATGGCTTTGCTGTGGGTCATTAAAGGCAATAGTATAATCAAATAGGTCTCACTAAGCGGTGCACATATTATTAGAAGGGGCACCTCTCGACCTCCTGCGAGATGAGACCAAATTCAGGATTAAGAGGGAAGGCACGGACGACTTATGGAAAATTTTCGAATCAGGATTACGGAATTCCCAAATCGATTCAAGACACAGATTACGAGAAGATACCATTAATGAATCGAATCGACAGTGAGTAACAACCCATAAAGAGAGTACTCTGAAAAAAAAAATTTCTCCACCGTCCTATCACGCCTTACAGCTGATTGGATTTCGCAAATTATCACTAGTCATGGGGTGTTTCGCGCTATGGTAGATAGCTTTGGAAAATATATCGATCCCATATGCCCTAGTTGCAGCGTTCCGGAGACTGCCTAGCATAAGAGGTCACGACCTGCACTGCTTCTGCTTTTGAGGCACTGAGAGCCAATTTGTTTAGAATTACATGTCCTAATGGAAAATGAATTTTCGCGGCTTGTTGTCAGAGAAAACTACTAGCACGTTTTAGATTTCACCTACGGGTGGAAGACATTGGTGGGTTCAGCTCAGTTTTACCGTTTTCATAACTTTAAGTTACATTTAAAGCACTTTGATTATCGACATATATTAAGGGTTCAGTGGAATCACTTGAAGTCATTCAGAACGCGTTGAAAGTATACTACAGCCATAGCTGCCGACAGACATACTATGTATTCTGCTTGTGCTGTTGACTGAGAAACAGATGATTGCTTTCTTGAATACCAAGATATTGGATTTCCTTAGTGTTATACACCAATCCACTAGTACTTTTTCTGTTGGTGATGTTTTCTGCCCAATCTGCATCTGAATATGGGATAAATCGTGTATCCTTTCTTTTTACTTCCTTGTACGCAGGGAAGTATTGTAAACTCAAAATTTTTCGGTTTTCAGCGGAAATATCCATTTTGACTAGTTTCCTGGTGACGTCAGTACATACATTCACTCTCCTTCAGTATTATAATTACAGTATTTTATCTGAAGCTTCTCCCCAAGTTAACTACTCTCAGACTCTCCAGGAGGCTATCTCACTGAACAGGACAGCCATTCGCCAAAGATAAAAGGATGCCCACATACACCATGACCCAGATGATCCCTACTACAATATGAGCAGGTTGTGCTCTTTTGACTTAGTTCAGTTAGCTCTTTAGATGGGTCACAACGGAATGAAGACTATCTACAAAAAATTCAACATTGGAGAAAGCCCTCTTTATGGAAGTCACAAGGGATCAAACCACAGAGCACATTCTGCAGACATGCTCTGAGCTGGAGGACATTAGGAGGCAGATTTGGCCAAGCCCCATCGACTTGGTGACGAAGCTCTATGGTAGCATGGGAGATCTTAAGAAGACCTCTCTGTTCACATTAATCCCGGACATGGCTTGTAATATTCTAGAAAAGGGTCCATCCTTTTTTATTGTATAATACCTTAAAAAAAAGGCCCTTCTTTTCATTTCATTATTAATTAATATGTAATATCTTTTAAAAGGACACTTTATTTTAATTATATACTGGAATTCAAAATAATTCCAAAAATTATTAAAAACGCGAAACAGCTGTAAGATTATGGAAGTTTGGTTACCACTGGAGACAGCCTCTCTGATCAAGAACGCATAGATATGAAAAGAGCAATGGTGCATTCTGGGACATTGATGATGCCACCTAGGATGGGCTAGAGGAACTAACCCAACCACTTCACACTGTTTCAGTGAATATACTTAGTTGATCAAAACCTGATGTATTTATCAACATTTAATGTTTAAAAAAAATGTACAATAATATGTATTGGAATTATAACAACAAACATTGGACTGAAAGATGATCTGATCTAGCCAGGAAAATTTTTATAATTGTTAAACTTCTCAGGTTAAGGATTACCCAGCAGTCAGTGGGAAGTGGTATAAATAGAGGAGCTTTTCTCCAGCCTGAACAGAGAATCCTGGGTTCTAAATAGAGTGATATTCTATCTGGCTGACCACCAATGTTCTCATTTCCTCCTCTTACTTGTGTTTCTGAGTTGTTGACCCTCTCCTACCTCTCTCTCTTGTTTAGTTAATGCCCTATCATATGCATATCACTTGGATCTAACCTAAGCAGCCTGACCCTGCTCAAGACTATTGATCCAGGAGAGGTCAGATAGACTAGACAAGAGGAAGAGCTATTCCTCTCTCATATAGTAACTCTGGTGTGTGTCCGATATGATCTGAAGACTGAGCAATCGACACTCGAAGATATGGCCACTAGCAGACATACAAATAACAGTATAAGTGGTTGAACAAAAAATATATATAAAGAGTTAATATAAAAGTAATTTTTGATACTTACTGTACAGAAGATGGATAAAAAAGATACAAAATGTTTTATTTTTATAGTAAGATGATGTGCTAAAGAAAATATACATACATTATGAACCTTTTATTAAAAAAAAAAAAAATATTCAATTTGATAAAAATCGATTGGGTTTTTTGATCTAAACAACTTCTGAAGGTACCTATTTTAAGGCAGTATGAACCATTGATTCCGTTTTTAATTTAAAAACATATTATATAAGTTAAAGATGGGAGACATCAGTATTACTGTTTTGCCTGCAATGATGATTTTAGTGTTACTTATGACTTATGATAATGTTACTCTTGGGTAATTGGTCGGTCCCATATTAAACTTACAAATATGTCATAAGTTTACCATAGGGATGACGATTTCAGGAAAATTATTTTACTTCAAAATCTACAAAGGAATTGTACAACTGATTATAATCTTAAATAAATATATAATATTTTAAAAGGTCAGACAACGAACAAATAAGGAAGTTCCGCCATTTACTAAACTAAAAAAAGAAAAATGAATTTAAAATTTCAAGTATGTCTAATTATGACTACTTCAAAACTTAATCGAAAAACATTTTAAACTTCTATTATAATCATCTGTAGGTAAACAACTTAAGGAAGAACCTTTTAGCGTGCATACTATGATGTTTATAGAATTAATATCATAATTCAAGGTTATCCTTTTGTTATTGAAATAACAATTATCTTAGGAATTAGTCCACGCATAAAACTGTAAAAATCACAAATCAAAATCTTGTAAAAAAAATTCAAGATTTTACAAGATAGCTATCTGAAGTTATGTAGAGGGAGAAGGCTTCCTCTCCTTGAGCATAAACTCCTGGCCTAAATTCCACCTACAAGGTTATTCCTTAAGTTGTTTGCCTATACATGATTATTATCAAGCCTATTTGAACTTAAGGCATTGAACTATGGATTTCTCCCAAACTATCGGATTCTTTTCATAATTGATCTAAAATCCTTATTATGTCACTAATGACCATAATATTCCACTAGTAAATGATCTGGCAAAATAAATCTCGAGTTGCTGCTCAACTGTGTTGAGTTGCCAAACCATCCAAACAGCATCAATCGGTAGACAATGTTAAAACCGAAGAAAAGAGAGATTGATCTATGGGAAAAAACATAGTATAAATGTTATTGACAGAAAAGAAAATGGGCCACAACCTGGCAAAACAAAGCCTAGGTCTAATGTAAATGGTGTTGTGTGATTCCTAGTGAGTCCAGAATAAGGGAACTGATTCTTTTCAATACCACAGACCTTCTCTTAAAAAATATCTTTTGCAAGGTGGATGGTATTCCTACTTCCGAACCAAAGCCCTTTCACTGAAAATTCTTTTGCCGAATTCCTCTTAATAACTATTATTATCATAATATTAAGCTGAATAAATATCATAATAAACTGCCACATCACCCAAATCCTCCAACACACAATCTCTTCTCTACCATAACCCCCGATTATCCTCTGAGGTACCTGAAAAGGAAATGGCCATGTGACCTTCTAACATCGTAAATCTATCCTTGGAGTGCTATAAATAGGTAACTTCTCCCCATGATAAATTCATGTAAAGCTCATTATCTGGAAGACTTATATACAATAGTAAATTTGAAGAAAAAAAAAAGTGACTGAAATAATCATCCAGGCAAAAGGAGAGACTATATTTATTAAACATTACAAATACATAATCATAGATGATAAAACTAACGCTTAAGTAGTACATACATACAGCTGCTCACCTTTCAATTTCACCTAACTTAACGTTCTGTTAAGCCAACCAGAAAAAGAATAAAAAAATTGAAGAGCATCCATTTTTTTATTTTCAGGATGCTGAGTATCATTCATTTAATAAATTAATACAACACATTTCAGTAATCAGTCATGTTCTTAGATAAAATCCCAGAGTAGATTTACTCTTTAGTATAATTTTTATTATGTTTTTGCAACAACAGTGAATTATTAAAAACATGTGCATTAAATACAAAATACAATTGCGTTTTTACATCAATAAAATAAAAGACATTGAGAAGGTAAATTATAAATAATCATTATTAAGTTATTACTTTCATACATATTTACAATAATCAAAATACAATGCTATTATTAAATAAAGCTATAACAATAAATCATCATTCAAACTCTTCAAACATTATATACATCATACTAGAGCCATGAATACTGATGTTAGTTTTTGTATAAAAATATATGTTACTTTTAACTGTTGGGGATAACTAAAAGTTATTTTCATTGATAAAATATCACAAGTATCCAATAATGAAAAATATAACATTAACATTGATATCATAAAAATATAGGTCAACAATCATTTCAAATAAATTAAGTTAAAATAGTTAGATCAGTTTTTACTACAAATAACAAACCATAAAATTAAAGACGGTGGTACCTCACTGTCTTCATTGTTTAGTATATTGGCTACAAATTTAGATCGTCCACTAAGGGTATTTTTGCAACTTCAAAAAATATCCTGTAACAAATTTAAGTCTCTATAAATATAATGATTGCATGACTTGATTTCATATATTAGGGACTTGAATAAGTTCTCGCTGTTTCCCGACAGATGGTGTTATCTTAGTCTTTTTGCATCAGGCAATACTATAGCCAACTTTATCGTAAGCTCCACCATTAGACTCGAAATCACAGTATATGTTATTCGGCCGAAGTGTAAACAACATACTTTTTCATAGCGTTAAACATGTCGAATTTCGTGCCAAAAAAAGAGTATTTGCGGGGAACTTTACTGCATTCCTTTTTTAAAAAAAAATCTGCATCTGAAGCACATAGAATTCTTGTGGAGACTTACGGCGACCATGCTTTGTCAGAAACAAAATGCAGAGATTGGTTTAGACGCTTTAAAAATAATGATTTTAATATTGAAGATAAAGAACGCTCTGGCGCAAAGACCCAAGTCAGATGCAAAATGAACTTGCAGAATCATTAGGAGTTGATCACACAACAGTTTCCAAACGTTTAAAAGCAAGGAAATTGGGTGCCGTACGAATTAAAGCCGAGAGACGTCGAACGGCGTTTTTTCACATGTGAACAACTGCTCCAATGGCAGAAAAGGAAAGGTTTTTTGCATCGTATCGTGACGCGATGAAAAGTGGATACACTACGATAACCCGAAGCGTAAAAAATCGTGAGGTAAGCCCAGCCATGCATCAACATCGACGGCAAAGCCGAATATACATGGTTCCAAGCTCATGCTCTGTATTTGGTGGAATCAGCTGGGTGTAGTGTATTATGAGCTCCTCTAACCCAACGAAACCATCAAGGGAGATCGCTATCGACTACAATTAATGCGTTTGAGCCGAGCATTGAAGGAAAAACGCCCTCAGTACGAGGAAAGACACGACAAAGTAATTTTGCAACATGACAACACTCGGTCACATGTTGCAAAACCTACTTGGAAACGCTCAAATGGGAAGTTCTACCCCACCCGCCGTATTCACCGGACATTGCTTCTTCCAATTACCACTTGTTCCGATCGATGACTCATGGCCTGGCTAAGCAGCACTTCCAATCTTCTGAAGATGAAGATGCCAAAAAATGGATCGATTCGTGGATAACTTCAAAAGATGAGTCGTTCTTTCGACATGGTATTCGTATGCTGCCAGAAAGATGGGAGAAAGTGGTGGTTAGCGATGGACAATAGTTTCAATGACATGTTCTTTACTAATTTTTTTAAATAAAGCATTTATTTTCACGAAAAAACAGCGAGAACTTATTCAAGTCCCTAAAAATTAATAATATTTTTTAAAAAAATATATCTTACACCTTGGATATTTTAATTATATATAAATAAGTAGTAAATAATGTAAAGAAACTTGATATAATAAGATAGTTGGAAGCTAGGGAGTCTAGTTTCATGTGAATACAAATCCAATAAGGTTTATTTCTTCTTTTTTTTTTCTTCAGTCTTTTCTTATCCTTCATAGCCACTAGAGACCTAATGAAGACTTACAATGTGGGTCGAAGCGTCGGCATTAAATAAATAGTTACAACTATTTTACTTTATTCTTGGCCTCCATCCGGACCATCTTCCTCAAATAAGGTTTTATTGTGGTTTATGGTAAGACCAAGTCTTATAGCAGCAGCCAATAGAGCCAGGAATGTCTAAAATTATATGCAGGAATGGACTCACAATATCAGCATAAACAATAGTTGGAAGAACTGTTCTACTGGAAATCAAGCCTATTGTTTGGAACATTGTGGGCAAAATTAAATAAGTAATGCAGTGCAAGAATACAAAAGCAGAAATTAACTTAATAATTTCTATTTTTATATTATTTAATGGAAGAAAATGGTTCCATAATAACTCATATTCTCATAGACATAGATATGTATCTCCAGAGAAGGGAGCTATCTCCCTAGAAATGTTTTGAAAAAGAAATGCCAAAAAGTACAAAAATTAAAAACAAAAGCATTTGGTTAGCTATGCCTATGGTGCCAACCTACAAGCACATTGGTGTGGATAGGCAAGTATCTCTGGAGGAAAGTACTGGCCTCCCCACGCAATGGCCAGCTTTCCTTCCCCAGAAAATTTGGTTAGCTGTGACCAATGCATATTCTAGAAAATAAAGATTATAGTTTTACAGCTGAGATACCTACATCAGGTCTTTTCACATTCTTTAGTTTTGGCACATATTTACAGACCTCCATTTTAACTAGGATGAGAATATTGAAAACAAAATATTGATATATATCATATCGATAGTTTTTGAAATAGTAGTTCTATATATTGGAAAAAATCTAGTGCAATGCGTGCATCACACAACTTTCCCTAACTGTTCTATAATGATTATCTTTTTAATATAAATTTAAAAAGTTCATATAAACAATACTTCTTCACATCTTCTCACACATAAGTACAGTGAAACAGATTTTTAAACAAATTTAGTATAACAATTCTGTACACTACCTATATATTTTAAGTTTGTCAAGTTGAAAATATATTTTAAAAGTTTCAGTTAAGTTTATATGGAAACATTTTCTTCTATTAAATAATATAAAATTAGAAATTATCAAGTTAATTTCTGCTTTTGTATTCTTACAATACATTATTACAGAGCGTATTGTTGACAACAGATTGGCGGGAGGAGGTTCGGTTGCATAATGAGATACTCTGTATTTTTCCTAATTTCGGTCCGATTTCGATGATTCCTTTGTGTACTTTAGAGGGTTTTTCATATGATTTCATACATGATTCACCTTAAAATACTTACTTTTTGAATTATGCGCAAATAAAATTTTCTTTTCACTATAACTTTTCCCCCTGCATTTTCTCGTTGATATACTACATATATAAAAAGTTAAAGGGCTTTAAGGAGCAGACATTAGGCAAGTTTCAACAAAATCGTTAGAGGCGTTTACGAGAAAATTGTAATATCCATGATATAATTACCACTTTTGGTTAGACCAATGTGTTGTATCTCTGCTATTACTAGTCCGATTTTGATGATTTTTTTTTTTTTAATGACAATTTAATTACCTTTCATACAAGTCTATAGACAATTTACCATAAAATGCATGCTTCTGCATTTCCTAATCGGTTAACAGCATTAAATCCTCTACATGTTCAACCTGTACATACTACTCCAGCCTGCTGTGTTAATCTTAAATAAATCCTCCATTTCGACAAACACTACTTATCTCTAGCTGGGTTAATACTATACCAGAAGAGAGAGTTCTTAAACCTCAGCCAGGAAAGACTGAATGATGGTTTAAACCCGTTGGTTAAATCCCAGGTGCGCCACCTGCGGTGTGCCTGACACAGCCGAGCACACAGTAATATCCTGCACCGCCATGGATGGACATCGAGCCAGGAAAACAGGACTGTACACCTCATAGAATATATAGGAGGATGGAGAGAGGTCGTGGGTCCCACTCATTTTACTCTTGGTAGGAGCCTTCCACCCGAAAAAGAGGAGGCTGCCGCCGCTGAGAGAACCTGAGGAACCGCAGGAAGCTCAGGATGGCAAGCCAAAGCCAGGCCTAACTAAACGAATCAGGAAGGAAGGACCCAAAGGTGCAGTAAACGGTGTGCAGCCGTACTGCACCATAGAATTCCCAAATATTGTTCCCATGATTAAAGTTAAAATAAAAATTTATAAATAAAGCTGAGTTTTATTGGTGGTAGTTGCATATGTACATCTCATGCGTAACACCCCAATGCTGCTAAGCTAATGCCTTAAGAATGGTGAATGGACACCTATTTTTAACAATGATCTTCCAATCCCATACCGTTGTGTCCATGTGGGTTCGACACCATTATTGAAATTGATGGAACACTTCAGAGTGTGTTTCCAGAGAAGAGAATGCTGACGAACTGCCGCTGATTTAGGAGAGTGTGCTACTAAATTGAATTGTGCGTGCACTGGCTGTTTTACAACTTGTGGCAGAGTGAATCCAGGTTTTTCGTGCTGGAACCATACAGTGCACAAAATAGAACATTGCTTCAGCTAGGAAGGGCACTGGTAATTAATTATTTGGTAAAGGAATGTGCCTAGGAAATACTATCTATGGAAGGAGGGGAAGAGTCACCCTAACTGGGTGTACTGATGTGAAACAGGGGAACGCCTCAGGGTCCCATTAACAAATCTTACAAGGCTATTTATAATTATCTTCAGTCTGTCCTCGAGACTCCGGGTGAGGTCACTGTACACCATGCAGCCACATTCAAAATGAGGAAATATGAGTCTATGTGTGGATTTGGGTAGGAGATGGCGGAAGCAATGTAAAAATTGAACAACTGGAGATGTGAGTAATGCGGCAGCTCCAGGAAAGGGATTGGTCTATGATTATACCTAAGTTTTAACAGAGGAGCAGAAGCACTTTCTGCTCCTCTGTTAATAATGAATATGAATATTGTTTACTGTTCCTATAAAATGCATATGAACCATCATAAAATGATGTCACAATGTTACTCAACTACTTTGAATAAGTTTATATATATATTTTTTTTAGTCTAACCTTCAAAACGATTGAATATAGGAATGGATCAAATGATAACGTCTTTGTGATAACATTATTAATTGTTAAACTACTTACATGACGATAACAGAAGACTAGACAATAGAGATTTTACAAACGTTATAAATTCCAAAAGCAGAGCCAGCTTATTAACTATTGCCAACAAGGAAAGAAAGAGACTACAGGTGGTTAAACTAGGTTATAAACAAACTGAGATGTTACAGATAAACTAAGATAGGAAACTAAATGAGAAAAAATAGCAATAAGGTCGCATAAATACTTATATTTTTAAATCCTGCCTGTCTTAAAGTTACACCAGTTTACAGGAAATAAAAAATAAGGAGGAACACAATTTTTTTAAAATTAATTTTAAGGAACTATTACTGTAGAATTAGATACATACTTGTGAGAGTACTTTGTTCTGATAGTTTTGATTTTATCATTTTGTTTCTTGTGGAGCACTCCATTCAGGGCAATAATGATGTCTTTAAAGTCGTCAACCTTATATCCTAAAATAAATATATAAATACAAATTGATGCATATTCATGACGCTTGAACTAACCTATTTACGGCCAGATAAAGATAAACTTCTTTTATAACAAACAAGCTAAGTAATATTGGCTAAGAAAATTTTTAATTTTATGTTTTATCAGTCAGTTAGGGACAGCGATAAATCTAAATAGATAAACATCAAACACTTCTCCTGTAAAATTCCATTTTTTCGTATTGTGGCACTCTTTTTCCAAGCCACTAATGTGCAAAATTTCATAAACATTAAATTATATTCAATGAAATTATGTTCAAAGAATTTGTAAATGATTAATATTTATTGTTCAAAATAATATTTCATATTTTAAAATAACCAAATTCACTATTTTGTTTTAATGAAAAAATACAAAGAAAATTTAAACAAAAATTATTTTTATTAATTACCAACCTTATACCAATAGCTTATGTAATAAAAAATACAAATATTTAAATTTATTGAAGAAAAAAAAGTTAAATTAATGTTGCGTATAAGCAACAATGGCCATAAATGGATTAATGTCAAAAATATAAACATAGCAGGTATAAATTTTTTACAATAATAATACATTTATCATACCCAAGGAAATAAAAAAAACTGGAAGGGAATAATTTTTAAAAATGCTATATCTTTGTTGTAATGGTAACAATAATAATTTTGTTGTTTTTCAATACGTTTAGGATCTTTCATAGTTGGAATATCCTATTTCGTAAGTTCACTATGTTGACGAGTGCTGCTGGATACCATAAGTTGTCAGTCATACAGATATAAAACTACTTCTATTGGAAGCATAATTAAATTCTCTACAAACTTTATTTAAACCATTTTTATGCCCAAAAGCCCACTTAGGTGAAAAATGGGGGGAAAAAAACATCGCGGAAAATTCTTCATTACAAAGATATTGGAATAATTTCAGAGTTTCAGACTATTCTTTTATATATATATTTTTTGACATTTTTCCATTAACCTTGACAAGATGGTATTGTGTTAGGCCAAATGCATGGCTCTGCACATGGAAAGAGAACACTCAAGCATTTAGTTTCAGAAGCCCATTTAGGTGAAAAGTGAAAAAAAATAGGCGAAGAAAATTCTTCATGATTACTAAATCAGGATATGGAGTGGGAAGAAATAAATTAAATGCAAAATGCCTTCAAATAAATATTATAGCACTGTCCATGAAGTTACTATTTACTGATTATTTTTTTAAAAAATCCTATATTTGGCCTAAAAATCGAGATTCAAAGCGTGGACCACCAATTCCGTCTGGCTCCTATGAACTCCTACTATTTCCATTAAAACTTTATTAGTTATCCTGTTATATATTTCTGTAATTTATTTCTAATAAAAAATAGTAATATTCCTTGTAGTGGATGTAATATTCCTTCTATGCCCAAAATGAATTAACAATTAAATTTGACCTCAGCTTACTAATAAAAAATTAACATATTTAATTTATCATTCGGCATAAATGAAAAAAATGATGGCAACCAAATAAAAATGTAAAATAAATTAACTATTTAGAATTAATAAAAAATTATAATTAGATAAATTGTTTGTAATAGTTGAAAAGTGTCATATTTTTATTTGAGATTGAGGATTCTCGGAAAGCAATTAGTAATCTTCAAAAGAAGAGGTTAAAATATGAAGTATTCATTTAGCAGTTCTAATATTAGGTAGGTTGAAAAATGGATTCAGTAATATGATTTACATTTGATGAAGTTTTAATTCCCAATGGGAGTGTATCAGTGAGAGAGAAAGGTTTATATTACTTAATTAAAAAATGTGGTGAAGTTCGTTGTGACCTTAGATGGAAAATTTAGTACAGCAAGTACTCGACAATTAGTATATTTAAATTGCAGGAAAGAATTTTCGTTCTTTGCCTATTTTAATTATGATTTAATTAATTTGTGAAGAGCGGGAAGTTGATTTTTTTTTTTAAAATAGTACGTACCAGCAAGTGATATATTAGATGTACAACTTTGCTTCCGCCGTAAGAGGTAAGCCAAAAATGTCTAACAGTAAGCTTGGGCATTTGTCAACCAAATTAGTGAATTTGTGATTGCATCATAAATTTATTCTCGATCGAAGATGTCAATTTTTGAGCCAAATTCTCGTCATTTGCAGGAAATTTTGATTTTCTGCTTTCATTTAAAGAAAACTGCGGCTGAGGCTTATCAAATGCTCTCAAGTACTTACAGTGAGGCTGCTCTTACTGAAAGAACTTGTCATGAGTCGTTTCAATGCTTCAAGAGCGGTGATTTTAATGCCAAGGACTGGCATCGCGGTGGAAGAAAGTTTTCCAAGATTTGGAATTGGAGGCATTACTTGATGAAGACTTGTGCCAAACACAAGAAAAATTGGCAGAATTATTGGGAGTGATTCAACAAGCCATCTCAAAATGCCTCAAAGCCAAGGGAATGATTCAAAAGCAAGGGAATTGGTATTTCAACCGTAGGAGTTGAAGCGGAGAGATGTCGAATGACATTTCTCTACTGATGAACAGCTGCTTCAAAGACAGAATTGGAAGGGGACTGGTGAAGAAAAATTCGAAGATAGTCCCATGCCCGTACATGCCACCACGCCGACATCCAGACCGAATATTCATAGTGTCAAGTTTATACTCTGCATTTGGTGGGACCAGATCGGTGCGGTGCATTATGAGCTGCTGAAACCAAGTGAAACCATCACAGGGGATCGGTATCAATGCAGTTGATACATCTGAGCAAAGCATTGAAGGAGAAACGGCCACAGTACCAAGAGAGTCACGACAAAGTTATCCTCTAGCATGACAATACTCGGCCATATATCACAAGACCAGTCAAGACATATTAGGTCTTAACCCACCTGCAATACTCTGCAGAAGTTGCTCTTTTCGACTACCATTTGTTTTAATCAGGTTTCGGCCTGGGTGATCAGTATTTCCACTCTTATGAAGAAATAAAAAAAATGGATTGATTCGTGGATTGCTTCAAAAGATGGATTGTTTTTTCGAGATGGTATCCAACAATTTTCAGAAATATGGGAAAAAGTAGTGGCTAATAATGGACAGTACTTTGAATCATAAGTATGCAGTTACTTTTAAAGAATAAAGTTTTGGGGAAAAACTTAATTTTTGTTGATACAATTTATACAAAAATAACATAACTCTAAATCCAACTGTTTTGGATTTTTCAGTTCAATCGCGGTTTCACACTTTTGAATTGAAACAAAAAGGAAAATAAAAAAAAAAGTTAATATCACACATTGAATTTAGCAATATTACATCTATATATATATATATATATATATATATATATATATATATATATATATATATATATATATATATATAAAAAAATCTGATGTGGAAACCACTATTTGGTTACTAGATTACAAAGATAGCAGTATCTCAAAAACGACACTCGGCATCGCAATGTCTATTGGCTTCGGTTACTGTGTCGTAATTCTGGATGTGGTGGACTCAGAATTTTATTTTCTAAAACATTTAATTTGGCACTTTTATTTCTAAAATTAATAGAGAACCATTTAAAAAATCTGATGTGATTTTTTAGGTCAGTAGGTGACCTGCCAATTAAATATCTAATGTGTGCAACACATGACTTCCTTGTACACCTAATAAACTATAAATCGGTGGCTCAAAAAGTGATCCTCAATTTGGTTACTAGTTTCCGAAGATTGCAGTATCTCAAAAACGACACTCGGCGTCGCTACGTGCAGATGCACACACAAAAGCTCTAGTTTCTGAAGGACTCATTCCGTTATTATATTTTGTTTTCTTTCAGTAGGTAACAAGTTCCGAAGAAGTTTTCTTCGTGTTCCCTGACAACATTAGAACTGTGTATGTCACTTGATAAAGCATTGGACATCGACAGTTTTGATATTTTAAGTGAAAAACCCACTCAACTTAAATGTTATTCTCCTGATGCAGACTTGTTTATCTCACAAATGGGGAGAAAAACCAGTATTTTACATTCAATTTTAACACTTAAAAGAAGTACTAAAAAGTTTAATTGAATTGGAAACCAAATTGTGTTTGTAACCTTTATTACCGAAACATATGATTTCTGTATTTAATTTTAATATAATTTTTGATGTTTTTAATATGATCTTCAAGTAAAGTATCCTTTTCGGTTCATCAATTTTAACAAAAATCTAGTAAACACATTCATATTGATGTCCTATTACCAAATTTGAAATGTTTTACATTTCATACATTTAATATAATTTTTGATGAAAGCCTAATATGACCTTCAAGTAAAGTACCACTTCCGGTCTGCCAATGTTAACCAAAATTTATTATATTATTTAAATCAATATATAACTTATAAATACTAAATTTGAGAAGTTTTGCATAAAATTTTAATATAATTTTTGATAGAAATCAATTATGACCTACAAGTAAAGTACCACTTCCGCTGATCAAGCAGTGACCAAAAAGGGAGGTTCATAACTAGATTGTACAACAATCCTGAACACAAAATTTCAACTTTCTACGGCTAACCGTTTGAGTTATGCGAGATACGAATGTACAGACGCCACGACGAAAATTGTCAAAATGGATCCAGGGATGGTCAAAATGGATATTTCTGCTGAAATCTGAAAACCGAAAATTTTTAAAAAGCTATTTGGAATTTCAAGTAAAGTACCGCTTCTGATTACTGAATATTATTGCTAATGATATAGAAGTCTCTTATACTAAATATGAAAAAATTTTTTTTTATTAAATTTAGACTTTTTTTTAAACAAATTTTATTTGGAGAATAAAAAGAAGTACAACATTCTATTGGTACTTGTTAGCCGAAATTTAATACTTTATTTGCAATGCCATAAAAATTCATACCAAATTTGAATAGAATATGCTTCTATTTAAACATATTATTTTACTAAAATCTTTATAGAGCTACAACTAAAGTACCACTTCCGATTGGACAAAATCTAATCAGGGCCTTCCATAAAGAAAATAAATTTATTAATACAAAATTTCACACCATTTGGTTAATTAATATTTTAGCTAGAGTCTAAATGACGACATCCACATATCTGTACACATACAAATGCTTGCTCGCACGCACAAACACACAGACATCATTATAAAAATGTTAAAAAATGGTTAGTACGGACCTCGAAACATGCTTATCCATGAAAATCCTGATGGATTTTTAGCACGATTCCTATTCTTTCCTTCTAAGAAGGAGGAAGGCAAAAAGAAACAGTTTCTGGTAAAGTACCACTTCCGGCTAGCCGATTTTAACCAAAATCTAGTATCTTATTTATATTAATATGTAAGTCTTTTATTCTAAAGTTGAGAAGTTTTGCATTTTATTTTAACAGAATTTATTTATGAATATCTATTTTGACCTTCTAGTAAAGTACCATTCCCGGTGATCGTATGGTAACCAGAACAGGAAGTGCACAGCAATCCCAAATACAAAATTTCAACTTTCTATGGCTAACTGTTTTTGAGTTATGCGAGATACAAATGATCAAACGTACGCAATGTCACGACTAAACAAGTCAAAATGGATTCAGGGATGGTCAGAATGGATATTTCCTTGGAAATCTGAAAACCGAAATTTTTTTGCGATTACAATACTTCCCATACTGCTTACATGGAAATAAAAATAAACATGGGCTAGCACTATTAAGGATAGAGTGGGATGAGATCAACAGAAGAATTAGCTTAAGGACAAAGGAAATTATTACCTTTAGTGACAATATTGAGTTGGAGAACAAAGAGTATTAAAACCAACAGCAGCTGGTCTAGGGTTTAGCATTGTGACAAATACATTCTATCTTGTTACTTTAACTTTCCAACTTTATCAAAAACTATATTTACTAACTAATCGCATTAAGATACATTAAGTGTTAACATATCAATTGAGATTTAGAATTTTGAGGAAATACAACTATGCAAACCGTAAAAAAAAAAAAGAAAAAAAAAGAGGTAGAGCCATGAAATCTTTAAAAATTTATGATTCATTTATACAACATCACAGTTGTCTGCATATTGCATAGCTACCATTCGAATTAACATTCGAAACTAGTTTTCAATAAAACAAATTTATAGAAGTGGCAAATAATTTATCAATCCCTAATTATAGTATATGTATATTCATTTACTATACATATTTAATTTTTAATGTCTACACACTATTAAGAAAATATTCAATCTACATAAGAATATTTTCTTACCTAAAAAAATCTGTCATTTAAAACTTTAACCATGATTTCCTAAACTTTTTTTTTTTAACCTAAAGAGGTGTCACACTTCTTAAGTCAGCGTGGATATGATTATTAAAAAATTGTAATATCTATATAAAAACCTGAATAATATTCCAGAGTAGGTGTCCAGGTTCCTCCTTGTTTCATAATCATAGCTAATAAAAGTGCCGCAGCAGCCATTTTAGAATCTGAATAAGTTACAGTTGAATAATCCATTAATGAATATTCCAAGATGAATCTTGCTAATGTTAGTAATGGCATGTCTATTTTGGCACACTGTAATCATAAAATACAACACTATAAAAGAAAAAGTATTTTTTTCCACTTATAAATACATACAAAAATGATCTAATTTAGGCATTCATAAATTTTTGATGCAACAAAATCAATCTATAAAACCTTTATTACTATAATTTTTTTCATAAAGATGACAAAAAGAATACAAATAATATGCTAAGGTATACAATGAACTATATAATGAAATATACAATATAGACACCATATTAGCTGTAAAACAATGTCCAGTCATCCAGATAAAGCAACTTATAATTTTCTCTTTACATAACTGTCCTAAATCAACTAAATATTAAATTTTTGGTAAACAATTTATATGATATGATATAAATTAATAATATATGTACACACACACACACACACACACACACACACACACACAGTAGAATCCCAATAATTCGTATGGGTTCTCTGGTATCTTGAAATTATCCCTTTAATTCAAAATAAAATTTTGGTTTCCTGTTGTTTTTTTTATATTCATCTCAGGCAAGTCTGCAAAACCAAGGTGTTTCAAACATTTCCGATGACCTATCATCCCAACACATAAGCATTGATCATGAGTGAAATATTCAACAAATGGGCACTATCAGTATGAAAAAAAAAAGGCGAACATTTTTACTGTTTATTGATCTGGATTGGATTTGAAGGATTTTATTATTTCAAGTACATATTTAATTTGAGGCTGTTTTCAAAGTGATGTATTAATTTAACTCCTGAGTCTTTGATGGATTTATGTTTTTTTTCGTTTAAATGAATTGCAAAGTTGGAATTCTGTCTTATTATTATATGTACATAAATGTTCCTTTAATCACTGATTTAGTGATCTTCCAGTTTTTCCCGTGTATTTGGCTGCACAATCATTACAATTTAGTTTGTATACTCCGCTTTTTTGGAAAGGATTTTTTCTATTTTAAATGCAGGGTTTAGTCCTAGTTTTTTCAATTCATTTCCGACTTTGGTGGATATAGGGCCATAATATGGAATCAAGACATAATGTTTCGGGATGGGCCTATCTTCGGGGGTTGTTGAATAGATATCATTTATTGTCTGGTTCTATTGTGCCCGTTATTTTTTGCTATGGAATATATTATTTCAATTTCTTTATTATAGTTCTTTTCATTTAATGTTAAGTTCAAAAGACGGTAAATCATGCTAATAAAGGCTGTGAGTTTATGTGCAATCGGTCTCCTAGCTTCATTGTTTATAATGACATCCGTGTGGGTGGGTTTCCGGTAAATTCCAAATTCATGATGCTTGTTTTTTTTGGTCTTATACAAGACTGGTCTTATAGGAATTTCCGGTTTGTGTATTTTTGGTAGGCCATATAGTCAGGGAGGTAGCGGATTTATCTCAATGAGATTATATTTTTTATTATCCGGTATCAATATGCTGTTATCAACTCGCGGCTTTTGGTGATAAATTTATTCACGGGATCTTTGATATTAGGAAAACCGTTTTTGTTTATGAAATCATAAACTTTCTTTCTATAGTTATCTCTTTCTAGAATTACTGCCGTATTTCCTTTATCTGCTTTCATGACTACAAGATTATTTTCGCGTACTTATGCTGACAAAACACGTACTGTTTTATGTTTTACTGATATCAAATTTTTATTGGACCTATTGATTTTTTCTATTTTGGTTTTTAGTACATTGGCACATATGAATTTGGAAATAGAGTCGCTATTATATTATAATAGACCGGTTTCGATATGAACTGTAAGATTTTCAAATATTTTTGAGTTTACAGGTGAATTTACGGAATGTTTTAAGCCTTTATTTTAAGAAGGTTGTTTTCAGTTTCCGATAAGGTGGTGGTAGTGAGACTGAGAACACACTGGGAAAATTGATTTTGACTATGGGAGTATTTTGACGAACCAGAAGAACGGATATTTAAATTGTCATTGTTTAACCGTAATTTTGCAAGTTTCTTTTCTAGGGTATCATGTTTTTTCAAAAAAAGGTTTTGGACACGCGTTCGAATTTATTTATCGAGAGAGTCAAATTCAAGTGGGTGGAGGATAAAAGTTAATTGAGAACTGGAAAAAAAAACAAAACCATAAACTTATTAGATTTAGAAATCTCACTAAAAAAAACATCATGAATTTGGAATTTACTAGAAACCCACCCATACGGATGTCGTTATAAACAATGAGGCTAGGAGACCGATAGCACATAAACTCATAGCCTTTAATAGCATGATTTACCATCTTTTGAACTTAACATTAAATGAAAAGAACTATAATAAAGAAATTGAAATAATATATTCCATAGCAAAAAATAACGGGCACAATAGAACCAGACAATGAATGATATCTATTCAACAACCCCCGAAGATAGGCCCATCCCGAAACATTATGTCTTGATTCCATATTATGGCCCTATATCCACCAAAGTCGGAAATGAATTGAAAAAACTAGGACTAAACCCTGCATTTAAAATAGAAAAAACCCTATCCTCATATTTTCCTTTTCCTAAAGACAAAATAGACCCTTTCCAAAAAAGCAGAGTATACAAACTAAATTGTAATGATTGTGCAGCCAAATACACGGGAAAAACTGGAAGATCACTAAATCAGTGATTAAAGGAAAATTTACGTACATATAATAATAAGACAGAGAATTCCAACTTTGCAATTCATTTAAACGAAAAAAACATAAATCCATCAAAGACTCAGGAGTTAAATTAATATATCACTTTGAAAACAGCCTCAAATTAAATATGCACTTGAAATAATAAAATCCTTCAAATCCAATCCAGATTTTTGCTTAAATGATCAAATAAATATCTCCGATCTCAAATTTATTCTCATCTATAATAGAAAAAACAATTACTCACTGGAAAAATTTCGACCCTTAAACCGTTTATCTATCAGTGCGAGAAGAAACCAGTACAAACTTTTCTGCTTGATATAATCCATTTAAACCTTGGTGGATACCAACATGTATTTGATTTCATGTCTTAATTAAATTCATAAATGTTTTATAATACTGATTTATATTGCATATAATTTAATATATATAGAAATACCACACTCTATTTTGAATTTTTGTGTGTTTTTAGAACTGAAGATGAATGTATAACATTCAAAACTAGTTTTCAATAAAAACAAAATTATGGTAGTGGCAAATAATTTATCAATCCTTAATTTTAATGTCCATTTTGCCTGCTAACACAACTTCTAAACTAGGCCATAATTAAAAGATTTAAGACATTCAACACAAGGAAATAGTGATGCAGTTCATTGAGAGCATAAAGGATGGGAAGGAGCTTAGAATCATCTTATTTTCAGCAATTACTGACAAAATATGGCAAAATGTTAATGATAAGACACTGTTTTTTTGGGATTGTGAGTATACTAAGGTGTAACAATCGTCAACAGTTACTGAACATTTACATGATTTAAATTATCTCTTATATGGAATTATTTATTTCAAAATGAAGAAACTCTCATAACTTTCCGAGATTTCATAGGAAAAAGGAAGGAGAAAGGAGAGGAAGAAGAAGATGATGTGCTGATGATTAGTTCTAAAATGATGAAACAATACATCAACAAAGTTAGTTTGCTTAGTAAAATCTGATGTTGGAGTTAATGCATTTTCTGCTCTGAACATTCATAACAAAGTGATCAACAAGACCTGTATCAAGGATTGCACCAAAAGAAAATAACAGAATTTTTTTCGAATGATATTTTAATGTTTTGTTATACTAACAACCATATCGTTGGTATGTCATATATACTAATACAATTTGTATTCATTTTGTTTTTGTTATTTTCTACTCCCAATTATTGGAAATCTCGATAATTCACATATAACTCTCGGATCCTCGACCATTAGAATTATCAGGATTCTACTCAATATATATATATATATATATATATATATATATATATATATATATATATATATATATATAAATAAAACAACAATAGGGAAGAGAGAATATTTAATGAAAATCACTTATATTATCTTTCCGAAAAAATAAATAAAGGTTAAAAAAATAATTTATTTTGAAAAAGGTATCTTTAAATACATATTTTAAGTAACCATTACTAAAGATAATCAGTGATAAAATCTTACTCTTGCGTATCTTCTTAAAAATCTGTAAGATAATGGAATGCCTAATTGAAAGTCCAGGTTTTTAAGTAGCTTTATCTCCATACTTAAAACATCTTTTGCATCGTATAAGTGATCGCAAATGTACAAGAAATCATCAAGCATTGGGGGAATTCTTTCCTAAAAAATAATAATTAAAAAAAAAAAAGTTATAAATTTCATTAATGCTTATCAACACCAAATAGATTCCAGTTCCTGATAATTCGAACTACGATTTATGTCTTGGTAACAAAATTTATGTGTATATATTTTTTTATTCAATATAACTTTTTTTCATTTGCATACATAAATTATTTTATCTATGTTTTTCTATTCAAATACAATTAACTCTTTCCAATACCAAATGGTCCAAACTAAACCGTAGAAAAAAGAGTAGTTAGATCAAACTGTATTAATAAACTTAACTGAAGAAGTGATAATTAAAGACTTTATATATAAATCCATAACTGTAATTTTTATGAAACTATTACATCCATATTAGCAAACGAATAATTTCTGATTGTGTAAGTAATAAAATGCATACTTACATCATACTTGGAGGCAATAAATAAACTAGCACAGCCAACCAGTTGAAGATCTTCTTTTTGAATTTTAACTTTAGAAAGATATAAATCCACAATTTTAACAGCTAGATATAATGTTTCATGGTTCAATTCAAAATTTTCTTGGATTTCCACCATCCAATCAATGAGCAATGCTCTCATAGATTTGTTAATGGAAGTCTGTTTACTCATATAATCTCCAATCTTAAAATGATTCTGAAAATAATTTATAAAGAACTGTAACTAAGGACATAATTGAGATAATCATAATGAGAAATAATAAAAATATATAAAACTAAAAAATAATCACAGAAATATAATGCTCTGATTTTTATTGTAAATTGGAGGAATAATGCTTGATCTATTTCAAACAAAACTAATTAATTATAAAATTTCACACGATTATGATTAAAATAAAAAAAAACAGAAAGAATTTACTGGAATCAGTAAATATATGATTTAGAAAAAATCAATGATCACCTATAAGTTTAATAACATTTCATAAAAATTATAAATTTAGAACTTTATTTTTGGGACTTAAATAGCCTTGTAAGGTTTCCTGAACATAACACAACTCTGTTAAAAATCTCAGATTTGCACATTAAATTTTCTCTGAACAGAAAAATAGTGGATTTTGTTGGAGAGAAGAATGAGGTTTTGAGAGCACTTCCTAAATTTACTAACAACTTGACATTAGTCCGGGAAAAAAAATCAGTTAGTCAGAACAAATTGTTGATCACATGGTGTTCAAATTGATAAAAATCAGGTGAAGTGCACACCACTTTCCCTTACCACTCTATAATTATAATCTTTTTAACATAATTTTAAAGAGTTCACATAAACACTAACCGAAATAAACTAAGCAGAATCCACTTTTTCAAGTCTTTTCTCACAAAAATATAATAAATTAGTTTTTTGAACGACAATTCTATACACTAAATAGGTTTGTCAAGATGAAAATATATTTAAAAACTTTTGGTTTAGTTTCAATGGTATCAATTTGTTTCCATTAAATAATATAAAAGTAAAATTATTAAATTAATTTAAACTTGTATATTATTACAATACATTGTTACAGAGCATATTGTTAACAACAGGGTGGCGGCTTGGTGGGAGGAGGTTCAGTCGCATCCGTCTCCTTCCGGACGCGCTTAGGCTTTCCATCTAGGGCTTGTCGCCCTTATGAAATATGCTGTATTTTTGCTAATACAGGCCAGATTTAGAAAAGTTTTGTTTTTATTTTTTTATCAAATTAAATTACCTTTTATATGAGTCCATACATAATTCATTGTAAAATGTTTACTTTTTGAGTTATACGTAAATAAAAATTTTGAAAGCAATTTTCATCAAAATCGTTAGAGCCGTTTATGAGAAAATTGTAAAATCGATGATACAATTGCCACTTCCGGTTAGTCCGATTTAGAAGATTCTTTTTATTTTTTAGATAATTTAAAAACCTTTTATAAAATTCAATACATAATTAACCATAAAACACATACTTTTTAAGTTGTGTGCAAATAAAATCTTCTTTTTATCATAACTTTTTTCCTTGCATTTCCTCGGTGACGAACATATATGAAAAGTTAAAGGGCTTTCAGGAGAAAACTTACAGCAAGTTTTATCAAAACTGTTAAGAGCCGTTTTCGAGAAAATAGTAAAATCAATTAAATAAAGTGGCACTTCCAGTTAGTCCATTTTGAAGAAAAAGTTGTTGCAACATTCCCTGAATATATTAATCTTAAATACGTAGTTTCAGTTTTGTACGACTTTTCGTTTTTGAGCTAGGCTGTTCACACACTCACACAGACATTTTTGCGAGACTTGGTTATTTGGACTCAGGGGATCTTAAAACATGTATTTCGATTGAAAAATCGAATTCAAAAATTTTCACGATCACAATAATTCACCTTACTGTATATTTCATGATAGGTAAGGGAAACTAAAAATAAGACTAAGAATCTGATATCTCTGCCAATGACTGCCTCTTAAGCCCTTTAAGGGCTCTTGTGATACTTATCAACTTTTTTAATTATTAATATCCATGAGTGGCTATTAAATAAGCTGGAAATTTATTTTAAATTATCCACTTAAATCGTATTATCCTTAGTCAAATATATTAACAAACCTACATTTTTCTGAGGAACAGTTCTCATCTTCTCAAGAAGAAGGAAGAATACGTACTAGGTTGTTAAAAAAGTACTTGTGCATTTCAGATTACATATTTTAAACATTATTCAATACTACTCTTCAAAGTAAAGTCCATTGTTTTCAACTACTTTCACCCATCTTTCTGCCAGTAATTGGATTTGATGCCGGTATCACTCCTTTGGTTTTGAGGCAAAGAACTCTTCACAGCCAATTTTTACGTCTTCGTAATTATTAAAGATACAACCTTTTAAAAAATAAGCCATTGATCTGAACAAACCATAATATGATAGTGAGGCAAAACGTTTACTCCATGCAGTTCAGATAATTTTTCCTTGGTCAAACTGGAACGATGTGCAGGGACATGGCTGTGTTGCGAAATGGCTTGTTCCTGTTGCTCAAAGCGGAGCACTTTGCATTCAAAACTGCATAAACTCTTTCTAGTTGTTCACAGTAAAGGTTTGAGTCCACTGCCCGACCATCAAGAACAAGCTCCAAATGCAAAACGCCTTCGAAGTTCCACCAAAGACCAAGCATCACTTTTTTTCCAAACCGATCTTGGCACAAGCTCCGATTGTGCAGCTCCACCTGGCCATACCTACTGCTTATGTTTGCTAGGCTTTTTTTTTTTTAAATATCCATTTTTCATCACTTGCAATAATTTTTTTCTAGAACCTGCCATCTTTCGGATTTTTAAGCAAAATTTTGCACATATCAACTCGCTGCTGGGCTTGGGCCTATGTCAAGTCATGTGGTTCACACTTCCAAGAAGAACGTCATCAACGACCGATGGGCAACCTAATCTGGGTTCATCTGAAGGCTCATATTTCCATTTTTGAAATGCCTGAACCAAAGTGCGGCAGTATTTCGATAGATAATTGTCTCTCCTTCTACAAATTTCTTCAGCGGCTGCCTTTGCGCTTAAACCTTTTTTCCAGTAATGTTTCAAAATACCGCGGATCACGATTCTTTCTTCTGACATTGCACATAAGTTTTAATATGAATGACCCCATAAAACCAACTCAAGTCACAAGGGATTAAAGGATTAGTCAAAGTAAACATTGACATAAATAGTAGAAACAAAAACATTCTCAAACACTCAATAATTAATTAATATTAATATTATTAGCTCAAAGGTTTCCAGTACAGAAGGTGTGTTCCAGGGGAAACACGAACAAGTAAAAAAAGTCATGGATAAAATTATCTTTTTAACACGCCCAATGAGAGATATCAATTTTTTTTTTTTTAAATTATTATTGAATGTAGCATTTAAAAGATGAATAAACATGATCTACAGTGAATAAAAATAATCTACGTTTACCATAGTAAAGACAAAAGCACTCAGTATTGAAGAGAACTTAAGAATAAAGTTGAGCTCCATAAAGCCTAACATTGATGCTCTGATTATAAAAAATACGCTTTTGACTGAAAAATATTGGTTTTGTTCACAATGTCCAATTTTTTTACTTTTTATAGAGAGGTACACTTATTTGCAGAATCATTGGTCTATTTTTTTTTTTTTTTAGTTACTTTTCCTTTAATTAATTAATATGAAATTGATTAACTTTGTTTTTTATAAATTTTTTCCCCAAGTAAATTTGCATTAATGTATGACTCATTCTTCTAGAAAGGGCCAATTGCAGTTTTGAAACAAAACTCTTGGACACTCTTTGTATACGATGAGTATTTTTTTATGGCATCTTTTGCTAGAGGAGCCATAAAAGCAAGAGGAAGAGGATTCACCTTTCTAGTAGATTGACCCATGTAATGTTTTTGTTTGATAAATTAACTCTTGTAAATAAGTTTGAACTTTTTTTTTTTTTAAGACGAAACTTTAATACTAACATCATAAGATCAGTTAGTGGTACACCTCGTTATCTGAAATCTGGAAGTAGAACTCAGTGACATAAAGTTTGGAAACTTCTCCTATAGCTCGTGAAAAAAAGGGAGGGGGAAGAGAACAGTGTCTGACAGACTCCAGTTCCTTGTACCCAACCAGCAGACAATTGCAATGTTTGAAGTGTAATGCTCATTGAAATGTAAATTTATTAGTTACTATTTCTATTTTGTACAACATTTTATTACATAAAATGTAATTTAATGTAATGTAATAAATATGATTCATGGCTATTTGAATTACAGCACAAACACCCACAGAAAAAACTACCTACAGAATAATATGAAAAAATCTGGAAATTACTAAAGGGCCAACCATGACTACCTTGTTAGAAGGCCTTCAACTAGACTAGAGTCCCTCAGACTATCCAGGAGCAAATGGTAAAACAGAGTTTTAAGTACAAACAAACAATTAAGGGATCATTTAAAATACTGATACTAATTCAATGTTACAAATACCTCTCTTGATTTGAGATAGTTGAAAATATCCATTGCGTACATGGCAACACTTCCTAAATCACTCATTTGTTCCTGATCATAGTCTTCAACACCGGGTGGTGGTTTAGGTTTCCTCACTTGGCGTTTTGATGATATTTTCTTGTTTTCATCAAGACTGAAATTACAAGAAGAAAAAACTCTGAAATCTTTATAGTATTTAAAAAATAAGAAATTTTGTTTCATTGTTTTCAATAAATAAGATAAATATATCAAAGAAAAATCAATTTACTTTAAATCCTCCAGAGCAGATACATATAAAGAACTTTCAGATGATTTCTCCAGTTCAGAACTTCGACTAGCTCTTCTTGTTACAACACCTGTAGACAAGGTAGACGTTTCTGTCTTTTTTGATGCCACAGGGATTACCTCTGGCTTTTTGTTTATCAATATTTTCTCTACCATTTTTGGTTTAGGTAAAAGGCTTTCAGTGACCTTAACATGAACTGGATTTGCTACATTGATCTTCGTTGCTTCTTTTTTAGGTATCCAGGAAACGGTTTTTTTAACATTAAGAGTGCCCAATGGTTTCTTAGGCACAGTAACTGTGACTGAGGTTTTCCTACTAACAGTAGTCTTTAGGTATACCCCTTCAAGATTTTCTTTTTCTTTTGAGTTTTCCTAAACAAAGAAAGAGGCTTATTTAAATTTAAAATTGAGCACAATAAAAAAGTACAACAGATATAAATAAGTTTTAACAATGAAATGACATTCTATGAAATAATTTTATTTTTTGTTAGAATCTCTGGTTCAAAATTGTTGGCTTTGATATAGAATGATAGAAAATGGAGGTCTTTTGAAAGATCTGTACTAAGAAGAATCCATGGTCCCACATGAACAGAAAGAAACTTGCAAATATAATGGAATATATAGCTATGTAACAAAGTGTATATTGCAAATAGTTTACAATGTTTTGATGGGACAAAATAGAGAGAGCTCATGGAAAAATAAGTAAGGAGATGGAGGATAAGATGGTAACAAATTGTAAACTACAGAATGTCACATCTTGGAAAGCTACAGGATAGGATTGAGATCATTGGCACAGGCTCCTGTAAAAGGCCCTGGCTTGATAACAAGCAGTTACTAAAAACTTCTTTATAATGATATAATGATAATGATTATTTAATATTGGGTAAAACTGTGGAACAATCACAATCCTAATTAAAGTATGATATAGAATTATCCTATTTTTATTTCATTGAGTTCAACAGACAAAACATTAAAAAATTTAATTCATTAACAACCTAAAAATTAAATTTCTAAATTTTAAAGAATCATATTAATTATTCAATATTTGGCAAAATAATGAAACAACCGCAACCCTAATTAGACAATACTATATAAACACATAATTTGGTACAACTTCGTCAGACCACCGCCATATTAGTAGCGGTCGCCGCACTAGTGCCATTCGTGCTAACTGCTTAGTATATAATGAAATTATTAGGGCTGTCGACTTCCACTCTCTACAGAGATAAACTAAACAAAAACGGATCCTTTTCAGTTGAGGTCAGGGCCTCACCGTAATTTGAATTATTACTGATTTAATTAAATCACAACTATCGACTTCCACTGGCTATGCTCGCTCAAGAAATATACAAACCCCCAACAGATTCTTTTTGGTTGAGGTTGGGCCCTTAGTGTAATTTAAATTATAACTGTTTTAATTACAACTTCCCCAGATCATTCGAAGTCGGCAGCACTAATGATTTGAAATAATATCTAATTAAAGTAGTAATAATTTTAATAATTCCAATGATCAATACAAATTTTTCATATGAATATGAATTTTTCATATGTTAGCATGAATGGTGCTAGTGTGGCAACCGCTACTGATAAGACGGTTTGGTGAATTTGTACTCCAAATTTTTATTTCATTGAGTTCAACAGACCACATATTAAAAAGAAAAGAAATTTTTTCATTCACAATCTGAAACTATAAAGAAAGTTTAAGTGATTAAAATTATTAAAAGCTATTAAACATTTTTGGGTTAAAGGTATTTAATATTAAGATCTTAGATATTAAGAATTGGGATTAATAGATATTTTTTTTAAATCAATGATTGAATATTTATTAAAAATTTGCATTAAGGATCAATTCTAAAAAGTGCAGATAAGTAACTATATTAAGCTAATAATATAGAAAAACAAAAATAAATTTTTAAAAATCCGTGAGCAGTAGGTTATTCCGTCACTAAAGTCGTATTTCAACTTTAAAAAATATATCATAAAAATGGGGGAGTAAGAAAAAAATTCGAGACCCACAAAAGACAGTTCCCTAACTAACTGAAATTTACCCGTACTTTTATTATAAAGTTCTGCATCTCCGTTAACCTTCGATATAAAATATATATATATATATATATATATATATATATATATATATATATATATATCAGAAAATACCACTAAAAAGGCATTGAAACAATTCAGGTAAACATACCGAAATTTTAACTGGAATTTACCCATTCTTTAATGGTATCGTTCTGCTTGGAAGAAAGCCCTACATACCGAATTTCAGCTCATTTGACCCAAAGGGGACCGATGGAGGAGCTCAAATGTAGAAGGAGGATATATATATATATATATATATATATATATATATATATATATATATATATATATATATATATATATATCAGACATCTCCAAATCTTCCATAATCGTGCTCTTGGGGTTATGAAACGGATAGAAAACGCAGTCCCGCCGACCTTCGACCCACTCCAATAGTCTATTTTTTTCATGGAAAATACGACTAAAAAATTAAGGACCATTTGTTGGTACTCTCTTTCTTAAATGAGAAGAGAAACAAAGTTTTTTCTCCACCCTAAACTATCTCAGAATAACATAATTTTATTAATTGAAAAAAAAAAGAACATACATTTAAATTATCAATTTGTTGGGTGTATGCAGACTTTTTTTCTTAATTGTAAGTATGGAATAGTAATAAATATGAAACAGATATGAGAAGTAATACATGATTGACTGTGATAATTCAGAATAATGATTTGATCAACCAGATACAAAATAGAATGAAAACAAACAAGTTGTTATTCTCATATAGCAGCCAACATTTTGCTTAAACTTCAGTACTTTAGCAACTGGAGTAGGTTACTGCTTAGATGTTGAAAGAACAATATAGAATTCCTCAGAGCAATATCCAGAAAGCATTCTCTCGATAAAATTATACAATTTCATGAAATAAGTATTTATCCTGTTCTTGTTAAAATCTTCATCTTGCATTTTTCAACATACATCGAGCTACTGTGAATTAAATTATGATTTTTTTATTTTTCTTAAACTACAAGCCTAACTGAACATTTTGTTATTTTTATGAGAACTAGAAAACAGTTAAATATGCTCGTGAATACCAATAGTTTTTAATAATTTATTATACAATGTATGGAATAAATACAATTTTTCAGCTCTCCTGAATAATTATGTTGTTTTCATTGAAATGTTCCTTTTTATTTTTAAACAATTGACTTGAAACTTTTTATGTTTACCAGAAAGAGTTTGATAAAGAAACAGGCGGAATGGTTTTTAAGGATTTTAAATTACAAATCAAGAATAACAATTTTGAATCTTGAAATTTAAACCAATTTTTTTTTCTTCCAGCTGAGCCCCTCTACTCTAACCACTCAAAATAGTATTTCAAACTCACGGTTGTTCCATATTCCATTTGGTGTGGAGTGATCGTCAGTAACCCCCTTAAGAATTAGGAAGTATTCTTTCAAGAAATAGAATTGGTTTAAACTTACAAACATTATAGATTTATGTAAATATAACTTTATGGAAAGAATTTTAATGACAGAATACTTACTATTATATTTATCAAATTTAAATGGTTTGAGAATTATAACAGTTTCAGGAGAAAATATTTTTTAAAAAACTGTAAAATTTAAAATAACTATCTTAAAATTTTCGGTATTCATAGGTACCATTAATTCAGTGAACTAAGTAGTATAAATTAAATGCTAAAATTGCCTATTATAACTAATTAAATATAAGTATGTATACATGCATGTAAATAAGCATGGCTCATAAAAAATTATAAATAATAGCTCCTTCAAAGTGAACAACAAAGGATGAAAAAATGATAAATAATTTTCATTTATAGTAATAATTGAAAGATAATAAAATAAGGCTAAGATCACAGTTGAGTAAAAGTAATAAGCATATATTCTTAAATAAAACATGTTGATTCTCAGACAAGACATTTTTTTCTAATTAAACCTGATTATTAGGTTAATATCATTGTTTAATGTTATCGTTAAAACTAAAAATTGTTCCGAAACATCAGACATTAAAATAAATAATATTAATATTTTATTCAATCAAAATTTAGTTTAATTAATGTTAATAATATCGGAAACAAATTACAGTAAAGATTGACTAATATAATTTGGCTAGGAAATAGATTTCTGGATACTTACATTTTTTAAATCAACTAATGCTGATCGTTTAACTGTAGCTCTTTTCAAGGGTGAATCGTCCGCTTTTCTCTTAGGAAGAACTTCTTTTTTCATTGAGGTAAGATGACTCCTTGTTTTAACTCCTCCTATAGTCACTCCATTAGCTGGAAGTTGTTGTTTGTTAAGTGCTTTAAGAGGAGCCATTTTTCTAAAGAAACAATTAATACTTAAATTTAAGTCTCAATAAATTAATGACAGTAAAATATTAGCATTACATATAACATTAGAATTATTCATAACTGAAATATTAAAAATAGCTGAAACTAAGAACTGATAATTATGAATGCATTAAGGTGTAAGTAACTAAACCATATCAATAAGATATGGAAACAAAGCAATCCATTTAAATGCCCACAGGGGTATTTAAATTTAAACAGTTACAAAATCTACAACTATGGTTCATACCTTGAAATTAATTACTAAAACTGAAACAGTTAGTAAAAGGCACTGATCATGCAGCAAGTCAAGAAGGTGTATGAACAATCCTGTCAGTTCTTGTCAGGATTAAAGTCAAAATACAAAAGAAAAATCACAAGGGTTCACTACTACGGGCAATTTAAAACTAAAATTACAAATCCTAACGTGCATTTAACAAAAGCATCACTTATGCTTAGTCAGTAAAAATAAATAGGACATGATCTAGAAATTAGTTAAGTCAATTTACTAAGAATCAGCAATTAAAATAAGAACACTTACTACAACTGTCTTTTAAGAATAGTAACAAAGAGTAATTTTCTATCATAGAGTAAATAAAAAAATATAAAACAAATTAAACTCTTTAAATTCAAATCTTAACTTAGTTTAACGAGAGCAAGGACCCGAGTCCGTTAAATCCCAACGCTTTTTCAAAACGACAGTTACACATTTCTGCCAATTTGATTGGTTGGGTTTCGACTAATGGTGATTGGATCTGTAGTCCGGAAAAACCCGGCTATTTTAAAAGAAAACTACTAATCTAAAATAGTCAACGAAAATAATGTTTTTATGGTTTTAAAATTTTTTATAATGATTATTATGAAATAAAGTTTTTGAGGTATGTTCATAAATTTCACAATTGATAATCCTAGTATAAGCTTTATTTATGAGTGAAATTCCTTTTTAATAATGAAATTTACAATATGAATTATTAAGTTATTTAAATTTTGAAAACATTAGTATTAACTTAAATTAAAACCAACATGTCTAAGAATAATTAAAAGAAGGTAACTATCAAGTTTAGGTAGAGTACAACAACGGAAAAGGTTATGTTTTCTGAGATAAGAGTGACTTTTGATTGTTTTGTAAAATGAGTAGTGAAATTGTATATGTTCGATTTATTAACGTTCCAAATTGTTTTATACATTTATCTAAGGATAATTATGAAAAGCTAATAGGACCGTCGGTAATATAATATATAATGAATTGTTTTGTTTTACCATTTCATTTCCTGTTTTTTTTATTATCAACTAATTTTTAATTTTTATTCAGTATCTATATCAATTTAACGTAATGTGTTTTGCAGGTCAGAGGCCTAAAATTAATCACTTCTGAAGGAAAGGAACTTTTTTTTTCATCTTACCCTGTGCCTTATGCAGGATTAACTAGTGAATGTATAGGTATTAGCAATAAATATGCAAAAGCTCTGCAACTAATAGAAAATGATGAAATTATCGTTAGACCTGTTTATAATATTGGCTCTATTCAGTCAGTCAATGTGACTCCGGTTTCTGAGGATGACTTTGAGATTCTGGTACTAGTTTAATATATATGATTTTTAAAATAATGAAATATATTTCCATATTTATTTATTAATTTTTTAAGCTGGGTGAATTTGCAAGAAAAAGTGAGGCACGAAAACTCATGTGTAAGATTTTCTCTCATACCCCAAGTTTTTACTTTTTGCAAGCAAGGGATGTCAGCATATTTTGCCTCTCCTTTTACTCGAGTAGATGTATCACAATATTGTGCTTTGGTATATAATATTTTATTCTTATATATATTTTTACAAAGAAAATCACATATTGCATTGTTGTTTATTTATAAGAATATAAAAATAGCAAAAAACAATAAAATAAAATTTTAAGGAAAACATAATCACATCTTGAATTGAAAATCTTTTGTCCATAATGAGGAAGATAAGATAAGACTAGAAAAGTTGTTCATCCATGAATATTATACGATAGACACAAGTAAATGTGTGCCTATCTTTATTTATAAGACCAAATACAGTAGGCTGAATGTATTAAAAAATATCAAAAATAAAACAAAACAGGAATAATGTACTAGAACTGGCCTTTGAGATAAAATTTGACAGCCAGGCCGAAGGTGTTCTGTAAGAACTCATTAGGAGAGATATCATAATTTGTGAAAGCTCTTCTTAAAAAGTTCTTTATGGTGCCCAACAACACACTAAAATTGAACATGGGCATGCAGACATCTTCCTCTACTCCTTACTTCCAGTTTTGACAAAAGCTCTAATTACACGCTTTTCTTATTTTGAGCTGACAGAAAAATATTTGAAGGTGTGAGAGAAAATCTCATGTAGCTAGTTCTAGATTAAAACTGTTATAAGTTTCTCAAATCTTCGCTTCAATTGCTGTTAATTTAAAACACAGCATTGCCAATTGGTTATCATTATAAAATAAAAATGTGTTGAGTTATTTTAGTTAATTTTTATTACTTAGCTGGGAGAAGAGATTATTACTTGAAATTTATAAATCTTTTATAACTTTAAAATTGTAATATAAAGGACAAATTACCCAGGTTTTTGAAAAGCCATGTATATTTGAAATAAATCAATAAACCTTTTTGAGGATATGAACATTAATTATAAAGCCTCATAATCAATCATGGAGAATGGATCAAGTATTTGCTGTTTAAACATTGGGTGGAAGTATTTATCCTGATAAAAAAATGAAATAATGTATAATCTTATCATTTGATTCTGTTATATGTATTTTACATTTACTTAAAAAATTGGTCGAATGATCGTGTTATTCCTTTTGAAATTAAGTTAAAAATCATAATATTTATATTACATATTTAAAACTAGGATTATTTTTTCTACTACTAAACAAACATGAAACTACTACTAACTATTTACTCTCTCGAAATATATTAGTATATTACTGAGTATCACTTCTTTTTATTTGTATATTACTTCATTAATTGTGTAAATATTTTTGTAAAAATGTTTTCATTGAGAAACTTATGAAAATTTGATTTTCGTTCCTGCTATTCAAATAAGTGTGGATTTAAAGTTTTATATTTCAATAGTATTATTCCCCTTTTTGTTATATTCCATTTTTATTCTCAGAACAGAATGACATCAAGTTTTGTGGCAAATCTTGGTGTGGAGTTACTAGATCTCTGAAAGAGTCACCTTGTCACTTAAAATGAAGAGAGAATGATTGGAAAATATTGTATTGAAATTTTAGAAAAATGTTTTATAGGAAATGCCAATGATGATCATTTCACCACTGAAAAAAAATTCACCAATCCTTCACTTATCTCTATAACATCAAGTTTTCACTTATTAATTTATTAATTCGGTTAATAATTCAAACTGAATTTTTCAGGTTGAGTTTTACATACACATTGTTTTCTGTCAGATCTGTGTTTGTTAATTCTTAGCCAACTATCCAAATTAAATTTTATCATTATGTTTCAGCATAGATCTGCTCATACTTTTTGAAAATATTTAAATTCAGATAATACTCTGTCATTGGCATACTTTTTTTTTCTTCGACCTTTCCTTGAAGTCCGACTTCTTCTTATTGTCCTGATAAATATTTTAACTGAATGAAATAGTAAAATCTGATTTGAATTACGATCACATTTTCAGTTTCATAAGATTGAAGGACAAAAATACATTGACATAATTAGAATGTTATGGAAATTTCTAGGTATATTAATTTTTCTGATGTTAAGATGTTGTGCCCAGCTGAATATCAGTATTTTGTGGCCAATGTGATCAGAGATATCATATTCTGTATGGTATTTGGGGTTTCTCTGTCAACAAGTTTTGTTCTGTTTTGATAATAGAAGAAAAATGTAACCAAAATGGAGGTAATGCTGTTCAAATGTAAAAATTGGAAGGGCTATAGGTTGTTTAGAGCAATGAAAAACAAATCACCTTACTGTTTCTAAATGGTAATAAGTTACAAAAGTTATCAAGTAATTTGCAGATATTAAGAAGTAATTCTGAGAAATATTACAAAATGTTCTATGAGTATGAAACATTTTATTGAGTTTCTGTAAGATCAAGGAATATAAGTCCTAACCTAACTTAAGTCCTAACCTCAACATATAAATATTATAATAATTTATGAATGAAAAATGCTATCATATGATACGATTTTGTGAGTCCTTATACATATAGGATATTGTACAATGCATGATATTATAAATATACTCATTTGCAAATGAAGTGAATCATTTAAAATACTACAAAAATATAACACTTAATTTTTCTTGATTGATTTTAATTTTTAAAAGGAAAGTTATTTTTATTTTGACAATAAATTACTACAGAAGTTTTGTTTAAAAAAAATGTTTAGATAAGAAGTTTTATAGAATAAAAGATAAATTTTGCTTTTTGAAAAACTTATTCTCAATTTTTTTATTTTTATTTCTCATACCTTATGGTAAACCTCAAACATTACTTACTAATTAGATATCATTTTTTAAAAGCATTTTGATGCTTTCTTGTGGAATCCTCCAAAAGTACTTCTTGCCGGTCATTCAGAATTAGTGGAAAAGCACTCCTTCCCAAAATCTATCTTTGAAGATGAGCTCATTACTGCTCAATGGAATTATAGTTTGGTGAACAAGTAGGCTGATTCAGGCATAAAATTTCTTGACCTTTTATTGGTGTGGTTACACGCTTCCAAACAATGGCAAGGATACACAAGCACGAGAGTATAGATCCAAAGGTAATTGGGTTGGTTTGCGTGTGCTTGCAAGTATTTGTGGCTGATCTGGTTTAGTGTTAGGTATTTGGGCACAAATCTAAGGAAGTTTGCGGCAAGCGCTTATGTTGTTTGACAACTGTCAACAGATAGACACGTTTCTGCTCTTTGCTGTTCTATGAGTATAAATCTATGAGATATGAATCTAACTGAATTGAAGTCTCCAAATTTTATGCTGTGAGGTGAACTCTCAGATACACAGAGGTCTTTTCTGATGCAATCCATGCTCTTTCAATCTTCTTCTAACTGTATGACGGTTAATTTGCATATAAGAAGCAGAAAACAAATCACAAGCTAGCCTTCAGAAAGATTTAAAGTGATTTCATCGAAGCTGACTTAAAAATATCTGTCTTGTTATTCTGTTAAAGATTTTTGATACCCTTCACCTTGTGATTATTCGAAGTAACCACTACCCTGGTAACATCTTTAAGCATGACTTACCTCACTTTGTGTCATTTGTAGCTTTGGTGATACATTTCTCTGGGTATCACTTTACAAAGGAGTAACAGCTGTTGCTTTACTGCTATAATATCTGGTCCCCACTGGAACATTGTTGAGGGTTTTTATTGCAGGGCATAATTATTGTATTGCTGGTTATTATTAATTACGAAATAATTATTATTCTTATTTAATATTTAGTTTATTAATTATATCAGCATGGTGATTCTTTAAATGTACTGCATTTGACTTGAAATTCACTGCATTATTTATATTTTTTGTGATGTAAATAGCTTCCACAGTCTTTCTATTTTTTGTGTTCTTTTCATTACCCAAGATTTTTGGGTTATCAAAATCTAATTTATGATTGTTCATTATACTGTGATGGGCAAGAGCTGTAATGTTTTTGTTTTTGATATTTTTAGAGCAGTACGAATTCAGACTTGATTCTGTCCAGTAAAAAAGATACAAAATATTGAATCCTGGTGTGGACTAGGCTTAAGAGGCTATGCAGGCATTTTTTTAATACCTAAAAATAATTTTTAAAAGATTTTATAAAAAAATGTGTACCAGAAAATGCTGATCTGCTGAAGCTGATCCTGCTGATGAAAGTGACTATGAGAAGCACGAAATGTTTTGTGCTTTTAGACCAAGACCTTTCTGAGGAGTTCAAAACGGATGCTGGCATAAGACAGAGGGATGCGTTGACTTGCCTCTTATTTAATCTAGCACAAGAAATGGCTATCGGGGAATCCCAAATCCAGATTGGTAATACCATCTTCAATCGACAGGTTGAACTACTGGGATACACCAATTATATTAACATTATTGCTGGATCCGAGTGTTCCCCATGAGAAGCCTTCATGAACTTTGAGAGGACAACCAGAAAATTCGGTCTAATAGTAAACAAGACCAAAACTTAATACATGCGGGTGGTGGAGGAAACCTGACTGAATACTTTGAGGCTGGAGAATTCAGGTTCCAATGAGTCACGTGTTTTGTCTACCTGGGATCTGAAGTAAACTCAAAGAATAATCTCAGCCCAGACATAATTAGAAGAATCTGTTCATCAAATCAGCATTACTTTGGCCTATCCCAGCACATGAGAAGCAGGTTTATCTCCTATCAGACCAAACTAAGACTATACAAGACCCTCATCCACGCAGCCCTGGTGTATGAAACAGAAACTTGGCCACAACGAAAGCAGATGAAAATTGGCTCCGAATATTTGAAAGGAGAATATTGAGGATTTATGTCCCTATCCGTGAAGGGAATCCTTGGCGAAGACATATCAACAAGGAGTTCCATGAGCGGTATCAAAACATGGACATGGTGAAATTTGTCAAGATTGGGAGACTTCGATGGGCAATAATGAAAGACTGAGATCCCCAATAAAGTCATGACAGAAGCCCTACATCGGACACACAGAGTGGGAAGGGCAAAAACAAGATGGCTAGATGGAGTGGCAGCAGATGCTAGACAGTTTCTTGAGGTATAGAACTGGACTTTTGCAGCACAAGATAGAGCCTATTAGTGGAGGCTGGTGGATGAGATCTAGATTCAGCAATGGATTGTTGCACCAAAGAAGAAGTACGACAAAATGAAGCCAAGTGAACATAAGTTGTATAAGTGAGGACAGTTCACATTTTCATATTGAAAGGTAAATAGTAGGAATATTGTTCCTGTTTTGAAATTTCATTTCATTGTTTTTTCCCCCATTGTCAGTGTGTCGACTGGTGTCACATTGGAAAAATATTGAATTCTCAAATTTTTATAATCTTTAATTCCAATGATCCACTTTGATTGCCAATGAGTACCTAAATATACTGGCAAAATCGTTTCATTTAGATTATGTGCCATAAAAAACATTTTCAGTTAAGTAAAATTATAAATATATTGTTTCAGCGATCTTCATCTTTGGAAGTTGAAGGATCTCTCTTGAATCAGTTGAGGATTGTCTGGCCCAAACAAATATTTCCCATTTGGGTTTCAAGAAATGTTTCTGTAAATTTAGTTGTTGGTAATGTTTTATTTGTTTCATATTTATTATAAGAAAGTTACTTTTTGTTTTGCACATGCTTTAGTAACTTCAGTAACTTAAGATAATAAACAAAAAAGTGAATGATGGTATTAACTTTGATAAATTAATAAACAAACATCTTAAGCAGAAACCCATAGGAGGTAATAGCAATTGCTAACAAATGACAACTGTACTTGTCTCAGTCAATGGCCTCCAGGTCCCCATTTTTGTTTGTATAGACAATGGGAAAGCCATTCTCATATCGACTTATCGAACTCATCCTCAGAAGAACTAGTCAAATTTCACTTTGCTTAATAATATCTTAATTAATATGTTATTTTGCTTTGTCAGCTGTTAAAAGTACTATTTCCCAGGGGTCATTTCTTCACTAATGTAGACATACTCTTATCACTCTGCAGCTGAGGTGCTTTGTCAGTATTTCATGGATAGTGAATGAACTGCAGGAATATCTATGGTGGCAACAGATTCTCCCCTCTGGGCATTTTTCTTTCTATAAAGTGTGCATTATATTATTATAAACATAAATTTCAAGCCATACTTTTTCTGATAATGAAATAGTTAATATGGCAAGGAAAATTTATATGAACAACATGCAAGTTATTATAGGCCAAAAACTTAAGGGAAAACCTTGTGAGCAAAACCTAAATCGGGTGGTTAAGCTCTGGGTGTGAAAAATCTTACCTCTCCAAATAATTTCTGACAACCATCTTTTCAAATATACCATTTTGGATTTTTTAAAAACATTTTGTATTGTTTTACATTCTTTCAGCTTTGTCCACTTCGTAAGTTGATTTTTATTCCAATAGCAAAAGGTTATTTTTAGGTGCATGTGCCCTTTCGTTATTTTTCTGTACATACTTCCCGTCATTCTAAGAAGTGGTGGGCACCGATTGCCCATCACCGCTTGTTCCCTTTTGATCCAATAAGAATTGTTTCTTTGCATTTCTTATCATAATTTATATAGCTAATTCTAATTAAAATTATTTGTGAATAAATGAAATATTATAATCTCAATTTTTATTTATTTATTTTTAGTATAGATCATAGAATTATGTAATTCCCTCTGACTGGCAATGAAAGCATTATATAATGCTTTCTGCTTAAAAATATTACATACCGTTATATTTTCCTAATTTTGTTTTTTCCACTCTGATATCTGATCGAAATGAATTTGGGCATTAACAGGACAAAACTTTTAATTATATTTTACTATCTTTAATTATTATTACCTCAATTTTTGATGATGAATGATTTTTTTTTGTTTTTAAACTGAAAAATAAAATAATTTTTATTTAATTTACTAAATAGGACATTTAAATAGGCTACCAGTACTTCTCTTACAAATTTTTGATTTTGTTAGAAAAGAGAGGAAAAAAATATAGTTTTGCTACCCTTATATATTATTCTATAAATTGCTCTACTAATAGTTGTTGGGTCTATTTATGAGTACTCAAAATTTTGATTGTTGCAAAACATACTATGATATAACTAATTAACTGTGAACTACTAATCTCAATACCTAACATGTGACATAGATGTAGAAGTGTGATGAATCCAGGCCTGCTGAATGCCTATAAATAATAAATTTCTGTATGCATTGCTGTTACAATATTTAATTGTTATCTTTCTTACAGATTCATTTTCCCCCAATTTAAATTATGGCCGACTAGAAGAATATACAGAAGTTGTGGTTTGTGATGTAGTGACAAAAAATGACAAGGAAAAGATTAAATCTTCTACATCTACAGAACATGTGACTACTTCTATAAAGAATTTAATAGAAAAACTGGTAGAATATAAAACACTCAAGTTTCGCTGTGTTCCCTTAGATAAAGCTCCCAAACAAGACAACATATTCAGTACTCATCCATTTGTTGTTTTCGCCTCTCAAGAATCAATTCCTGAATGGGCTCTGACTACTATAACTTCTAATAAAAAGACTGTCTGGAAATTGAGGAAGAGCGATGAGGATGCAATGAGCTGTGTTGTTAGTTTATTAATTATAGAAGCAAATGAAAGCAAAAAGACCAGCGATCATAATTTTAAACATCTTTATATATCGCACATTTTAAAAAATCAATTAGGTTTGGAGCTTGGTTTGAAGGTCTCTTTAGACTTGGTTGATTATACTGAAGTGGTTGAAGTTACAGGAATTTTAATATCTCCTAATTTTGATAAGGCAAGTAAAAACTATAATTGGCTAATAACAGCTATTAATAACATACAAATAATTTAGCGAGATTGTGGGGTAACTTTTTCGTATTTTTTCATTCCTTAGTTTAAATTAGCAGTGCTGTGTTTCTAGATGATTTTGCCCTGATCAGGTTTTTCATGGCTTCTACTATGACTGATCTGGACTAAGCAACTGTTCTAATCGGGAAAGTATCTGATTAATGTTAACTTTCTTCAAAACTTGAATCTCGAACTTTGTCTTTTTACTCTAGAACAGGATTTCCTACTGTTAATTTTAGAAGATTTTTTTATTCTTTTGCTAAATTTTTAACTTTGTTTAGATAATTTTTTTTCCAATTTTATATATTATATATGAATAAATTTATGACATTAAAAACTAAATTTTTAAATGACTGTTCTTTTTTTTCAACAGGATAAAGATAAATTAATTACTGAAGTTCGTAAAACTTTCACTAAAGCTGTTAACCAGCATGGTGACCTTCTTTTAAATACTAAAGCTAGTTATCCTCTAAATCATGGAAGTATTGTTGTTACTTTGAGACCTCTTCATTTAGAATGGACTTTTATTAATATACATAAAATAAAGGAGTTAACTATTCATTTAAATGAATATAATCAACGGAATGAACAGGGTCCAAAGAGCAGTAATTTGGTTCATCAACATGAATCAGACAATTCCATTATGTAAGTTTACCATTACTACTAATGTTCATTCTTTATTTTTAAGCTAAACAAAATTGGTTTGTTTAAAAAATAAATTAGCTGCAATAATAACCTTGGTGGGACAAAATAGTCAAGTAAGTGGAGAGCTGAATAGATCGTCTTCAAATTATGGCTTGTAACATTAAATTTTCTCTTTAATTAAAAAAACTAGTTGGCTGTGCCAGGATGGGAAACATGCTTTGACCAGTGCTTTCTGGATCCTCTTAACCCAACCATTAGGGAATAAATCAGGTGGTCAGAGCACCGTTCTGACCACACTGTCTCCCAGTAATAATATAAGAACCAAGCACCTCGACTGATGCCTTCATTTTCATAGGCACTCTACAGGCTGTGTGAGACTGATTTATTCATAATATCCGTAAAGGATGTTAATATTCTTTTAGCTTTACCACTGTCATATATGTATCTATTTTAATAAATATTTGATCACCAGTTGATCCAAAATTTTCTTTATGGCAAATATTAGAAAAACAAAAACATTTAGAGATATTTAAGTTTCTGTGGTTTACAATTACAAGAAAAAAAGGAAATCCAAGAGAAAATAAAGGTGAGATTAAAGGCGATTGATGCTTGTTATTTTTTACTTACAAAATTACTTTAGTTGTAGGAAATTACTCTCTAAAAATTTAATTACCTTAAAGTTAGTAAATATCCGAGGGGTAGACTGAGACATAGGTAATAAATGAATGAGGGTTGTTGGACGGAGGCATCTAGACAGCGATTTTTGGTAGTGTTGCCATTGAACCTTTGGATTTGCCTAGCATTTCATTATTATTATTATTTTTTTACTTTCCCTTACCTATATACGAAGTATATAGTAAGGGGAAGTATTGCGATCATGAAAATTTTCGAATTCGAGTTTTCAACGGAAATACATGTTTTAAGGTCCTCTGAGTCCAAATGACCAAGTCTCGCAAAATGGTCTGTGTGTCTGTGCGTCTGTGTGTATGTGATCAGTCTAGCTCAAAAACAGAAAGCTATACGATACTGAAATTACATATCTAAGGTTAGCACATGCATGTGATGTTACAGCAACATTTTCTTCAAAATCAACTATCCGCAACTGCCACTTTATATAATTGATTTTACACATTTTTAAATTTTCTCGAAAACAACTCTAACGATTTTGATTAAACTTGCCTTAATTATTTTTCATAAAGACCTTTAACTTTTCATATATATGGTACATTACCGAGGAATTGCAGGGAAAAAAGTTATGATGAAAAGAATATTTTATTTACGCATAACTTCAAAAGCGTGCAATTTATGGTAAATCATCTATGCACTTGTATGAATGGTAATTAAATTACCTAAAAAACAATAAAAGAATCATCAAAATCGGACCAGTATTAGCAAAGATACAGCGCATCGGATTAACCGGAAATAGCTATTATATCATGGATTTTACACTTTTTTACAATTTTCTCGAAAACGGCTGTAACGATTTTGATGAAACTTGCCTAAATTATTCTTCATAAAGGCCTTTAACTTTTCATTTATGTAGTAAATCACCGAGCAATTGCAGGAAAAAAAGTTTTGATGAAAAGAATATTTTATTTGCCCATAGCTTAAAAAGTATGCATTTTACGGTAAATTATGTGTAGAATTGTATGAAAGGTAATTAAATTATCTAAAAAACAATAAAAGAATCATGAAAATCGGACCAGTGTTAGCAAAGATACAGTGTATTTTATGAGGAGCACAAGACCTAGATGGATAACCAAGCGCATCCGAAAGGAGACGGATGCGACCGAATCTCCTCCCACCAATCCGCCAATCTGTTGTAAACAATACGCTCTGTAATAAAGTAATTTAAGAATACAAAAGCGAAAATTAACTTAATAATTTCTACTTTCACATTATTTAATGGAAAGAAAATGTTTTCATGGAAACTAAACCAGAAACTTTTAAAATATATTTGGAACTTGACAAAGTTAAAATATATAGGTAGTGTACGGAATTGTTGTACTAAAATTGTTTAAAATTTTTTTTTATTGTACTTATGTGGGAGAAGATGTGAATGCTGCTGAGTTTATTAGAAGCAGTGTTTATGTAACTCTTTAAAATTGTATTAAAAAGATAATTATTATAGGACGGTAAGGGAAAGTTGTGTGATGCGCGCACTGCACCAGATTTTTATTTATTCTTCTCAGTGTCCTGGATTAACATCTTCTTTCCAGAAAACTCTTCAAGGAAAGGTAGATGATATAACGTAATTTATTTGTTTAAAAATTTTCTCACAATCCTGCAAGTATCATGCAGGACTGCTTTTTGAGCTACTTTCAAGCTCTGAAGATCAAGGCCAAGTTCTTCTATACCCTCTCTAGTGCTTTTTAATATGAGACCATTAGAGGATATAATGATTGGAGTTATTATTACTTTATCTAGGTGATAAAGTGTTTTTAGTTCTAAGGCAAGCTCCTGGTACTTTCTTATTTTTTCATCCCTTGTAGTGAGTAAGTTGGAGTCATTTGGGACAGCTATATCTATTATTCTGGCAATTTTATCTTTTTTGTGTATAATCAGAATATCTGGTCGGTTATGTATTACTCTGTGGTCTGTAATAATTTGCTCATCCCAGTAAACTTTTATATATGCATTTTCAACTAGTTTATCTGGAGTATAGTGATAGTATGGGACCTCATCATTGTCCAATAACCCCAATTTTCTGCATATGTTTTGGTGAAATATTTTTGCCACATTATTGTGCCTCATCAAATAGTCTGTCCTAGCCAAAGATTCACTTCCATTTGCAACATGCTGGATTGATTCGTGAGCCTTTAAGCAAAGGCGACATTTATCTGTAACGACGTTGTCCTTTAGGATATGTCGCCTATAAGCCCTAGTTGCAATAACTTGGCCTTGTATTGCCATGTAAAACCCTTCTGTTTCACCAAAAATTTGGCCCGTCTTCAACAAATCAACTGAGCATTCGTTATCAATTTCCAGCTCATGCAGCTGATGGTAGAACCTGCTATGCAGTTCCTTTTTCTTCCATATAGTTTTTAAATGATCCTCACTTCCAATGTCATGTAGCGTTGGATCTCTGAGATTGAGGGCTGTGTAATCTTCATCCATCTCTCTCATCATAGCTATGATTACAGACGAACTTTCCATAAAATATTCCTTCATAGAGTTTTCTTGTTTCCGACATGAGTCTTCGACAGAGATAAGACCACAACCACCTTCCTTCCTAGGCAAATAAAGTGTAGCCATAGATGCCTTTGGGTGATGAACTCTGGCACTGGTCATCATTGTGGGCACCAGACGATCCATTTCTTGAAGTTTGGTAGTTGACCAGTTTATTATACCAAAGCTATAAGCTACCAATGGAATCGCCCATGTATTAATGGCATGGATTTTATTTTTACCTGTAAGATGACTACTCAGAACCTGCTGCAGTCTTTTCTTAAACTTACAAATTATCTCGCTGAGCACCTCTTTCCTGGCTATTTTAATGACTTTTTTTATACCCAAGTATTTGTAGAATTCTCCTTGAGACTGATGTCTTTTAGTAGCTCCTGATCTAAGTTGCAAAGAACTGCTGTCACTTACTTTTCCTCTTAGCGCATTCACCACAGCGCACTTTTCGAGACTGAAAGACATACAGATTGAGTTACTGAATGATGATACAAGTTCCATCATGCTTTGCAACTGCTCCCTGTTTCTTGCATACAACTTCAAGTCATCCATATAAAGACTATGACTGATAATGGATCTGTTGTCTCCAATCTTTAATTGATATCCAATCTTGCTGTTTCTGAGGATTTGGCTTAGAGGTGTTAGGGCTAAGCAAAACCATAAAGGACTGAGAGAATCCCCTTGATAAATTCCTCGACAAATTTTTATGATTCCGGTATTGTAGCCTGAGTGACTTCTGTCCACTGTCAGCCTAGTGCTCCATGTTTCCATAAGCTTCTTCAGAAGGTTTATTATGCTCGGGTCGACTTTGTACAGTTCTAGTACTTGGATTAACCAATTGTGTGGTACAGTGTCATATGCTTTTTTGTAGTCAATCCAAGCCATTGACAAATTCCGCTATTTTTTGCATGCTTGATTGGCAATAAATGTGTCCGTCATTAAAAGTTCCTTGCAGCCTCTAGCTCCTTTCCTACATTCCAATTACTCTGGTGGTAAGAGATCGTTATTTATCAAATGTTTACTCATTTTCGAAGCAATTATTGATGTCAGGAGTTTATATGTTGTATTTAGACAGGTTATGGGTCTGAAGTCTTTAGGTTCTAGACTAGGTCCTTCTTCCTTTGGTATCATGTAAGTTATACCCTCTGCAAAATCTTTAGGTATTTCCGCTGATTCTTCTATAATTGATTGGAAGAGATCCGCCAATTTTCTATGTAGACTACTGAATTGCTTAAGCCAATAAGCCTGTATTTTGTCTCTTCCTGAGCACTTCCAATTATGCATCCTCTTAGCGGCTTCAGCTACATCCTCTGTGGTAATGATTAGTGGAAGCATCAAAGGTGTTTTTTCAAGTGCATCCTTTATTTTGGGCAACCATGTAGCATTTGCATCATGATATGCTGGTTGCTCCCACAATTCTTTCCAAAACAACTCCATGCTATATATCGAAGGTATTTTTGCATTCAGATTTAGTCTTTCGCCGCTTAATTTTTTATAAAACCGACGCTGGTCTGTTTCATAAGTCTTATTGTTTTCTCTGCGAAGAGCTGCTGCTGTATATCTTCTTATTCTGTTGGCATATACTGCTAGCTTTTGCTTGAGTTTGTCAGCATAGAGCTGGAGAGTTCTAGTGAGTTCAGTTTCGAGAAAGATAGTACCAAGATGAAGGACCACAATTTCATCTATCTTTCTTTTTTGTTTTTTTGAAGCTTTAGCAGGATCTCGGACGTAGTTTGTTATTATTCTGATTCGCCTTCCTAGTTCAGTTATTTTCCCTTCCAGTCTTCTTCTCCAAGCAGGCAGTCTAGTAGACTCTTTGGTTTGACACTTCTTCAAAACATCTCTCTCTTTTACCTTCAAACCTAGGTGAGTTATTACAGTTTTAGCAGATATGTAGATCCAATGCTTCAAATCACACACGTTTTTAACAAATTCAGCATGTTTTTCCAGTATCTTGTTCATGGCTTTGACTATTTTCAAACTGTATTCTATAAGGTAAATGGGGCAGCATAGGTCTCTCTTCCATCGGAATTCCATTCCATTACATATGTTCAGAAAATAATGCATCTTCCAAGTATCCTTCAAGTTGAGCTTTGTGATTAATCTCTCCATGCAGCATACTCCTGTCTGCAGGTATCGACTGATTGTGAGCTATCTCGGGTAAGATTCTTTCAATTGTTACTTCAGAAATATCATCCGATTCTCTGGTAATTCGTATTCCAACATCATTTTTAATTATTTGGAGGTCTTCCTGACTAAGAAATTGTCCCTTCATAATTTACTCTTGTCTGATCTGCTAGCCTTTGGGCTGTTACGTTTATTTCAGGGTATTTTTCCAACCAATAACCTTGGATTCTTCTAAGGTATCCTGTTCTATTTTGTTCTAAATTTGTGACCAAATAGTAAGCTCGGTTGACCGCTTTGTTCATTTCAGGCGTCTACTTCATCCTTGTTGGAGCTACTCTTGGTCTCTGTTGCTGAGCGCGAGCGGGAAGAGAACTCTCTTCCAAGCGCACGCTCAGACTATCGGCCGTTGAATGCAGTCTTGTGGTCCGTTGCGACAGGGTGGCGCCACTCGCTTCGCCAGTACCTGAAGGAGGCTATCGAATATTCCCGCCTGATGCAACTGCCTGATGAGGCTCGTCCGAGGCAATAACTGTATCATATTGTATCATGTTATGGGGATTACATTTTATACCTTCTGCCAGGTTTGTCTGCAGGCGTCCCTAACATGGGAACAGACCCTGACCAGAAAGCAGCCCTTTTTGGGATCATTCGCGCCTGGGTTTCTTTACTAGTTTGGTCCCCCCCGGATATTTTATTTCTCCGGTACCCGCCATATCTGGTGAGCATTCCCCTATCCGCCACCTGGGGAGGCGCCCGATGGGAGACTAGAAACTCCACACTCCTTATTATTATTATTATTACATGTATATATTAAACACAAACATATGCACAAATGTAGGCAAACATCTGTTGCTGCCATATTGATGTTCAATATAAGATTGTGCTTGCTAGTGAACTATAATTCCCCACAATACTTATTTCATTTTTCTGAATTGTATAAAACTTACTTTTCTAATTTGCTACTCAGTTATACTAACAAGGCTGAATGAGCTTCTTTCCAGACCTATATCTCCCTTCTGGAAATGACTCCTGAGGACCACTATATCACAGATCAGGGTGCCCAGCAGCCTTGAATTCCTTGAAAATCGGGAATTCTGCTTGAATTTTTAGCATCAGGAAAAAAATCGGGATTTATGCTTGAAAAACAGCCAGTCATTGGGAATTTTTAGTTTTTAGTCCAATAATTTATTTTTCCATCAGTATTAGCGACAAATGTATAAAATATTGAAAAGAAGGTTGATGTACTTGTTCCCCATACCATTTCTAATCCCATTAAAGCTAGAAAGAGCCTTGCCCACTAACTTTGTTCATCAGTCCCTCTCTCTCAAACACATACTCATTCTATGTTCTGCCTCACCTTACTGGGTCGCTATACCTATCGCTAAGTGGACTAAGGATGTCATGGAAAGGTAAAATAATGTATTAGCTCCAAATAGCTCTGAGTTTCAATTTCAATACGTCTTCTTATAATATGTTCGACGCTTTGCCCTTGGGACTGAGGATGGAGTGACAAGGATAAGGGATTGCCAGGATTTATTTTATTCTTGTAATTCTGACTTTTCTTTTTTATTTAAAATAAGTTTATGAATAAAATTGTGGTAAAATTTATTCCAATACGTGAATTTTATTTATTCACACTTGAAATTGTTTTTGTAATGTATTTTCTAGTTGTTTTTAATTTTGGTTATGTGTTAAGCTGTAAGAAGCTAACTAACAATTTTTCATTACCAAACAGGAATACAACTTTTATAATTAATCAAATTCATTCTTAAGTCCTAATTGTGCATTTTACCATAAGCTGACCAATTACAAACTTTTTATGGTTCCAATTTTGTTTTAAATTTAATCCAATAAATTGACAAAATGCTCCATGAATTTTACAGTTCGCAGCCTTGAAATCCTTGAATTTTTTCTTGCTATATTGCTGGACACCCTGCAGATGTGGTGATTTTTATGCTTCAAATTTTGTTGATTAGATTACAAAATATATCTATGCATGAAATTCATTATAACATTGCATCGATTATAAAATTATTACTTCTATCTTAACCGCCTAATATTATGACATTTTGCCTGTAAGATTGACAAAAATCTTTTTTAGATTCACCATCTGAAATGACTTACATACTTAAATTACCACTCCTCTAAATTTTAAAACTCGATTCTTAGAATGTTCTGTCTGTATTTTTAAGTGTATCAGCTTTTTGAAAATAAAATTAAATGGATTAAAAAATATATATTTTGTTCCCGGTTTAAATCAATTTAATTTTGATTTGTAGAATTTTCGAAGAATTGTTTGACAAAGGAAAGCTGGCTATAGAAATTTCATTGGCATTACAGGAAATAAAAAATAATAGGTTTTATGATAATGTTATTTATGTTGGTAAGATAATATTTTATTTATTGCTGTAATTTGATTTTTGTATATAAAATCATCTAAGTTGTGCATCATTAAACTTTTAGGAAAAGCTGGTTCTGGCAAAACATCACTGGCTAATTATTTGCTGCGTAAATTGGATGGGCCACCTTTCTACATCTATACAAAAACTATTAATTGTTGTTTACTTAAAGGTATGTAAGGCTGCTTACAAACAATATTCTCTTATGCACTTTAAAATAAATAGTATTTCAAGGTTTATTGACTTCAGGATTTTAAGAAAAATGTAATTAATTATAATTTAAAACTGTTCTATCATTGACTGATTTTATACTTCAAAGATATTTAAATTCATTGTTGTAAATTATCATGCATTTCTCTGATTGAATAAATTCCTCTTAATTTGTGGCTTCTCTTGCTTTGCTTTTTGAAGATTTTTCTCTAGGAGGATTTCCTTTATAAACGTCCATTGTACTCTTGCTGTTATCTTCTTGATGGTAGAATTTAGTAACTTATTTAATTAAAAGTAGTTGACATTGTTTTGTATTTGTTTCTAGCTACAATATCATTGCTGTTTAGAATTTCTTTAGGTACAGGTGTTGGTGATGATATTTGTGGATACAGCTAATCGGACAAATACCAAACCCTAACAGCTACCTAGAGGTTGCCATCTCAACCTAACTAAGGTTTCAAGATTCGCTTCGTGGGACTACTAAAAAATAAAAATAAACTTACTGACTCAAGTGGGAATTGAACCCACACAGCTCTAAACCAGACACTCTGCTACCCTCAATGTACTCTGTAATCACAGCCTTAACAGTATTGGTAAATTCTGCCTTTTTCCTTAGTACTCTTAAGTGAGAGTCCAAAATTTGATTCTAAAGTTTTGAATGTTTAAAATGTTGAAAGGATGGGCAACTGTTGAACAACACAGCCTAAAATATGTATATCTGGTAGTTCATTAAAGTTGATTTTTGTACAGTTTTAGATCTAACCGAAAAAAATAAACGCTTTTATTTTTATAAACACTTTATTGTAATTTGCAAAATATTTCCACTCTCTACAGACCTTGCAGTTTAATGAGGTCCTTTAATGAGATTTCTTTCTTTTAAAAAGTTAGATTTATTTTGTAACTGTAAGTACTTTGTTTGATAAAATATAAATGAGAATCTCACTGTGCGAGTGAGGAGTGCTAGAAGAAGTGGCTTTAGGGAAAAGGGAGATGAATATTTGGAAGGGAAAGCTAACTTGAGTTCTGAATACAAATAGTGCATCATTATAAAATAATTTGAGTGAAGAGCAGGTTCATTATTTTGTTTAGCAACAAAAATAATAAAATTTCTAGCAAGGGAAGAAAGTCTACCAATACTTATAAATTAAAGTTGTTCACCAGACACCAAGATGATCTCAACCTTTAAGGTGTGTTTTGGTCAATTAGAAACTTCAAACTCAAGAAACTCTTGGCAAATGTGTTTTTCTTCTGGTAGGCAATTTAACAGCCTTCTCACCAGTGGCATAGACAGAGGGGAGATCCAAGGGGTCCGGACACCTCTCTCCTCCTGAAATTACAAAATAATTTTACTTATTCTTATCTGTAATAAAAAATTATATAAACCTATTTGTATTATATATAATTGTATAAAAAAAAAAAAAAAAAAAAAACCTATTTGAATATTATTTTATAAATAAACATGGAAAATATTATATATAGAGAGGTCTCCCTTACATCTCTGGTTGGGGTGGATTTCTTTAAAGTAGAGCTTTGGATGGACCCTCCTCTCCCTTCTTCTTCCGATACGAAATCCTGGCTATGCTACTGCTTCTCATAGCCTTGACTTCTCATTTTGCGTCCAATAGCTTATATATCAAATTAAATTTTAGAAATGTTATGCCTCTGTAAAAGGTATTGAGATGTAAGTATTTTAATGATAGTAAATGTCCTCATGTGCATTTATTGCAAATACAGTGATATTTTTTATTATTACTTTATTACTTACAGTATTTTCATCTATTCTATTTTAAGCCACAAATAAACTTTTAGATCTCAACCAAATATACTATTTGGCTGCTTAGCTGATCATCAAAAAAGCTTAAGTTCTATTCAGAATAGAATTTGGATAGGCCACGTGCTTATATCTACCGGTATATTTGAAAAATAGGTTTGCAAAGGTATCAAACACCTATATACATCTATAGAACAAAAAAAAAATAAATATTGGAGTTTTTATGATTTTATGGGCTGTGCCACTTTTTCTATCATAGCCTCAATTGAACTGGCTCTATTTTTCTGCTCATAGCTAGTTCAAATAAGTCTATTACTGCCATACTTTTTCTTGCCTATGAAATTTATATATTCCGACTCATCACTCTGTAACATTTGGCTTCTCATTCCTTATCCATTTTTTCCCCTTTAAAGTTATAATTTTGACTGTTATAAGGTTTAAAGCCTAATTTTTTTAATTTCATTATTTTTCTACAGGAGCAAGGTAATCCTGAAAAAATAAAAAAAAATTGATTGAAAATTAATAATTTTTTGGAGACTTCGCCATTGTATCATTGGAAATAAGTTTTTATTAAGTAATTGTAAATACAAATAAAGCATTACAATTTTATTACATTAACATTTTTTACCCAAAACAAACCAACTTTTATAAATTTTCTTTCATCCTCTGGGTTTTATTTCTTTTTTTCTAATATTTAACAATACAACTACAACACTACATATTTTTCAATTATTAATGTAATTTTAATATAATATTTAAAAATTAAATTATTTTATCTTAATTGTGCTGTTTTTACTTTCTTGTATGCAATAAAGGAAGTATTGTAATCGCGATAATTTTTATTTTTCAGATTTTTACAAAAATTTGATCATCCCTGAATCCTTGTGAACTAATTTCGTCATGACGTCAGTACATACGTTCGTTCGTATCTCGCATAACTCAAAAAAGGTTAGCTGTAGAAAGTTAAAATTTTGTATTTCGGGTTGTTGTAAAATCTAGTTGTCTTTTTGGTTACTTCTTGATCACCGATAGTGGTACTTTACTTGAAGGCCAAAATAGATTTTCATCAAAAATCATATTAAAATATAATGCAAACCTTTTCAAATTTGATATTTATAATTTACATATTCATTTAAATAATATGATAGATTTAGGTCTAAATTGGCAAACCGAAAGCAGTACTTTACTTGAAGGTCATACTAAACTTTCATCAAAAATTGTATTAAAATATAATGTAAAATATCTCAAATTTGGTAAATAAGATTTTTATATCAGTTTAAATAATAAAATAGATTTTGGTTGAAATTGTTGAGCCGAAAGGGGTGCTTTGCTTGAAGGTCATAATAAACTTTCATAAAAAGTTATAAACGTTTAATGCAGATATCATATGGTTTGCTAATGAAGGTTACAAACACAATTTTTTTTTCTCACTCTAATTAAACAATTTTATTACTTGTTTGAAGTGTTACAATTGAGTGTAAAATACTTGTTTTCCTCCTCACTTGCCAGCTGAACAAGTCTGCAGCAGGAGAATTAGGTATAAGTTAAGTGGATTCTTCCGCTTAAAATGTTGAAACCATCAATTTCCAATGCTTTATCTTGTGACATAGACAGATCTAATGTTGTCTTCTAAAGCTATGTTTTTATCTTGACATGAAGAAATCTCTTGGGAACTTGTTATCTACTGAAAGAAAATGACATATAAAAACGAAATGAGATCTCCAGAAACAAGAGCTTGTGTGCGTGTGTGTGTATGTATGTGTCTATATTTGTCAATAGATGGACGTCGTGACGCAATGTGTTGTTTTTGAGATACTGCTATCTTCAGAAACTAGTAACCAAATTCAGGGTCACTTTTTGAGCCACCAATTTATAGATTACTAGGCATACAAAGAAGTCATAGGGTGCCGACATCAGATATTTTTTCTAATGCAAAATAGCAGTAATTCCCTAAAGTCTGTTTTTTTCATAAGTAAATTATATTGTATTTATCCCCAATATTAATTTTTTAAAAATCATTATTACACCAGAGATTGTCTTCTATGACTTATATCGATGTCACACAGAACGACACTAGAATTAAACTTTGTACTAATCCATTAATTTGTTTGCTATTTGTCTCTTCTCCAACATATTTACCTAGCTCTATTAGTCATTTTCTTCCTTTTCCTTTTAGTCATTTTTTTTTGTAAAAATCTAATATTTTACATGTATAACTATCGTATTGCTGGTTATTATTAATTATGAAATAATTATTATTGTCATTTAATATTTAGTTTATTAATTATATCAGCATGGTGCCTCTTTAAGTTTACTGCATCTGATTTGAAATTCACTGCATTATTTATATTTTTTGTGATGTAAATAGCTTCCATAGTCTTCCTATTTTTTGTGTTTTTTCATTATATAAGTTTTTTGGGTTATCAAAATATAATTTTTGATTGCTCATTATACTGCGATTGGCAAGAGCTGTAATGTTTTTGTTTTTGCTATTTACAATTTCCCAAATGCTGTTTATTCTAGTTTGTAGTTTTTTAGATGTTTCCCCTGTGTACATCATTTTGCAATCGCTAAAATCTATTCTGTAAATCACGTTATTTTTTTCTATAATTTTTATTTTGTCTTTCATATTGCTTATATAGCTTTCCAATTTATTTTCATTGTAAGTTGCTAGTTTTACATTTAGATGGTCATAATGCATTATAATCTTTTTTATGTTCTCTGTTAAATCTGGTTTGTAATTAACTTTATAAAACAGCATTGTGATTTTATTTGATTCATAATAGATTTTAAAAAATGATAACAATTAATAAAGAAATTATAAAAATTAAAAAGCTAGTAAAATTAAATTAAAAATTAAAAAACATAGATGAATATAAAGAAAAAATGGAGGAATTATTAAGTGATCAGATGACATAGAAAATTAAGAAATGATCCCTTTAAAGAACTGATAGAAAAATTTAATATGCATGTGGCCAAATTGTATAAATCTGGATACATAGATAAGATAATAAAAACCAAATTAAAGGTTACCGATTACATAACACCTAGTATGTACGGATTGATACAGTTACAAAATAAGGAAAAACAATTAAGGCCAATTATAATTAATATAGAGGGACCTACTGAAGCACTGTCAAAATATCTGAACGAAGCATTATATAAATGTAATAAATATAATGTTTACGGCATTAAGAATTCAATAGAATTAAAAAGGATTTTATATAAATATAGAATACTGAAAATGATACAGAAATAGTCAGTCTGGACGTAAAATCTTTGTTCACAAACATAAATATAGAAGGTAATATTAAAATACTGGAAGAAAATTGGAATAAGATTAAGAGAAACACAACCATAAAGGATAAAAACATATTTATGGAAGGATTAAACCCTGGTATAAAATATAATTTCTTTACTAATAATAGTAAGTTTTATAAACAGTTGTATGGATTACCCAAAAAACAACACAAATAGTAACATAATGTTAAATTACTGTTCCAATCACCTTTTTTTCCAAAAGATTAATGTGGCTAAGAACTTAATTAAAGGAACTACTAAAAGAGGAACTGACAGATGGAACATATAATACAAATTAAAAAAAATAATTTATGAAATATTGGAAGAGAATTTTTATCCTAAAAAAATAATAAATAGAACACGGTATAATAATATTCATAAAAATGATATTGTTATTAAAAAAAATAACAGTAGTGAAACAAAAAATATTAGTATCAAAATAGTAAACATCATGGACAATAAAGAAGAAAATAAAATAGAAAAATAAAAGCAAAAAATCATTACAGATTATTACACTGACAAAAATAAAAATAAAATGGATTTTAGTCCAAATGAAAATGAATCTAATGAAATAAAGGGAAGCACAAAACATTTTTATAAAATTAATTACTAATCAGATTTAACAGAAAACATAAAAAAGATTATGGTGGAGTATGACCATGAAAATGTAAAACTAGCAACTTACAATGAAAATAAATTGGAAAGATGTATAAGCAATATGAAAGACAAAATAAAAATTTTAGAAAAAAAAGAACGTGATTTACAGAATAGATTGTAGTGATTGGGAAATGATGTACATAGGTGAAACATCTAAAAAACTACAAACTAGAATAAAACAACATTTGAGAAATTGTAAAAATAAAAAAACAAAAACATTACAGCTCTCGCCCATCACAGTATAATGTGCAATCATAAATTAGATTTTGATAACCCAAAAATCTTGAATTATGAAAAAAAGAAAAAAAAAAGGAAGACTATAGAAGCTATTTACATCGCAAAAAATATAAATAATGCAGTATTTCAAGTCAGATGCACTTGTACATACTTGTTATTCTTAAGAGACCTAGTCCCAGAATAAAGTTTATTTTTCTATTCTATTATATTCTAAATTTAAAGAGTCACTATGCTGATATAATTAATAAACTAAATATTAAATGACTATAATAATTATTTCATAATTAATAATAACCAGCAATACAATAGTTATGCATATTAGATTTTTACACAAAAAAAAGGAAGAAAATGACCAATAGAGCTAGGTAAATAAGTTGGACAATAGACTAATAGCAATCCAGGTTAATGGATTAGTACAAAGTTTAATTCTAATGTAGTTCAGTGTGACATCGAAATAAGTCATAGCAGATAATCTCTAGTATAAAAATGATTTAAAAAAATTTAATATTGGACATAATAGATGAAATAATTTACTTATGGAAAAAACAGACTTTAGGGAATTACTGCCAACTATTTTTTATTAGAAAAACAGAATAATTAAGGAAAAATAATTTAGTATCATAATGATTTAAAAAAATTGATGAAATAATTTACTTATGGAAAAAACAGACTTTAGGGAATTACTGCCAACTATTTTTTATTAGAAAAACAGAATAATTAAGGAAAAATAATTTAGTATAATAATGATTTAAAAAAATTGATGAAATAATTTATTTATGGAAAAAACAGACTTTAGGGAATTACTGCCAACTATTTTTTATAAGAAAAACAGAATAATTAAGGAAAAATAATTTAGTTTTTGAAATATTATATTAAAATTACATTAATAATTGAAAAATATGTACAGTGTTGTTTTATAAAAAAACAATAAAGATATTAAGGGAAGTTTTGTTTGTTCACAAAAAAAAACCAAAAAAAAAAACCTTTATTTTACTTTGTTATTTTTTGCATACATTTTTTCAAATATTTCATTATATCTTACATAGAAATCATATTATCTTGATATATTTTTCAAACTCCTAAATCTTCATTCTAGTAGTTATTATAATTAGTATTTTTCATATACAAATTTTACTGTATGTATTTTTATATATGTTTCATATCATTCATTATCTTTCTTTCTAAATTTTCACAATAATTTTAAATACCCCTTTTTTCATTACCTATTAACATATTTTTCTTTATTTCTTATTATTCACATTATGATTAGCATATTTTTCGTTATACTTTATTTATGTTATTTATACTTTATTAACATATTTTTCTTTATTTCTTATTATTCACATTAACATTAGCATATTATGATTAGCATATTTTTCTTTATACTTTATTTTTTTCATCTTACTGTTTGTTAACTTTTTTATTATTACTGATATTTCCACTGTTGTTATATTCTTATTATAAAAAAATTTGTTCATCTTTCTAATTGAATTTTACAATAAATAATTTCCTCGTCTTATCTTTTCTTAATAACTACTTAAAACTATATTAATTGGCATTAAAATCACTATTTAAAACTACATTATTATTCGGCCAGCATTTGGTTGTGATAGGAAAGCATTGTGATGCCTTTGTCTTAGATGATTCATTATATATAGCATGAATGATTTTATTTAAATTTAAATTTTCAGGTAAGAGGGTCGAGACATTAAGTAAATACATTACAGATGTCTTATCAAGCTGTGTAATACACCAACCTTCAGTTTTATTCCTTGATGATTTAGATATATTATCTGTTTCATTAGAAGATGCTTCTGAACAGGCCTTCCATTTGATTAGGTAATTTTGTTTTTCATTCCATACTTTTATATTGAATGTTTTTATTATCACAGATGTATTTTTCTTCCACAATTCATTTTTAGTCAAAGTAGGAATGCTAGGATTTATTTCATAGGACTGTTGTGGAATAAATCTCTGCTCTTCCAGATGGATATTCAACCTATTACACTTATTGTTTGTAGAAATATTTAGTGTTTGCTTTACTATGGTTTGGCTTCTTTTTTTTACATTATTTTCTTCTTATTTTTCAGGATTACCAATAAATTGGTAGAAATGATTCATTCATATCAGACTAAACATTTTATCTCAGTTGTCGGAGCTGTGAAAAGTTTGGATAATATCAACCCAAAATTGTTTTCAAAAAAAGGGAAATCTTTTTTTTCTACTGTTATAACTGTTCCTGACCTTTCTAAAGTAAGCCTGGAACTTTACGATTCTGTCACTTTGAAATTTATTACTTTATATGTTATGATTAATTTATTGACCAAAAGTATTTTTTATTTTAATTTTTTTTTAATCCATTCTTTAAAATATTTAAAAACAAAAATTATATTTGTCACCTTTTCAATAAGATAAAGATAGATTACCATATACAATCTCAAATTCGTTATATTTTATTTCATTGAAAGAAGCTTTCGGTGTCCAGCACCATATTCATCTCTATTTAAAAACAATATTAGGATTTAAAACAAACTTAATAGTTTATTATGCATATTCATCATGATATACATACAGATGACTATCAAGCGTTTAGGGTACTCCGCAATTTGACACAGACAACAATCAGTCGAGCAAAATCCAGTTACTTTCATGAAGTCCTTTTCTCTGCTCCTGACTCTAAATCAAAATGGCAACTGCTTCGCAAACTCTCTCTTTGCAAATTCTCTTCCTCATTAGTCATTCAAGTCTCACTCGATGAATTAAACTCATACTTTTCATCTGCCTCTTTCAACAGTTCTCAACCCTCTTTTCCCCACTTTTCCATTGTTCCATCCTT